>JZKD02S0716984.1:0-15089 GCA_000966675.3 Picea glauca | reverse complement strand
TAACTCTTATACTATTGTTCATTGCTCATTGGATACAGTTGAATGGTTTAAGTATAAGTTGAAAAAGGTTTTAAATTGTACTTGATACTGATTCACCCCCCTCTTAGTATCAACACATATGTCCATCATCCCTATGTTGTAATTGGATAAATTGGAAAGAGCGACAATGTGTAGTACTTTCTTATCTTTCTTGTCCTTGTATTTTGACTTGAGTCCATAACCATATGTCTGGATCAATTGGTTTTTTTTTAATTGCTAAGAAGTGAGGTTTTTTTATTGGGTTCTTTCTTTCTTTCATATGTTTTTTTTCCACTCTCTAGTTCACATGTAATTTCATAGGATGCATTTGGATCTATTTCTTGATATCACTATTTAGTTGAGGTTTTATTTTATTATGTGTTTTTTACTAAATCTATTTTTCATTGGATATTTATACAATTGGAATAACAACTCCAAGAATAGGAGGTATACTAATGATAACAAGTATTCTACAAGGGATAGTAGGTGTGGCATAGAAATAACTTTATTCTAATGCATTGATGCCAATAAGGACTTACATATGCCCTATATATAATCCCCCTTTTTACATGGGTCAACAAAGGAGGAAACATATGTACATATATTGGTTGTATTAATGGATATGGTCGATGAAGCATATGTCTTTCTCCCATCTCTTTCACCCACAACACAATCAATGACACCTCGGACTGATGTTCTTTGCAACAATATATTTAATCCATTCACCACAAGCCACAAGTTCTATGAACTTTTATTTTTCCTTTATATATATATATAAATAAATGGTTTTGGAGTTTTCTTAAACTTTCCCTTTTGCGTTAAATTGATATGGTATTGAATTTGATCTTAACATATTATTTACATTTGGGTGTATTTGATTTTTCAATGCCCCTTTGAAACATCAACCAAAAACAAAGCACACAATTTGCAAAAGCATCATATGTGTGTGTGTGTGTGTGTGTGGAGAATCTATTTTTCTATACATTGCATAAGTTCTCATTGATTGAAAATTTTCATCAAATTAAAACTTTATTCTCAATAACTCAGGGTGATCTAATGAGATTTTCTATAAATCTAATTGTGTTATCATAGGCTATACTTTTATAGAATAAATTTAGAAAAATGAGAAGGATTCTCTAGTGGTTTGGGGTGAACTTAGGGTTTCTGTAGTAGTTTGGGTTTTAGACAAAGGTATGCTAGGCTGTTCTCTTGCTTCAAAACCCCTCTCATAGGCCAATGGAACAAGATCTAGTGTATTTTTTGGATGATCCACTGGAGGACTAGTAGATCTAGTCCAACCCAATGGAGATCCATGCCTTCATGGACCCCATCTCTTCTTTGGGTGTGTAGTAAGGATCTATGGCCATGAGATATGCCAACTTGGATCACCCTAGTGATTTGGATCATCCCCAAATCACCCACTAGTTGATTGAATCTGCCACACAAAGTACTGATTTTGTGGAAACCCTTACTTCATCATGTCCCATCATTCAAATCCTGCATGAGGAAGAAAATGGTAAGTATGCTTTGAGAGATATGTCAAGTGAGGGAAATTCTTCCCTGCATTAGGATCTAAGGGGAGATTTATTCTAGCCACAGAGTGATAAACCCCATGATTTATTTCACATCATATAATTTCCCTAGATATGATGGTAAGCTTGATAGGGTTTGGTTCTTTTGAAGGACGTTTGTTTGGCCACTAGATTCATGGGTTCATTGGACTGGGTTTAATAACTAAGATAACGAGTGGAAACCCCCCCATTGATCCCAATTCCTCTTCTTAGGAAGGCATAGGACCACGACATGGGGGCTTCACCTTGTTGACTAATATCTTATCATGTTCATTCATAAAGGGGATTTTTAAATTGTGAAAGATAGAGTCAATATATTGTAGGTAATGGGGACGGGGGATGTGAGGTACGAGGGGGTTATAAAAAGGGGTGTATAGTAAAAATAGGGGATATATAGTAAAAATAGGAATTTTTTTAATTGGAAATATGTATTGGGGATGGGTTCAACAAATGGATTTTGGGAGGTATTTATCAATATCTAGTGAAATTAGGGGTATTCTTTAATCTTCCATGAATGCACATGCTATGTCACAGGTTCACTTAGTGGAGACCTCATGGACCAGGAGGACCAAGGAACTCTAACAAATGTAGGAAGTTCATCAAAATAAAAATGGAAACCAACAACATATTTCTCAGTGAAAGTGTGAAACTTAATGAGATAACGGAGTTCAAAGACTTTGCAATTGTTGGTAGGTTCTCAAGCGGGCAAATGGGAGCTACTCTACTCAAATATTGGATAGAGGGAAAATTTGGTGACGTTTTAGGTATATACTGCATTGTCTGGTCCTTGTGAAAGGTTGGATAGTATGGAAATTTAGGGCAACAAAGGATACATACATGGTTATTTGAAACTGATGGAAATGGGGTCCTTAAGCCCTATTTCTCAAAAAGTGGCACCTATCTTTTGATACTTGTTCAACCCTACTTAATTTTTTTAGCACTTAGAGTCGCCCTCAGACTACAAGAGGATAATCCCAGTACCCATAAAAAATGTTTGTGCAGATAGGTTTATGAATGGAGGTCAAATGGACAAAACTCAGTACAAGAATTTTTTAACACAAAAACTGGACAAGAAATGCATAGGGAAATGAGGTCCTCATTAACTTCAGTCAATGGTTTAAGGTTAAAGGTGAGCAGAGGGACGACTTAGTGAGTAAGGTGAACAAGTCTTCCATGGGAAACCGACTCTCAAGAAGCTTGGTGAAGAAAAATTCAGGCACAAGAGCACTTGTGGACTTAAGTTTCAGACACTGAAATATATCACAGTAACATAATAATCAAACCTCCATTACAATGAGACTACAACAACCCATATGGATCCTCCATGCACGAGCATTTCAACATAAGAAGAAACAATATAACAAAGAAACTCACTGAAACTGGTCACAACAATATTGTAATCAAACCTACATTACAATAAAACTACAACCCTCATCTGGATCCTCCTTGCACGAGTGTTTCAGCACAGATTAAACAAGAATATGAAAGAAACTGACTTCTATTAATGTGAAAGTCTCAAGTCTCATACAAAACCAAAGAACAACTTTGTTATCAAAATATTACAAAATAGGGAGCTCTGCTAAACCAGTTGACGACCTTTACAAAATATTGAATTGATCTATTTATAATTGATTAAGTTCAAAACTGATAGGAGTGTGATCTGGCCATCCCATTCAAAGATTTACGTCTGTGCATCCTTTTTTCAAACTGTCTATGTATCCTTCTGCCAGATGCGATCTCAGATCAGCATGGGCCTGCAGAAAAAACTGTCCATAGGGCTACCTCGAGCAGACAATTCTGTCTCCACGGACATACCCTCCATGCCTTCTATTTATGAAGTGAGTTGAGGTTTCAACCACCACTCTTTTTTCATTAACTTCTTTCTCCTTGGGATCAGGACAAGGCTCAACACCTAGGGGGCTGCTATGTGATCCTTTTGGGTTTGACGTTATATAAGCACGTGATTGTGGGGCCGTCAAAGGAGTTTTGTATCCACATCACTTTTGAGCCCGCAATTCACCATCCCTTGCCACATAGCACTTTCGTCATACCACGGTTTCGATTGTAGGACCGCTCAAGTATTTTAACGCTCAAGCAAGTTGCGTTCCCGCAATGAAGCTTGGTCATTGATCTAGTTGTCGTCCGTGATCTGGGTGACCCTGCTACTTTAGCATCCCTGCTAAATTTCTATCAGTCTTCCATATTATAACTCCCCTATATGATTTAGTGATGGCGCAAACTTCTTAGAGCTCGGGAGATTTTGAACATGGAGCATGAATATCTCTCGAAGTGACTTTCTCCCGAAGTGGCATGGCAATCTCTTGTCACTTCGACACTTTGAAGTTTGGGAGATTTTGAATGAAAAGTGTATATAACTCTCAAAGTGTCGAACTTTAAAAGTGATTAGTCTGTGATTATCACTAATTAAACCCGCATTAAGCTGCTTTTATCATTTTAAATATTTTGGGACTTTGAGACTCCGAGCTTCGGAGAACTGTGCTTTCTCTATATGGAAAACTCTTGGAGTGATGTGTTGGCCTGAAATGAGTGCTATGTGTCTCAACAGATGAGCACCATGTGTCAGCACCAGATGAATTCCACATGTCTCCGATGAATGAGTGTCATGTGTCTTTGGCACTTCGGACTTCAGGAGTTTCTAGATGTAAAGCATGAAAATCTCTCGAAGTAGTACGGGCCCGAAGTGATGTGACTCTTCAGGACTTTGGCACTTCGGGGTTTCGATACTTCATGGGTTCTCTCTTGATGTTAAACCCGGTGCAATTTTGACACTCTGAATCCACTAAAACCGTCGATCTGAGTGGCTTGTTGGATCTCCACCATTGCAATTTTAATCTGTCTGTTCCTACAATCTAAGCCTGAAAAATAAAATATTTTGAATTATTTGCTTGGACGCTTTTTGTGCAAACCATAGACTTGGACGACCTTCTGCCCTTGCAAACTATATTTGATAACATTTGGCTCCACAAGGGATGGCATACTCCCTGCGAGATTCTAAGAACACGTAGTTCTAGTGACATAACTGTTGGGTTGTGGAGTTGAGCTCAAATACATTTCACTGGAGAGATCAGGCTGATATGTACACTGCTCTACTTTAAAAAAAAAGAAAACACACATGCTCCAGAAGGAGATTATTTATGTACAATCTTACACTAACTGATTTTATAAAGAGCTAGGTGAAAACAAACTTCCACCAGAGCCATCCAAGTAATTGATTAACAAGTGAATTTATTGATATGGAAAAGACGAATGAAAGAACCCATGACATACAGAAATGTGATTCGAAAGGACAACAGAACCAACATTTTTTTGACAAAAACAATTTGTCATTTGAATTGCTCAAAGACTCCATATAATCAGAAAATGGATCATGAAAACCATAAGGAAATACCTCATCATGATATTTTTCCAACTGAAGATCAAATATCCTTGGCATATTCTCTTTCCCACGGAAGTTGCCACTTTCAACTACCTTCAAATATGAGCATGGTTGTGGACTAATTTTGTCGCTAATCATATGTTGTTTGATGTTGTCTGCAAATCTAGGTTCAAGCATGGTGAATGCAGGTTTGTTTATTTGCAAAGATGGCTTCTCAATGTCTTATGTAGACCTAGGTTGACTGATTTCCACACAATGTTGTTCCTTAATGTATAAAGGAAAAGGATTTATAGTATGGCATATATTGAAATTTCTTCATATCCACATCGGAATTTGATTCATAGTTTTCATACACAGGTTGGATGCTCCCCAAGTCAACAAAATATGATGTAGGGATCTGCTCTTCTTCGTTTGAATACTCATCAAATATAGGTGAGCCCAAAACTCTTTTATCTTGCAAAGACAAATGAGAAATCTCTTGTTTCTTCTCTTCAATCACAAGTGAAAATACATCATGGGAAACCTCTTGAAGGAAAAGAGAAAAATCCTCTTCTACAACTATTTCTTCTTTTAAATATGAGACAACAGATGCATCAAGGGAAAAATATAATCCATATATGGCTATGTAATTATCAATATTATCATCAATCATATCTTGAAGGCTTTCTTCTCGGGAAATAGAAAGAGAAATGTTTTCATCCATATTTTCAAAATACCCACTTCTATCCTTACTTTCTCTTTCAATCAGATCTTCACAAGAGTCATCACATGAGGAACACTCTATTTTCCATTGAATATCAGACTTGAACCTTTCACAACATTCTTCAAGAATTATGTAAGAAGAATAATACCTCTTACAATATTAGTTCAAATTCACATGAAACTGTTAGAGGGAGGAGATGCTAGCAGGGGGAAATGATCGATACCACTCACAAGCATATCCCTATAATGAGTACATAAACATATTCATTAATACATCCTCATGATGTATTCCCCACTGGTGCATGAATTCATGAAACTCAAGCAAATGCTTAGCAGGGCTATCATCTCTATGTTCTCTAAATCTGGGAAAAAAATCACCCCACTCATCTATAGTAGGAAAAACATTTGGAAAACTAGGAACAACAAAGAAATTAAAAGGAGAAAACCTCCAAGACAATATGGCTTCCATACAAAAATATGACTTCTTAAAACTGTGGAGTCACCATTGGATTCTTTGACCATGGAGTCATCGGGTGAATGATATGCAGTCTGAATGTGTTTGGTCTTTGTTCACCATCAAAGATCGGATTTGATCATTGTCGTTCTCCCAGGAAAGATTTCTTAATTTCCATCCTTGGAAATGGTTCCATGAATGTTAGCATTGAGAGTCACCCTCAGACTGCAAGAGGATAATCCCAGTACCCATCAAAAATGTTTGTGGAGGTAGGTTTATGAATGGAGGTCAAATGGACAAAAATCAATACAAGAATGTTTTAACACAGAATTTGGACAAGCAATGCATAGAGAAATGAGGTCCTCATTAACTTCAGTCAGTGGTTTAAGGTTAAAGGTGAGCAGAGGGAAGACTTAGTGAGAAAGGTGAACAAGTCTGCCATGGGTATCCGGCTCTCAAGCAGCTTGGTGAAGAAAAACTCAGGCACAAGAGCACTCTTGGACTTAAGTTTTAGACACTGAAATATATCACAGTAACATAATAATCAAACCTCCATTACGATGCGACTACAACAACCCATCTAGATCCTCCATGCACGAGCATTTCAGCATAAGAAGAAACAAGATAACAAACAAACTGACTGAAATTGGTCACAACAACACTATAATCAAACCTACATTACAATACAACTACAACCCTCGTTTGGATCCTCCATGCATGAGTGTTTTAGCACAGATTAAACAAGATGATGAAAGAAACCGACTTCTATTAATGCGAAAGTCTCAAGCCTCATACAAAACCAAAGAACAACTTTGTTATCAAAATATTACAAAATAGGGAGTTATGCTCAACCAATTGATGACCTTTACAAAATATTGAACCGATCTATTTATAATCGGATCAATTCACAACTGATGGGAGTGTGATTTGGCCATCCCATTCAAAGATTTACGTCTGTGCATCCTTATGTCAGACTGTGTGTGTATCCTTCTATTAGATGCGAGCTTAGATCAACATGGGCCTGTAGGAAAAACCGTCCATAAGGGTACCTCGGGATGACAGTTCTGTCTCCACGGCCAGACCCTCCATGCCTTCTATTTATGGAGTGAGTCAAGGTTTCAACCACCACTCCTTTTTCATTAACTTCTTTCTCCTCGGGATCAGAATGAGGCTCAACGCCTAAGGGGTTGCTACGTGTTGCTTTTAGTTTTGATGTTATATAAGCACATGATTGTGGGGTCGTCAAAGGTGGTTTGGATCCACACCGCTTTTGAGCCTATAATTCACCATCCCCCACCATGTAGCACTTTTGTCATGCCATGGTTTCGATTGTGAGACCGCTCAAGGATTTTAACGCTCGAGCAAGTTGTGTCCCTGCAATGAAGCGTGGTCATTGATCTAGTTGTGGTACGTGATCTGGGTGACCTTACTACTTTAGCGCCCCTGTTAAAGTTCTATCCATCTTCCATATTAAAACTTCCTTATTTGATTTAGTGATGGCGCAAACTTCTTAGAGCTCGAGAGATTTTGAACACGGAGCATGAATATCTCCTAGAGTGATGTGGTAGTCTCTCGTCACTTCGACACTTCGGAGTTTGGGATATTTTGAATGAAAAGTGTATATAAATCCTGGAGTGTCGAACTTGTGAAGTGAATAGCATGTGCTTATCACTAATTAAACCTAGATTAAGTCATTTTTATCATTTTAAATATTTTGGAACTTCGGGGCTCCGGGCTTCGGAGAACTATGCTTTCTCTGGATGGAAAAATCTTGTAGTGACACTCATCCAGAGTGATGTGTTGGCCTGAAATGAGTGTCACGTGTCTCAACAGATGAGTGCCACATGTCAACACCAGATGAATGCCACATGTCTCCAGTGAATGAGTTCCATGTGTCTGGCACTTCGAACTTCGAGAGTTTCTAGATGTAAAGCATGAAAATATCCTGAAGTAGTACGGGCTCAAAGTGATGTGTCTCTTTGGGACTTCAGCGCTTTGGCTTGAGTGTCTTGTCGGATATCCACAGTTGCAATTTTAATCCGTCTGTTACTACAATCTAAGCCCGAAAATAATGAATTTTGAATTATGTGCTTGGATGCTTCCTGTACGGACCACAGACTTGGAAGACTTGCTGCCCTTGAAAACTATATGTGATAACATATTTTACTCCCATATGGTAATAATGACAAGAATTCCTCTGATTCTTTTATTTGAGGGAGTCTTTAAGGAGATTGGTAATTCACTTAGTTTTTTGTATGAGGCAAACTATTTATTTTGTGATACTAGATACATGGGGATGTCTAGGGTTTTGGTGGCCCTAAACCTATCCAAAGGAATAGAAGACTCCATTATTACCTGTAAAGGACCAACAATGTTATATCAAGCCATTGACTATGAATGGAACCCCTTCAAGTGTGGGTGCTTTCAAGAATATGGTCATTTGATAAAACAATGTCCAGTCCATTTAAAAGGAAATTATGGGCTTAGAAAAACCCTCCAATTGTACAAGCTTTGATTCCTCCCTAAAAGGAAGAAAATCCTTCAAAAAAGCCTTAGGATAGTCCCCGAGAGACTCTTCTAGCTCCAAACAATTCAGGTTCAAATTTATCTCATGCATAGTGGGATCACCCACCAAGTCTCTCTCCTCGACAAGAGCTCACATTAGTGTCAGGAAAGAATGTGTCATCTCCTAATCCCTTGATTGATAATTCCACTGGTCAATTTCTTTTTAGGACCCATGAGGTAGGTCTAGATCCTAATTTAGGGAATAGTCATGGGGATTTTCTCTTCAACGTATCAATCATTTCAAAACCTTTGAATTCCATCATGATACTTATGTATAGAATAGGAGAGGCCCTTTCCAATGACTTCAAGCCTTTGGTCCCCTCTTTACTCCCCCATAATAAAATCCATGTCTCTGAGTTCCATGGAGATTCTCCCTCAAATGATTCTAGAAAATACAATCTCATACCTCACACCAGAAGACACAAGCTCTTTGAAGGGGGATAAAAGGGAGGGTTAGGACACCTTTAAGAAAGACACCATAAAATGGGGAAAGGAGAAAGAAAATCCTACATTTCCATTACACTGAAATAAACAAATTATAAACTTAAAACTAGTCTTCAAAAATCTAGGATCAAGGAACCTAGAGTATCATCCCCAAAGGATGGTTCAAAATTATCTTTTTAACCCTGAACTGTAGAGGGTTGGCCAATCCCTCAAAAAAATTGGCCATCAAGAGGTTGATTAATTCACACAAATCCTCCATCATATTCTTGCAAGAATTAATGAAAAATTGGGAAAAAGTAACTCAGGACCTCTCCAAGATTCTCAAGGGATAGGATTTCAGTTTTTTCAATGCTTTAGGAAGGCATGGGAAGCTAGTTATAGGTTGGAATTCTGGGTTTTCTTCTCTCTCTAACTTGTGGGATTTTTCATCAACATTGGGAACCTCCCTCTTCTCTCTCAAACTAGGGAAAGAAATCATTTTTTGAATATCTATGGCCCTTACTCTAACATAATGGAAGTTTGGGAGCATTTCTTTAACAGTTCTTGGCTTCATAGAGGGCTAGTGGTATTAGTTGGAGGCCTTAACTTCTCACTTATTGCATCCAATATTTGGGGTCATGCTTCCTAAGTCGACTACCTCTTGAACTTCTTCATAAAAAATTTGGAACAGGTAGGGCTCATGGATATAGATTCAACCAAACCTACCCCAACCTAGACCAACCAAAGGACATTCAAAGCTAGGGTTGCTAAACAACTTGGTTTCTTCTTAGTCTCAAAGGATTTTCTTGATAATTCTCTCAAAATTCATCAATGGGTATTGATAGAAGGGGACTCTGACCACTTTCCTACTCTTTTGGAAGTGGCACCAACATAAGGTAAAAAAACAAACCCCTTTAAGCTAAACTTTGAATGGATTGAAAAATAAGACTTTATCCAAAAACTCAAGGACTCCTAAACTCATTTTGACAACTCTCACAATGAGACATTGGCCATTCAATTCCACAATAATCTGACAAAGGATAAGCATGTAGCAATGCAATGGTCAAAATAAAAAATAAAAAAGAATGATAGAATCCTCTTAGATGTGGAAGAGGCACTAGCCTCAAGGATTTCAACATAGGGTTTTAGTTTCTTGACAGACTATCAAAAGGTTGAGTTAAGTCATCTTGAAAACAAAAAAATAAATATCATTCTAGATAAAGAGAAGGAATGGCATCTCAAGAGTAGGGTGATATGGCCCCAAGCAGGGGATGACAACACAAAATATCACATACTTTAAAAATTTGTCTAAATATCGTAATCATTCCACCATAATGCCATTATTCATATTTCTAGTTTCATCCCTCCATTTGTGGAACCTAAGGACAAGAATATCATCATAGTTGAGGTGGGAAATGAGAAGCTTCTTAGAGTTCTACAAAGATTTCATAAAGACAATAGTCTAGGACCTAATGGCATACCCATTTATTTTTTTCTTAGTTGTTATGAATTCATGAAAACTAGTCTTTGAAGGTTGGTGGAGGTCACGAGAACTTTTGGTAAAATGTTGGCATCCTTCAACACCACACTCATTTCTCTCATCCCAAAATATGGTAATCCTATGTAATATGAAATATTCAAACCCATTTCACTATGCAATAGCATTTACGAAATCATTTCAAAAATTATCTCTCGAAGACTAAAGGGTATTCTCTCAAAACAGATTTCACTTGAAGAAATTGGATTTATAGCAGGTGGACATTTTCACAAGGTCATGGGGGTTTCCTGGGAAGTCCTACACTCAATAAAAACAAGTAAATTGAAGGCCATGATGGACAAAGTGGACCTCTCCAAGGCTTTTGACAAAGTAATTTGGCTCTTTCTCTATCTCATTTTCATTCACTTGGGGTTTAGTGTTCACTTCGTATCTTGGATAATGGGATGCATAAACTCAGTATCCTTCAATGTCTTAATCAATGGAGCAACCTCCCCTTTTCTCAAGCCCGAAAAAGGTATTTGAAATGGGTTCCTACTATCCCCTCTCCTCTTCTTTCTATATGTAGAAGGATTTAGTAAAGAACTCAATGAAACCTTGACTAATGGATCCTTCAAAGGTATTCAAATTGGCAATTCTCACATTGTTTCTCATTTATTATTTATGATGACATTCTTATTTTATGTGATTATTCAAAAGGAATGTTAGACAAACTCAAAGAGATATTAGATCTCTTCTATGTAGCCACGTGCATGATGATAAATCATCCAAATCAATGGTATCTTTTTGGCGTATCTCTGAAGATGAGGAAACTTATATAAATCAAATTTTCCCTTTCCCAGTTTCTACTTTCGACACAGGTTTTACATATCTTGGATTTCATTTAAAATACAATATTTATCATAAAGGTGATTGGAAGTGGCTCATAGAAAAGATTGAGAAAAAATTAAACACTTGGTGCACCAGATGGCTTTCCCATGGAGGGTGCTTAGTCCTAGTAAAACATGTTGTAGAGGCCATTCTAATTTACTTGATGTCCCTTGTTTGGATATTGAAAGGAAACTTGGAGTAAAGCAGACAATTGTGCTAACACTTCATCATGTCTAGGGCTCGGAAAAATAAAGGAATGGATTTGGTTTCCTAGAAAAAACTTGTTATACCACAATCCCAAGGTGAATGAGGGATCAAACATGTGTTCCTCTTCTAAAAATCCTTAGGCTCCAACGATAATTTTAAGGATGAAAATTTATCTTAGAATGTAGAAACCCTGGCGAATATTACTAGTCCTTAATATGCAAACTAAAAAATGTTTAGAGATATCTTTTGTGAAAATATTCATATTTCTAAGGATTTTATATATTTTTATAAAATTGGGTTATTTTTAAGGTATAATAATTTCATTCTATAGAATTTGGGTGGATAAATTTTAGAAAAAATGGAAATTGGTGAATCTTTCTTTTTGGAAAAAGAATGGAAAACTAGCCCATGGGCGATATATAGAACCTAAAATGTTCCCTATTTTTAGCTGCCAAAAATATATGCCACCTCCTATAGGGAATGAGCCTTTGGGCCCAAACTATTAAGGACAAATACTGTAACATCCCCACTATAATCCTCAGTTTAATTAATTATTAATGTAGATATAATATGTGGCTATGACCAAGCAATGTAATATGCAAATTGTATTTCTATGTTTTAATAATAAAATGTGATTCCAATTGCTAAGGGGACAGGACATAGATCGCGACTAAATTAATCCACGATAGAGGGGAGGGTATAAGAGAATGGCCAAGAGGTGGTCTAAGGTAGAATTACCCATGTATATTAATTCAACCCATTTTCCTAAATTTCCTATTGGTATATGAACCTTCTAGTTTTTTATTGAGTTATCACAAAGCCAATCATTGAATACATGTGACAGGGTGGGTGTGAGTTGTCACACACCCACTACGAAAAAAATTAAATTTTTGCTCTTCCTAAAGGGATAGAATCCTTGATTTCTACGAGGGCTTAGCATAGGCTAGCTCTTCCCTTATCCACCTCCATGTGATCATTGGTTATGACCACAAGCCAAGCCAAGAGGCGCCTTTTGCATTTCGTGACTCAGAGATGCAAGAGAGTCAAGTCTTTTGACTCTTCAAACCCTGAATTCCAAAATATTACCTTTGATGAGATCGACGACTGTGAATCTCCCCCTGATTCGACGGTCCTGGCCGTATCAGGATTTCGGTAACCAGGAATTCGAAATGCAGGGACCCAAACCACTAGTCACTCCATTCCCTGAACTCCAATATGCGAGTTCTTGTATGAGATCCAACGATCCTCGATGATTTGGATCCAACGGTCCAAATCTTTTCGAAGTTTCATGAACCAAGAGTTTACAATGCAGGGACTCCAATTCTCTTGTCACTCTAATACCCAAATTCCGATACGGGAATTCGTGTATGAGATCAACGACCCTCATTGATCTGGCTCTGACAGTCACTTTCCCTCTTGAGCTTAAGGGTGTTGAAAGACACTTAGTCTTAATCCCTTCCCTGTTCTACGAGATCCAATGGCCCACGGGATTTTGGAGGTTTCCCTGAACTCTGACTGTTCACCACGTGTCTCCTCTGATGGACGGTCCAGATCCGGGTTAGATCGATGACCCACAAGCCCCGTGATCTAATGGCTGTGATCTCTCTTAAACCAATGACTAGGATTAAGTCATGATTTCGTGACTCGCGAGTTCTAAGAACTCCTCCTGTTGACTTCTTTAAGCAGCGAGTCAACAAAATTCCTAATTCTTGCCACGTGTCCTCTACAAATGGACGGTCCAGATGTATCACGACCTGGTGGTCGCGATTCATTGTCGACGATTCCCCATCAAGTTTTTGGGGAAGCCTTCTCTTGTGATTTCCTAGTGCCGAAACGCCGACTGGTAGCCACGTGTCCCTCCAATGGATGGTTGTGACCTTTAGCCACGATCAATAGTTGTGATCTTTTAGGAATGATCAATGGTCATGATCGAATCCTGGCTTTCTCCCTTTCAGGAATTTGGGAGAGTCTTCACTCCTGTTTCCCTGGTGCCAAATCCCCGATGGATGTGGATATTTGACACGTGTCCTCTGGGATGGATGATCCCGATGCTTTCACGACTTTGACGAGTCATCTCTCCCCTGCATGCACTAGGTTAAACCTCATGTGCCTTTTTTTTTGGATCCGACGACTATTGGTACCCTGCGCTCGATCTAATGGTTTAGATCTATTCTCCTATGCACTCTTCTCCGACTGTTTGGACGTAGGCTCCAATGGTCCAAATTTTCCCCTGCGAATCGACGATTCGCCTTTCAGGACTTTGGGAAAATCCTCAACTCTATTTCCCTGAATTAACCAATGGTTCATATATGATTTTGATCATGATCTCTATCACTCCTGAGCTTTCATACGCTCTAAAACCTCCAAAGGGTTTCTCGACTTCTGCACTCCATGCAGGGTTCTTGCACACAACAGTGTGATCCTTCCTGAGCTTGTCTAGGACTTAGGGAGTCTTGGGTTTGGTTTGCCTCATAGAGAGTCTGTGTTGATCTGCACTACCTCTCCTGAGCTTAACAAACTTCATCCTCCAAGGGACTCTAAACAATTAGGAGGGTTGGCACGTGTACATGAAACCGTGTCCGGGGTCGATGAACACACAGTTCGTGACTTTGGCTTATGCCTCCACGGGACACAAGCATTTACGAGTATGAAATCATCTCCTAACCATATAATTTCTTACTAGCCTAGTTATACAATCAAGCAGAAATAAGGGGGATACAATATATCCATTAAGAAATATGCACAATTGTTGAAACATACACAGTATAACCAATTCATACACAGTTACAACTAAATTACACAAGGTAGGAAATCATTTATCTATTATAGGTTGCCGCCAACCAATTGACTATGGGTGTTCGTCCTTCCACCCGACCTTAGGCACAAAGGAATTCATTCTTAGCAATCTGACCACCCCTGTACCAAGCCATGATATCACCAGGGAATT
This sequence comes from Picea glauca, assembly GCA_000966675.3. Lineage (NCBI taxonomy): Eukaryota > Viridiplantae > Streptophyta > Pinopsida > Pinales > Pinaceae > Picea > Picea glauca. The sequence goes on along the minus strand of JZKD02S0716984.1, from coordinate 440 downwards.
CTTACACTTCTCGAGGGTTCTTCCTCCGTTTCTGCTTCTGTTTGGGTCTTGTTCCCTGCAACTAAGAGCTTTCTCTCTCGTTTATGGCCTTGGTGAGGTTTCTCAGATGCTCCTTAGCATCAAGCTCGCAGACTTCAATTCGTGACTCACTGGAGAGATTTGTGCATCCCCCTTATGAGCTTACGCTCTCTTTTTGTCTGGTGTCTCTTCTCCCTTACCCCTGGAAGGTTTTTTCCGACCTATCATGCTCCTTTTGTCAGAAGGAAGCTCAGGTCTGTAGGTCACTGAGGTACTTTGGGCTGACAGCCCATGTTTCCATTCATGGGGGTGGTTGATTGTTCAACCACCGGTCCTTTCTTCATTAACTGATTTTCTTTCCTTGGGATTCGAAGGAGGTTTGTCATCCTTATCAAGGGAGATTTGGGGTTATTTGATATATG
>JZKD02S0716951.1:0-15089 GCA_000966675.3 Picea glauca | reverse complement strand
CATTTAAGGGTTGATTTTATGATTTTGTTTACAGTAATGATGAGTTCTTTTACCACTTTATAAAAAATGTGTCATTTTCATATCCCAATTTTAGAATGGGTGCCACTGGTAGCAGTACTTTTCAATTTGATGGTTGATTTTGAGGTTTTGGTTTTAATGGTACCAAGTGCTAAAAATATGATTTCAAATTATCTAAAATTTTAACGTTTTGAATTTTTTTTATTTTCAAAACCATCTTTTTTTTTAGGTGTTGATTTTAAGGTTTTTCTGAGCCACTGCCTGAGTTTTGAAGGCCCTATTTGAAAAATGTTGTAATTTTGACCCTGTTTAAAAAAATGATGCTACCGGTAGCACTACTTTTTGATTTGGGGGTTGATTTTGATGTTTTTTATGCAAACATATGGGTTTTTTGGGCTACAGTTCTCATTTTGAGGTCATAGTTCTCATTAAGTCGATAACTTTGTTAAGTTTGTTTCAGTCTAAATTTTTACAGTTTCAACAATTTCTCTTTATTAATATAAGTCAAGTTTTACTGTATCTCTGTGTATTTCTTTGCTATACATTTGTATTTCATTTTGTTCCATTTATAAATCTGGATCACTGGTATCAAAACCGACTACTCTTTATTTGTTTCTCGGTGCATGTCCCCAAGGAGGTTAGTGTACAAGGAGTTGGGACTCGAAGTATATGATCCCTTGCAAGACCGTCCCTTCTAATCACAACGACCTCCCATGGTGAAAGATAAGAGAGATGATGGAGCACGAGATCCTTTTAAACTGTAGCTCGAGGAATCCCTCACGCGATAATGGAAAAATATGATGGATAATTTTTCATAGATCCTTCGACGAATGCCAACATGCGATGCATATTCATCAAGAGGCCACTTAGGAGGCGTCGTCCCCTTCAAGGTACAAGTCAATTTTGATATCCCTTTATTTGAAATCCAGATAGATGCATATGCTGTAGATAAATGGTTGAATCTCCTAGAAAGGTATTTTTCAATCCATAAATTTCCCAATAGAGAAAATATTACCTTTTCGCTCCTTAAGGCTATCCCCCATGTCAACGATTGGTGAGAGACTTACTGTGAGCAAAAGGAAACTCACGAATCTGCAATATTTGTGGTCTCACCCACTTGGGGTTCTTTTAGGGATGTTATTAAGGAACAATACTACCCTGCTGGAAGATACAATGACTAGTATATGGAATGGACCACACTGAGATAGGAAAGGGACCATACAATACCAGAGTTCACAAATATAATCCATACCTTGTGCACCAAGCTGGGTATCAATGAATTCAAATGACATCTGCTTCTCAAGTACCAGGACTTTCTGCATAGATACATTCAATCAAAAATGGAGTTTTTGGACATCTCATCACTAGGCGTGGCTTATCGATATGTTGTCAAAATCGAGAAAAAAATTAAATAGAAGAAGAGAGAGTTTGGACCTGCAAATTCCTCATAGTAAAAGCAGGGAAAAGGTGACCCCAAACCATAGAACAAAGGACAGAGCAAGGATAGACCCCCCCAAGACATCTAGTCCAAGCCACAGACAAATAAGGGTAATGATAAGATGAATAAAGACACTCGAAAGTGGTGTGAATTACATAAAATCCCTTGGCATAACATTGATGAATGTTGCTCGAAGCAGTCGTTGGTGGTTGAGCTAAAATACTTGGAGTTAGAGGTAGGATTTGAATTTGAATCGGATCTAGAAAAGGGAAAGCAGATCATCGATCCAGAACCCAGTGCCACTATCGCTACCACCAAGGTCCATCCAAGTGAACCAAAAGAATTGGAGGAAGGTGAACACCTTTTTCACTCGCAGATGTGGGTGAAGGGTGCTCTGTTGCATTTCATTGTCAATAGTGGAAATCAAAATAAATTGATCTCAACATAGGTTTTCAAGTGGTTGAACCTGCCGACGACACCACACCCATAGCCCTACACGATCGGGTGGCTCCTCCAAGGAAGAGATCTTTGCATCAGCCAACAATTCCATCCACTGTATGACATAAAGCCCTTAAGGGATGAAATATTGTGTGATATTCCCCCCCTTAAAGATTTTGATGTTCTTTTAGGTCAACCATACTTTTGGAAATGACATGTTGTATATGAGTCTACACCTCACAGTGTTATTATTACTTTGGGTAGACAATTATACATGATACCAAAGGTAGTTTCGCTTACCTAAATTTATTTGATCTCTGTTAACCAAGGTAGGAAGGTAATTTTCCAATTTGGGAAATTTGTCTTCTTCATGATTTTCTCAAAGTGACCAGAAGGTCGCATCCACATCCATGGCCTCTCTACGCAAAAAAATTAGGTGGACAAGATCGTGGAAGAATAAAAAAACTTCTTCTCCTCACCCACTGGGGTATCGATGAACTATCAGGTCAAGCATTCAATCGATATAACCCCTGGTGCACCTCTACCCAATGAGCAAGTCTATCATCGCTCTCTAATGGAAAATGAAGAAATCAAGAGACAACTCCAAGAGTTGCTTCAAAAGGGGCACATTTGACCCAAATCCTCACCTTGTGGGAGCCCAATTGTACTCATGTATAAAAAATATGGGACTTGGTGACTCTGCATTGATTATAGGGCCCTAAACAAAATTACAGTCAGGAACCAGTACCCAATTTCCCGAATTGATCACCTTCTTGACCAACTCAAGGGCACCAAGTTTTTCAGTAAGATTAACTTGAAGTCTGGCTATGACCAGGTCCCAATAGAACAGGCTGATGTATGGAAGAGTTCTTTCAAATCCAAAGAATATCTTTTCGAATGGCTAGTATTGCCATTTGGTTTGAAAAATTCTCCAACAAATTTCATGATATTGATGAACGATATATTGCATCCTTTCACAAATTATTTTGTGGTGGTATATCTGGATGATATCCTCATCTTCAACAAGAATTAGGTAGAATAATTGCAACATATTTAGAAGGTCCTTCACACTCTGTGACAACACAAGCTATATGATAACTTGGAAAAATGCTCCTTCGACATGAACCAGGTCCAATACTTAGGCTACATTGTTGATGAGAATGGTGTGCATGTGGATCCAACAAAGATCCAACTCATTTGTGATTGGCCAGCCCCGACCACACTAAACATATATTTGAAGTTTCTTAGGACTTGCCAAATTATATCATAGATTAATGTTGGGATTCTCCCATATTGCATGGGCCCTCAGCGAAGTGACCAAGGGTGGTGGAAAGGAAAATTTCGTGTGGGGTAAGTCATAGCAATGGGCATTCGATGATGTGAAAAATCACTTGTGCTCAGCTCTAGTACTCTCCTTACTCAATTTGCAGTAGCCTTTTGAGATTGAGACCGATGCCTTAGACTATGCCATGGGTGCAGTTCTCACTCAACATGGTCATCCAGTGGAATATCGTAGTGAGACACTATCAGATGTCGTCCCTAATTACCCCACATAAGACAAAGAATTTTATTCCATTTTACACACATGCCGACAATGGAAGCACTATGTTCTCATGAATGAGACAATCATACACACTGATCACAAGCCTCTGCAGTTCATGCAAACAAAAGGATTATTGCATAATAACAACCATCAAAAGTGGTCCACATACTTGCATCAATTCCACCTCAACATCAAATATAAGACAAGGATCACCAATCGTGTCATTGACTCCTTCAGTTGACCTCCAGTTGCAACCTTAACCACAGTGCTCCACTCCTATGTCCATGAGTCATCCGAGTGGACCCAAATCTACAAGAGCGATCTTGATTTTGCTACCATTTACTAGATGTTGGGCACATGTGTGACTATCATTGAATTTCATCTTCATGACAGATTGTTAAGCCATCTGGGCCACCTCTTTTTTCCTTCAAAAGAGCATGCAAAGATGATTTGGGAAGCTCACTACAGTTAGATGGAAGAACATTTTGGCATGGAAAAGACCGTGGAAGTACTACATAAGCATTTCTATTGGTTGAAATTGCATTAAGATGTTGGCAAGTATATCAGGTCCTTTACTGCCTGCGCCATTTCCAAACTAGCCACTAAGAAACAAGGCCTGTACACCCCTCTTCCTAGTCTCAAAAAACCATGGGAATCCATCTTGATGGACTAGATGTCAGGACTTCCTTAAACCAAGTATGGAAATGACTATGTTTTTTTGGTGTTTGATCGATTTTCTAGGATGACCATCCTCAGAGGCTGCAAGAAGAATATCATAGTGGAGGCCACTGCCAAGCTATTCTTTGAATGTGGGTGGGTACACTTTGAGATACCATAGAACATCATATCATATCGAGACAACAGTTTCCTAAGAACATTCTGGTCCAGCCTTTGGTCATCGTTGGACACCAAGCTCACGAAATCCACCGCCTTCCACCCCCAAACTGATGGCTAGACAAAGGTCATCAATAGAATGATCATGCATATCATGCGCATGTACAAATCCAAACATCTATGCACATGGGATGAGAGTATCCCTTATGTTCAACACAACTACAATAGATCCCTTCATATCTCAACCAACCAGAGTCCCTTTCAGGTGGGGTTTGGATTTCAACCATTGGGTCCCATTGATGTCACACTTTCCTTTTCATCCACACAAGAAGAATCATACCATGCTCATTTTGAGGCCGAAAAAGACACCAATTTTATTGAATGGATTCAACACATCTGAAAACAAGTCCATGATACCTTACAAAAAGCCAATTCTAAGTACAAACAACACCATGATCAACACCGGGTGTTGCACAAGTTTCAAGTGGGAGACAAGGTCTAGTTGCATTTGTAGAAAGAGCACTTTACAAGAACCCATCAGAATCTTCATCCACTTTTCTATCGACTTTACACCATCACCAAGGTTGTGGGTAACAATTATTTTGAGCTAGGTATTCCCCCCTTCCTTGGCCTGCACCAGTGTTCAATGTGGACCAACTTTGACCATACTTCCCACCATTATTGAAAACATTGAAGATCGTGGAGTAGTTGACACTGACAGATCTCAAAACTGACTTCATGGAAAATGCAACCATTGATCATATCAAGGACAACTAGATTAAGGGAACTCGCCAATAGAGGATCCAACTTTATCAAGTTATCAGAGCAAGGAAGCTCCTACACCAAGGCAAGTGGCTCACCCGAGGCCAAGTTCAACAAAAGTTTCCCCATCTGATGGGGTTGCTAAAAAAATTGGATACCATTGATTCCTAAGGGGGGATGAATGATCTAGGTGGATATCGGTGTCCATCCACCTATTCCACTAGGTCAAAGAACAATTTCCATTTTGACAGTTTTTTTACAGTTTTTTGGGTCCCAAACTTCCAGGGTTGTTTTGAGGCCCTAAACGACATTTTTTGGGATCAACAATTCCTAGAATGTAATTAATGAAATTTTTTATACCAAACGAAATATGTACTCCTCGACTATACCTTTCCAACGGTGTATCGAGTGCCCCAAATAGAGATCGTATGCAAAAGTTACGCCCTTGGGAAGTTGAGGTATCAACTACCCCCATCGGGGTCCAAAAACCTTTTGGAGTTTCATCTCCTGGGGTTAGGGTTTTGGATTTTTATGGTTTTATCATTTATGTTTTATGTTTTATGTTAAAAAGAATTTTGAAGCCTAATTGTACCCATCTTCTTGCAAATGAGCATAGCCATTACATCTCTTCTCAAAGATAAGCTCCCACCATTCGAGCAAATTTGTTTAAGTCTGCATTTTTATAGTTTCAACGATTTCTTTTTATTAATAGAAGTCAAGTTTTACTGTATCTCTAATTATTTCTTTGCTATACATCTGTATTTCATTTCGTTCCATTTATAAATCCATATCATTAAGGGCTAGGATTGCCCCATGAGATTTGATCAACGATTTTCCGAGAACCATAACTTGAGATACGAGAGTTGGATTTTGGAAAACTATACCTCATTGGAAAGGTAATTCGATGAAGAATATGTTGGAATAGGTTTCAAGAAATGAAATTTCCCATTATACTCTCAGAAATTGGAAGAACAATCAACGATATTTTTATGCTTTGCTGATAAACTTGCTTGGTACATTGACTTCACGAGCTCATATCTTGAGATCCATAACTCCAAATTGCACTCAAAAAGACTTGTTGGAAATATAAGATGATTTATTTTACATCTAAATTTATTTCCATGGCTGAGAAATTGAATATCACACTCATAAAATCAAAACACAATCCACTTTAAAAAATGGGTCAACTAATTAAAATTTTCAAAATAAAAGTTTATTAAAAAGGTTTTATTAAATATGAAAAGGGAACACTACAAGATACATGTGTCAATGATACAAATTCATTAATGAGAATTTAACGAGGAATTAATTAAATTTGTTATTCCAAGAAAGTGAAAGTCATAACTACTCAAGAAGCATTGGGAACAATTTTAAAATGAGGAATCACCATCAAAGAAGAGGTTAGATAAGGTTGCATTATCATATCAAAAGGTCCGTACAAAAGGGTCCATACATCAACATGCGAATTTTTTTATTATCAACAAACAAAGATATCCATCTTCTCAATTCTTATTCTTCTTCTACACCATTTTCGCAAGGCTTTATGCAATATTTTTGAACTAAACATAAAGTTGTGTTCTTGAGTGTTTCTCTTGTATTCTTCTAAGACTTTTATTATATGATCATGGAGCATTTACATCCACATATGTGACTGTCAGATGTAAGCTAGGATTTTCTATTGGATTCATGGGAATTTAGTCCTTGTTTTTTACAAGCTTCATTTTTGAACATTTAGTCAGTTGGTTCGCTGAGATGTTTTGTATTGTTGAATTATTTTTATGAATAAAACTTCATAGAGAACTACTTTGGGGTATTACTTTAACAATTTCTCAAATCTTGGGATCTCTGAGGATGATATTTTTTAAGCATTCCCATCAAATTATTTCAAGTTATGAATTTATAACTCATTTAAATTTCTTTGAAATGATCAAAAGTATTTCCTCATATTTCTTGTGAGAAGATATGACTGCCTCCACTATTTGTATGTGATCTATAGGGTTGTATATATGATGGTGAGCATACATATATTTTGATTTTGAAGCCTTCCTTCAATCTTTTTATTGTTGAGAAATAATTTACTGCACAAAAAGATCAGATCAAGTTATTAATAACCATTTCAATATTAAAATAAACAACAAGATTTGGGGGTTTGTTTTTAGCATTCTCCCTAATTCAAGATATTCAAGATATATATTTTAGTCAAAGAGGAGTACCACCTCTATAAAAACGGAGGGGGATTCATATACTCATGAGATTGTTGTTTGAACCTAATCGATCTAGACATCAACAAATACCCATCCTTTAAACATGATAATATAATCCAACTATAATATCCATAAGATAAATGTATATCAAACTAAAACCATTGTCATAAACAATCCACAATCTATTTAAATTTATTTTCTTCTACTTATTTTTACAAGTGTGGATAAAAAAGGTCATTGACATTGGGCTCCATGAGAAAAGAATATGCCACATGCATTTGATGAACCCAACTTGTAACTTACATAAACACCAATAGGAAAAGGTTAATAATTGAGAATATAGTTATGCATGAACTTGTAATATATAAGGGTTAAATAATGTGAACACATACATATATTTAAATCTAAGAAACCTTAATATTGTATTAAGATGGCTAAAATAGACTTCATGTGTGTATAAATGAGATTAACTAGATAATAGACAAAGGATTATCATCTTAATCAAGATTTAATACTTTAAGGATAGGTTTAAATATTCTTATTAGGTAAAATTAATGTCTTTCGAAGAGAGCTCGCATTCGATGTTTTTTTCTCTCTTATGAACTATATTGAGCATATAACCATATAAAATGCATAAAAAATATCTATAAATTACTATATATATTATATCAAACAACTCGTCACAATATATTTGAATATGCTATTGCAATCACAATAATATTGTACTCTATTGCATATTTAATACTTATGATTAAGATGCAATATTACAAGAAGAACACTTGGGATATTGAAATGAATTGAGAAAATAAGAGCATATCTATAGTTTTAAAAATAATATATCATTAATCACACTGAGCACAATATGTATTATAAAGAAATTCACGATGGTGAAAAATCTAACAAGAAGTAAGGATCGTGTAATGGAGCCAATAAACATTGTGGCCCATGACAGGTTGTTACATGGAGCTCTTTTTCCTATGATTTTCTCTAATATATGACTCATTTATACTTATTAACTACACAACATAAATCATTTTTTAACATGTTCTGATTGTTGTTAAGGTTAGGCTTGGGGTTTTGTGCATTCCCCAATTATTGATCAAGGTTAGGTTTTTGGACCCTATATAATTTATTGAAAGTCCACATCTGACTAGATACTTATGTATGAGTAATGCGAGTTTACAAGGAATCCACTTGTTAATACCATGGTTAAAGCATAGATCAACTTCTAAAGGCCATAACTTTCTCATACGAACTTTATTTTCAATCCATGATATTTTGTTTCAAAGATATTAATGTGCACTATAAATTAAGGTAATCCTAAATGCTAATGAAGCATATTTTGACCCTAAAAAGTGTATTTCTATACCATAAATGGGTAGCTTTTGATTTTTCCCTTATTCAATAGATTTCAAGATTGGTCATAAAAATGGCCCTTATAAGTCCACAACTCTAGTTATTCATCCCTTAAAGTACTAAAAGGGATGACAAATTTTATAGCAATTCATTTTAGATCATACCTCCCCATTTTGGGATGCTTTTAATCCCAAAATATTTTATTAAAGGAAATGAGGAAAAAAGTCCTCAACTTTCTCCTTAGAGTACGACTTGGCCTTACTTGGAAGTTACTCTTTCAATCTAACATACTTGAGTTCTTGCTAACCCTTTAAGGGTGTCCGGGTATTATTTTTCAAAACAATATATTATGTTAACTCTCTTCGAACATACAATGTTAAAACTTCCATGGAAGGTTAGACTTGCCCCTCATTTTCCTAATTGAGCATTGATGGATCATAGAGTTTTAGATGTTTCATGGTCACTATTGAGTAAATGTGTAGTATGGAGGTACACTAGGTCTATAATCATTGTTGATCTAACTCTTCAAAATAACCACACATAAGAAACTTGATATTCTCACTATGACTCTACAACCTTTCCTTATTCATGTGCATCTAGGCTTAGTATCCTACCTTGAATGTGTTTTCAGTTTTGTGTTGTTCATTCTTTCCCTTGTAGTTTTCTTATGATTTATTTAATGTATCTAGAAAATGGAAAATGGATATATAGGATCCACATGATCCTATATATGATTTTCACATCCTTTAGTACCCTTTATTACTTCTCTTGTGGCATCGTCCTTCTCTCCCCCATGTTGCCCATACATGACATCTACATGTGAAGGTGGAAAATATTGAAAACAAGTCTCAAAAGGAGACTTAATGGTGAAAGTATGGACTTTTATGTTATAAGAGTGTTCAATTTTGATCAAATTCTCATCAAATGAACCAAAATGGATCTACATAAGTACCATATGAATTTATTGATGCTCTATATTAGGGATATTATAGTATAGGAATCTTAGAGTTGGTATTGCTTTTGTCATATTTTGAGACATTAACTTCTAACACATTTTTGAGGACCTAAGAATAGAGAAAAAAATGTTCTTTTCATTGATATATTTCCAATGAGTTGTAGTGTGTTTAATATGGATTTCATATGAGAAATTTTGGGCCTCAATGAGGTAATGGTATAAATACTCCCACATGTCAAAAGTGGAGACCATGTTAGCCCACCATAATTCAAATATGGAGAGTATAAATGTGTATTAATCTATTAAAGACTTATAGAAACATTAGTGAGGTTCCAAGTTGGTTTTAAAACCCAAAACGTAACCCTAACCCTAATTATAACTAAAAAAAAAACTAGCAGGAAGGAAGAGGGTTCACTTTTTCACTAGTTGTTTGTTATACCATAGTATGAGTAGGAAAGTGGGTGAGATCCTCATAGAGTAGAGAGACATAAGGATATTGTATAGAACCATAGAAGACCATAACATCTCATAGCTTCATAATAATAATGGAAAACTTTGTAATATGTATTGTAATCTCCATAATATAATAAGATGTTAAGCACCATCCTCCAATGAATGTTAGTTTTCTCGTATGGGTTTCTAGGGTAATATTTATGTCCCATTATGTGCATTTTCTATTATAGTCTATTTCATATTTTTTGGTAGTTAAATAATCCAAATGGTGTGTTATGTTTTCTTATTTATGATTATGAGTTAAAAATACGAAATGATAGTTGCATAGTGGAGCATAGGGTTACTATAGTTGTTTTAAAATAAGATTTGTTTTGATGATATAACCATTGGAATATCCAAGGTGGTATACATATAATATTAGTATCAAAGATAAATTTATTTGGGAATTTGGTGGTTTTAAGTACATGGCCTCCACGTCATGCTAATGTCATGGTACGAAAAATTACCCAAATTTTCCAAAATTTTAAAAAATGCCTATTTTCAAAATTTCCTCCATGGCCGCCATGAAACCTTGAAATTAAGATTCTAATAAACAATTTTGGCCCTATGCGTTTCATTTCGACCTTTGCACCCAAAATTTGACACTTCCATGTCAAATTCTCAATGAATTTCAATTCAGAAATTGGGGATTTTTCCCAATTTTGCCATGGATATCCTGCAAATCCCAAATTCGACCAATTACAAGCCAACAAAAACTCATTCATAGGTTAAATTTGGGGATTTTAATCCATGAAATCAAATTTCACCAAAATTTCCGACAAATTCCAAAACTTTCCCTTGGAATTTTTTAACAAACATAGTGTAGACATTCTCTGCACTTTTAATCTGAAGTTTCAGCTTCTGTGTGCTAGGTTTGGCCCATGCAGGCTTGGTGTTGAACCTGTGGCTATGATACCAATCTGTAACGTTACCCAACTTAATTGAGGGACATTACTATGTATAAAGTACACACATTTGGAAATTGTTCTGCTAATTAACTTTCTATAGCTTACCAGCTACGGATTATACACGGATTTAACCATTTTTTAAATACACATAGTTAAATGCATCTACAACATTCTAAATGAACATGAAGGAAACTAATAAATTATTTATTACAACACATGAAACCATTCTCATACATAGGGTAAAAGAAAAACCATAAAAATCATAAGAAAACTCAAAAAATAAATAAACACTTATCTTTTTAAAACATTTGTGAAACTGACTACTTGGGAAGGACATTCCACCCAACCATATACTTGTTGTTCCAAATCTCAACAAAAATTAACCCCTGAGTTGGGGCTAGGAATCCACAAAATAAGAGTGTATCTCATAGTCCACTCACAACTCAATATCCCACAACCCAGCGGTATTCTTCCACAACTATCCTGAAATTCCTCTAGCTCTCTTCCTCTTGACCCTCCCAACCCAAGAAATATACCCGTTCACTACTCTCATTCCATCGGGTGTCCCATTCATTTATTAGGGTTTCTTTGGAACATGTAACTAGGAATCTCTCTACTAAGAACTCAAGGGAACTCACTGCCAGGAAAACTACCAATAAAAATAACAACACTCACTTGTTGTTACAATGCAACTCACCCAATAGTTCACTCTTTAGGCCTGACAACCTGTTTCATCTGTATTTAGCTCCAAAATACACTCAACCTTCTTGCTCCAACATGCTCCAAAATTCACTCAGCCTTCTTGCTCCAAATCCCATGCTCTTTTTCCCTTTTCTTTGCTTGATGTTCATGAAAAACCTTAATGTGAAAAAACTGTTTTTTCTCCCCCTATGAATTTCCTCTATTTTCCCAAGACAATTGAATTCTCACTCTACCCAATGTTGATTGTACTTCAGCCCCATGCTCCCCAATAACTATGGGATGTGACTCTCACACCCACCCTCTTACACGAGTTTAATGATTGGGCTCTCATACACAAAGAAAAATAGAATTTATACCCAATGATAATCAAATTTAGGAAAGTGAGTTGAATTAATACCCATAAATTAGTTCCCCCTTGGAACCCTCTTAGACACTCCCTTCTCTTATGAAAAAATCATCCCCCATCTCTATCCATATCCTACAATATCTAGAATCACATTTTATTTATTAGAATTTAGAAAATACATTTTGCATATTACATCGCTTGGCCATAGCCACATTCATATCTACATTATGCATTAATTAATCTGGGGATTATAGCGAGGATGTTACAGATCTTAGTTATACCTAGTTGTTGTGCTAGCAACAATCCCTCCCCATAATTTCTTCACTTTTCTTTTAATGTCCTTTCTCAAAGTGAAGGAATAATGGGGCCCCCATAACTTTGTTTCTCTTAACTTTTAAGACCCATTTCTTCTATCAAATATTGGTCCTTATTTACACTTGTAGATTTCCCTCAAGCTATTAGCTCCAAACTTGCCTTATCACCAGACCAAACCTAATTTGAATCAAATATTTTCATTGGGAACTGATATAGAGTGTTTTGGAGGTAAAATTACTTTTGTTCATCAATACATCGGTGGCCCAAGATCTTTTTACATCACTGAAATGACATAGACACATTCCTTTCCTGACATTGTTATATTTACAGTCCAAGATATTTCATCTTCACCAATACGTCGACAACATCATCTTATTCCTTCATCGATATGTTGGTGAAATATTTCCTTCCCTCATTGATACATAAAAAAAAATCCTCTTTCCTTGCCAATACACCGGTGAAATATCCACTTTCATTGCCGATACATCGACAGTTCAATATCTTCCTCCTTCCTCAATACATTGGTGAAAGATTTCATTTCGACACCAATACACCATCGAACAATCATATTTCCTCATAAATATGTCAGTGGTCCAAGATCTTCCTTCAACACTGATACACCGGTGAAATATCACCTTTCTATGTTAATACTCCAATGGAATATTTTCTTTCCTCGTTGATACATTGATGATCCAAGATCTTCCTTTGATGTTGATAAATTAGCATAATATTTCCTTTCCATGTCTATACGTCAGTGAAATATTTCCTTTCCTCACTGATACATCGGTGGAGAAAGATATTCTTCAATCACCAATACACCAACAATGGGAATACATCCAACCACTAATATAATGGACCCCATGCTCTTAAACCTACACATGTGAGATGAGATGACGTGATTTAAAACACTTGTATGACTGTCTTTTCTTGTTTTTCATGCCTAAACGATCATTTAAACCCTCCAAACTCCGTTCTATAAATCATTTTACATTTTTTTGACAATGAATATTTGTGTTCATTCAAGATTTTTTGAGAGCGGAAGGAATACCACAATGTTCCCCTGCATGCCCCTTTCTTTGACCACCTCATTCATGATTCGACATGTATGACTTACTGTAATTACATCCAAATTCTTTCATATGTTCTCCTTTCAAAAGGGATATGGTTTAGAATATAGAATCAATGACATGGAATGGGATAGAGTTGTAGGAGACCATGCGACCAACCAAAACCACATTCCCTCCCTCCGTTTCCTTGTGCCATTCGATCCATCCATGAGAGGGTTTATTTATTTTCCACTTCTCATCTAATATGACCTTGTTTATTTTTTTCCCCACATGCCTACCTTTTAAATAACCAACCACAAGGATAGGGGTTTGCACCCTTACTCATCTGGGCCCTCAATCAAAAGAAGAAGTCAAATAGAAGAAAATTTCTTTCTTCCCATGTGAGCATTCCCTTCCTCTATTTACAGATAGGGGTCTCCACCACTCCAAATCCTCAGTACCCTCCCACGTATAATAATACTATGGTACCACCTCTTGGCTAGTAGGTTTCGATCCCGATTCTTGGATTTAAGGATGATAACTAGGGATTTTCACACTTTTACCCTGGAATCCCATCCTCCTAATTTTATAATTATCATGGCCAATATACCTGGAATTCACAAATAAGGATTTCTTCTTAAAGGGTTAACATGTATTTTATTTCTTGGCTTGGTTTCCTATGTGCTAACTATATTAATATTTCATTGTTGATAATATGGGTGATCCATAGGGGAGAGAATGGCCACTTATTGAAGTAAATATCATAGAGATCTTGCCATTGAGGTCTTATCGGGAAAGGAAAAAGAAGAGGTTGAAATTGACACATTGGGTCTACTATATGATGAAATCATTTGTGTCATCGACAAGGATACTTCATTTAAATGGGGTGAAATTGATCAAATGTTCAACAATCAGACATTCCCACATATTTAAGAGGGAGACCCAAACCTAAGCATGTATACAAAAAATTAGGCACTCCAAATTGCACAAGATAGCCACACATTTAGTAGTCTTCCCTTGCACTAAATCTATATCATGGATAATAATACATGCCAATGTGGATGATAGACAGATAGTGAATATAGAAGGAAAATAAATATCTTCCTTCCAACCATCGGTAATCATAGTGTGCTACCATTTTCCAATTGAGGAACTAGAACTCAATGATGACTGGGTGAAGGAACCCCCTTGAAACTGAGAGACAATATGAGAAATTGGTGGGTTCCATGAAAGAAATTTAAGACAAGAGTATCCAATGACTACCTGGACAATCTTCTTAGAAATCCTTACCAGTAGGTGGTATCCATTATATGCAGGTTTTATGGAGAGCAAGATGCCCAAAAATTTAGGGTGTCATGGGTGGCCTTGATACACACCATCACCACCACTGTATTAGTGTTGAATTTGGAAAACATCCTTTCCTCTACCTTAGTAGAAGCGATGTCAGCAGTGAAGCACATGGCCCTGGTAAAGTACCCAAGCTTCTGCATGTCATCCTATATGTTGGATGCAATGTGTGTAATTCATGCTTATCCAAAGATGGGATGGGCCTATAAACAAAATGATATTCCCATTCATGTCTACTTAAAAGACCTCTGGGATCACAAGTACCACACAAACTACCATAAAATCTATTAGAAGTTTCTCATTCCTCTATAAAAGGTATTTTTTTGTGCCCTTGCACCCTGAATGATCGATAAGGTTATCGTTGTAGTTGGAATGGTGGGATATT
>JZKD02S0716950.1:251760-267479 GCA_000966675.3 Picea glauca | reverse complement strand
TTTTACCTAACGACATATTAGACCAAGTAGATCTTAACTAATTCCTGAGTGTCTAAATATCCTAACAGTTACGTACCAAATACTTGCATACAGAAACACCACAAATATTCAAAGAACAATATAGAAGAACCACACTTTATTATGTCAAACCCTTGAGGTAGGAAAACACCATACAATGGATCATATTATGAAAGGTATTCTCTCTTGTTCACTTACTTCTTCAAGGGGGCTTCCTTCTATTGACCTACTGCTCCAAATACAATACTTCTCTTCATATCATATTACATTGCTTGAACCCCTTTAGATAGTGCTATCATCACCTAAGAACATTTTAGAGGAGGAATCTTCTAGAAGTAGAACCTTCTAAGAAGTCCTCTTACATTTATTATATCTAACTACCATAGTGGGCCTTATTTAATAATATGGTGGACCTAGTCCACCTTACATTGAATTGCATCCACTGCCTCTCTAGCTACCTAACAATAATCCATAGTGTATATGATCTAGATCTATCTATTGATTTATTCATGAATGAATGTTCTTTTTGGATTATGGTTTGTTTTTAGGGTCTTATGTAGGGTTTTATTATTTTGATATATTTTTAAAAGCATTAACTAACTAAAAAAAATGAACATGAGAGTATAATATTTTGAATAATTATAACAAATTTTAATAATATTCCTAAATAAATATTAAGATGAATACTAAATATAAAACAATATCGAACTTATGTTAGAGGACCAACCTTCTATTAGTTGTTAATTTTCAAATATTTTGATTGCGTGGAGACATCAAATTTAGCACAAGTTATGTCATACTGATTATGTATCATATAAATATATAAGATTACTTTTTAATAAGTCTAATATGACAAAAGTAGTCATTTTTTGGATATTCATTCATTTTCAAATTGTTTCAAATATAAAATAACAAGAAGTATATTGATATTAAATATATTACTAAGATAATAGTTCAATATGGAGATGATGATATGCTTCTCAAGATGTATTAGTATGCTTTAATCACTTGTCAAAATGGAGAATGTTTCAAAATTCAAAAGGTTTGGGTTTATACTATTTATATCTTCGAATCATTGAAACTAAAAGAGAATCCAATATCAATCATTGAATAAGTGCATTGATTTCAACAATGATATAAAAGAAAACAATAGGGCATATTGATTTCACTCATATAGAAAAAAACAATAGGGCATATTGATTTCATTCATATAGAAAAAAAACAATAGGGCATATTGATTTCATTGATGATATTAAGAATCCTATTTAGAAAAATAAGACACTTGAAATTATTTTAACAATGATATAACACAAAACAATAGGGTGCATTTATTTTAGAAATGGTACTTGATGAAAAATTATCTAGAGCAATTAGTTGTTATTATTTCAATAATGACATAATGCAAAACAATACAATGCATTGATTTTAGTGATGACATGATGATAAATGATTTAGATAAAAAAATGGTTTCATTGATTTCAATAATGACATAATGCAAAATAATATGCATTGACTTAAGTGATGATACAATGAAAAATGATTCAGCATAATTTAATAGTTTATTCATTTTAACAATGATATAATATATTCTATGATAATGATATAGCACAAAACAATAAAGCATATTGATTTCAATGATAATATTTAAAAAATGGTATCGAGAAATAAGGGAGTGTAAATGATTTCAACAATGATATAACACAAAACAATAGGCTGCATTTATTTTAGATATGGTACAATGAAAAATGATTTACAACAATTAATTGCTATGATTTGAATAATGACATAATGTAAAACAATGCAATGCATTGATTTTAATGATAACACGTGATAAATTATTTAGAGCAATAAGTTGCATTGATTTCACTGATGATACAATGAAACTTGTTTAGCATAATCAAGTACTTGTATTATTTTACCAAGGATATAACATAAAACAACACATGGTGGATTGATTTCACCAATAATATTGTGAAAAATGATTTTAATTAATTGAGTAAATGATGAGAATAAAATTAATTATGTATATTGATAGTAGTATCATTACAAACAATCATTCAGTGCATTAATTAATTAAAGGGAAATGCTCCACAATGAGTTTAACAATAACCTAGTGAAAACCAATTTCAAAATAGATGAAGTCCTATACTTTGTTTGGTTATGTGTGATTTATCTATTAGTATGTGTGGAGATATTGTTTAGAGAAAAGCCTGCTAATGGAACCAATGTAGATCCATCTTAACTCATTATCTATCACTTGTGGAGAGAGATCAAATCCGTGGAGGTGCAAAACTTTCCTCAAATTTTTCACTCTAAAAAAAAATTTGAACCTGATTGCCTGATCCACCCATAATAAATAACCATAATAAATAATGGATATACATTGATTTTATAAAAATAAATAAAAGCTTAATTACCGAGCATAAATCCTTTTATAATATAATCAACAGAAAAAGATCTAGATGGAGTTTATAAGTTTGAATACATGTCATTGTAGAGCAATTTGGCGCAGTTATATATTCTACTCACCATTGCCACACGTAGTCGTGGTTTCCCTATCTATCTATTGTCTGCAATTATTTGACTAATTACTAATTAGGTTTTGTTTCAAATAACATACTCATGATGCCGACAAATTTGGATCTAATACAGCTGCGTCTGGATTCTTTAAACCAACAAGGAATCGAGGCAAGCACCGATGGCGACCCTAAAGAGAAAGAATGGCCATAAATATGAAGAGATTAAGCTCAATAGATATTTACTCAAAACTGACGCCATGGAAAAGATATGACAAGCAACATCTGACAGAATACATATATTGCAGATGGAGATGGTGTGATCCTGGGACCCTCTCTGACTCTGTCTGAATTATATTATGTCCAGCTTTCAGCTACGTATGCAATGATCTCATCCCATGAATAATAGTAGACCGACCTGTACAATTTCAGATTCAGATATCTATGGAGAGAAAGCCGATAGAGTAGCATAAAAAAGATAGAAGATCCCAACTCAGCTAAAGAAATGTTCTGAAATATTGTATGCAAAGCTAGTAAATTGCTATTGAGTGCTTTCATGGCTACTGCCGTGCTTGAATCCACCAAGAATGTTGACGGATACGATTATATGAAAGGCGTCAAACATCTGGTGGACTCCGGTGCTTTGAATTCAGTGCCGATTAAATATGTGTTCCCAAAGGATAGCCGCCCGTCAGCAGCAGAAATCGCAGAAGGCGAAAGTATACCAATCATAGATCTGTCTGCGCTGGATAAATCCCCAGAAGAACGATTGGAGACAATCAAGTATCTTGATCAGGCGTGTGCAGATTGGGGTTTCTTTCAGGTAATAGAGGTTAATCCTAGCTTTATCCTTTTTAATCCAAATCTATTCAGTACCTACGTTGAAAAAAATGAAGTGCGACTCTCTCTTCACATAATGAATTCTCAGTTGAAATCAACTGCCACGCTCTCTTCTGTTCACATAATGAGTTCTGAGTTGAAATCAATTTATATCAGAATTAAAAAAAAAAAACTACCAGATCCTTAGAGTACCTTACTTTCATGTTATGTCGTTGCAATAAAAAAGCTCCAAATTCTGGGCGTATTCTATGAAACAATTAAATCGTCACATTTACAGTTGCTTTAATTGAAATTAGATGAAGAAAATATTTTGCTATTTAATGAATTTGTCCTTCCAAATGTAATTTCAAAATGATAAAACTGTAGATTTGGAAATTTTACAATTTCAGCTAGCAAAACCCTCCCTGGACGAAAACCGAAAATGAAGCAATTTGATTGGAGATTAACATAATCCAAATTGTGATAACAGTTTCTGGGTTTTGGGATTCATTTAGTGTGGTGGGAGAAACAAGACACAGGGAATGCATATTACTATATATTAATATTATTATTGATATTACAGTATATTAATAAGGGTGTTGATTAAACATTTTACATTTTGGGGTTTTTTTAGGGAATCTTGTGATGTATATTTGGATAAAATAGTTATTTTCTGTTGTTTAAATTGCATTTCTGAATGCAGAAATGAATTTGACTTGCTGAAAAATTTTGAGGCCCTTGGATTATACAAACTTAAACACTCAAATCTGCATATCCAATCATTCCTCACCAGATTTTAAACCAAATCAAAAGAAACAATCTCCATAAAACTGTCAAAAATAGACCCTTACCTTCTATGTTTAGACTACATTTTTTTCAGATTCTTAAAAGAAATCCATTTAGTAAAATAGTTAAACAATTCCTTAAGTATATACAGTAAAATAATGTAAGAACATTAAAAATATATATATAAATTATATAAAGAGAAGGGCATACAATCTTAGCTAAAAGAAGCTATGAAGTCATCAAATAGTTAAATACATAAATTAATAAATCAATGCAAAAATAGATACGAGATATAAAAACAAGATAAATTAATAAAAATTCATTTTCATTCTGAATTTCTTAAACAGTAAGAGATTTATAAGGATTTTTTATTACGTTTATTAGAGTTGCTTTAAGTGATATTCATTAACTTTATCTGATTTTAGAAGGGATTTTTAAACTATTTTATGTTAAGTTCACTTGATATTCGAAATTGAAACAGTTTTCAGAGCTATTTTTGAGAAACCATCAGAGCATCAAAGTTAACACGCATTTTTTTCAAATTTTTTTATATTTATTTTAGTTTTGGATTTATGAAGAGATTAAACAGATTTATCAAAGTTTTAGAGGAATCAAATTTGAAAGGAAACACATGTGTGGAATAAGCTTTCTACACTAATTAATGAGAGAAGAATGTAGACAAAAATTTAAATAAATAGTTGCATGTGATAACCATAAAACAAATTAAGGAAATAACAAACCATTTACACAAAGATTTTCTAGAGAAAACTCTTTTAGGAGAAAAACCCCACTCCAAAACACATTGAACATATGATTCAACAAGTAACATATGGTTACAATATATCACAAAGTTTATGTGCTTTCAATAAAAGTATTTAGTAGCATAATGTTTATGAGGAAATTTCAGTGGGCTCCAATTCCTCCTACCCAAGCACTCGATAAATAGGTGTAATGAAACCATAAAACATTTATGTTTTTTTAACTCCACATGCTAGAAACCTCCAACAATTAATTGCAACTACTCAATGTTTATTACATGTCATGCTCAACTTTTTACTCCTTCACAATGTGAAGCATTTATTGAGATAAATGATTTGTTTCACAACTACAAGGTGTATGACACACTTGTGGCAACTTGCTTTTGCTTGTCATATACCTTCCAAGAGTCTAAGGGATAAAGAATTAACCTACTAGGGGCCATAAGGACAATAGGATCTCAACACCACTTGAGTTTACTTGAGATCATTGGTTTTGTTAATACATTTGCAACATTCTATTTCCATACTTTACCATGTTCTAAACAAATAGTATTGGATACCAATATGTTTTGTCCTTACATAAAGGTGGGTTTTTAGCCACACAAATGACATTGTTACTATCACATTGAATTTTAATGGCTCTCTAGCCTCCTCACAAACATGAATAACTACCATATACTCCACCCTCTATAGCGGACAAAGTGACCAAAACTTGTCACTTGCTCATTCAACTTACTACTCCACTAAACAATCAAAACATGTATCCTCTTGTAGATCTCCTTCTATCTACATTCTTTTCCCAAACAAAATCCACATAAACTTGTATATCCATTGAGTGTGGGTCCCCTAAAGCAACATTATGATATAAAATGAAATATTAAGAAGTGCCTCTCAAATACCTAAAAACCATCTTCACTACAATGGATGTTCACATAGAGGATTGGCCATGTTGACTCAAAACTCTCACTACTTGCACGATGTTTGGTCTAGTGCAAACAATAGCATAGATCAAAGTAGAAATGTCTCCTTACAAAACTTATCAATTGAAAGCGACTCAATTGAAAGCTTAGTTCCCATAGAAATTAGAACACTCAATACTCTACAATCTACAATGCAAAAATGTTGTAGAAAAGAGCTTACATACTTACTCTGTCTCAACTAAAGATTTATGTTTTCTCTATCTTTCATGATCTCCATTACTAAGAAATATTTTACAATCCCCAAGCCCTTCATATCAAATCATGCCAAAATCCAACACTTCAAGTCACGAAACACAATTTCAATGTTACCAAAGAATAACATACTATCTACATACATAGCGATAACAAGGAAATGGCCACCATTCTATTTGTAATACACATAGTGATTTGGATTGGATATAAGATATCCTAATCCAAACACAAAAGAATCAAACTTTTGGCACCATGTTCTAGGAGACTGTTTGAAACCACAAAAATACTTCTTGATCATTTTCTGGTTCAACTTTCCTAGTCTCGGATGGCATCTAAAAATTTAACTTCTTCCCATCGTCTTTTGGCTACACTATTATGAGAAAAGGCTTAAATTATCTAAAAATAACATTCATGTTGTACAAAAAATTTCTAGCCACATGATCCCAAAGTTTGTACCTTTTCATACCAATTCCATAGCCAATGAAGATACATTTCACACCTTTGTTATCCAACTTTGATTACTTCTCATTAGGCATAGGAGAATATGCCTCACAACAAAAAAAAAATGAAAATGTTGAAGTGAGGGTTTATTCACCGTCCAAAACTCCATAGGGTTCTTATCCATAAGAGTTGATATGGGAGACTTGTTAATCAAGTAATATGTTGTAGAAACTCCTAGATCTCTCCATCAACATTATATTGATTTGTTCTGCAACTACATTCACTAAGGAGTATATGGTATTGTATTATTTCTTTCAAGGTCATTCTCCTTACAAAACTTATCAAACTCTATAGAATAAAACTCACCACCATTATTAATCATCAACACCTTAATATTCCTACCAATATCATTTTCCAATAGATCTTTAAACTCATTAAACTTACTAAAAATCTAAAAAATATCTCTAAGAAAACACACCAATGTCCTTTTAGAATAATCATCAATGAATGACACATAATGAAAAGACTTAGGAATTAAAGGAAGTTTAACTAGACCAAATACATCATAATGAATTAAGTCCAACAACCTAGAAGATTTGTGAGAACTAGAATAAAATTCAGTATGGTTCTTTTTTCCACATATGAAATGCTTGCAAAAACAAAATTCAATAGCATAATCATTCAATCCATTCACAATATTTTTGGTTTACAAATCCTATAATACCACCTCAGTTATATGGCCCAAAATTTGGTGCCATAGCATTGTCTTCTCTACTTGTAACTTTCTTTCTTAAGGAAGTCCTTGTTTAGCTACCCAAAAAGCATGACCATTATAAGTAGATACAAATTCTGATTGTGAAGGTGTAGATATTACAAATCTTTTCACTGTTGACATTGAAGAACCATTAAATTGAATGGCACACACCTCAAGATGGAACAAATTTCCCACACGAACACCTTTAGCGAGCACCATATCTCCTCGGACCATCTTACACCCTTTTTAAAGAAAAAAATATACACACCTGTATCATTAAGTTTACTTACTCATAGTATGTTATGTACCAAACCTAGAATGTGTAAAGCGCCACCAATCCCCTTCACTCTTCCAATAGGGAATTGGATCAAAACTCTATCATAGCCAACTATGTTGAGAGGAGAGATATCATCAGGGTATACCACCCCACCATCATATTTCTCATACACTAAAAAATAATGCCGATGGAAAGTCATATGGAAGGAAGATCCAGAGTATATCAACCATGCATTCTGCCCTACATGGGTTGTCAAAGATGAAACACATGCATCTCCACCATCCTCTTGAGAATATTTTTCAAATTCATCATCTAAATCATTATTTTCCTTCTTATTTTTGTTTTTCTCTTTCTGACAATCTGTTTTGAAATGCCCAACCTTGTTGTAGTTCAAACATCTTTACTTGGACTTTCTAGGAAACTTATGTCTCCCACAATATTTGGATCTTCTCTTTTATCTCTTATTTCCTTTCTCTTTCAATCTTCAACCAATAGCCAAGGCCTCATTGGTGGATTCGGAAGATTTCCACCTCATATCCTTTGAGAGTAAAGCAATGACAACCTCATCACACACCAATATCTTTATAGTGCTTCTAATGGCCATTACTAGGGTGTCCCGTAAAGAACAAAAAAATGTTATATATTGATCCTCCTCATCCATATTCAATCCAACTAAGATCAACTAGGTCACAATAGTATTAAACTCATTCAAATGCTCAGCTAAAGAATCACCACCACTCATTCTCAAGGAAAATAATTTTTTTCACAATTTTTTTTTATTAACAAGGGATTTAGCATGGTACAAATCCCCCAAATTATTCCAAAGAGTTGTTACAATTTTTTCTTCAAAAATATTCAATAACACTTAATAAACCAAACAAAACATAATAAGGTTTCTCACATTTCTTTCCAACACCACCCACTCTTCATCTTTCATACTAGTATGTTTGGTTCCATATATTGCAACCCATAGATCTCTATGAGAATATCCTCCATCTTGAGTTTCCATAGCTAAAAATTAGTTCCATTATGATTCTCCATTTCTAATGTTGAGGTGCGTTCCATTTCCATGTAACAAGATTTCCTTTCGTGCAAGCTCCCTCTCAAACTAAGATTAGATAAAAAAAAACATTGTCCCTAACATCTTGGATCCAAGGTGATCATGCTCTACTACCAATTGAAACCAAGTAAAGGTGTAAAATATATTTCCTACATTAACCAATTAAAGAAAAATGTACAAAAAAACTTTAAATAAATAATTGCATATGATAATCAAAAAATAAATGAAAAAAATAACAAACAATTTACATAAAAACCTTTTGGATAAAAACCCACACTAAATGTATTATTCAACAATGGAAATAACTAGAATGTTACACAATTGCAAAGTATATGATATACATGTTCCAACAAATTATGCAAATCTTCTTAACCTCAAAAAAAAAAATATTTACACTTTCAATATATATATATATATATTTTACAAGTTTTCAAAAATGGATGTTTATGAAAATTTCATAAACCCTAATTAAAATAATCTAAATTCTCTACATCTCTTATTTTTTAATCAAAATCCAAAGACTAAAGACTTTGGAATACAACTTCAAAATTCGATTCAATACTCTTTAAAATATTCTATATTAAATTATTGAAGGAGTCTCTTAGCACAATAATCTCCCATCCTACATTATAAAAATGTGTAAAGACACAATTAATATATATATTAAAACTTATAAATTATAATAACTTTTAAAACTTATTTGTCCAAAGGATTTCGAAAATAAAAAATTTAATTACTCTTTTACATTTATATTTAGAAAATTCTAAAACTATTCTTATGGGAAACCTAGAATTTCCATTTTATGTTGTGGGTTTGTTTTAATTTCGTGTTTTTAACTGATTTTTACATTTATTTTGCATTTCTCGTTAGTAAAATGCACCAACAAGCATTAGACAACAAACAGACTGACACAATAATTGGATTGCAAAAAACACCAACCAGCATTATCCATCACACAAACATACGGTGGATGAATTCCCCTGCCCCTCTTCATTTGTTCTCTAGCTTTTTTTTAAGGGAAGTCAAGCTAATGAATTTTCCTGGGAGTAGGTAGTTAATCATGGCATTCAGGAATCTCTGATTACCAGTATGTTGGAAGCAGCCCATCAGTTCTTCTCCCTCTCCTCAGAAGAGAAGTTGAAGTATGAGAGCACAGATGTGCTGAATCCGGTCAGATATGGCACAAGCTTCAATGCTAAAGTGGACCAGTTTTTCAATTGGAGAGACTATTTGAAGCATTTCTCTTATCCTCAATTGCACACACCCGATAATCCGCCAAATTACAGGTATGTTCTTGATCCAACATTTGATTTATTCATTAATTTTCAATGAGCCAAGCACTTTTGATAATCACCTCCATGGCCGTAGAGAGGTTGCAGGAGAATACTTCAAAGAAACCAGGAAATTGGCTCTGAGATTGATGGGAGCAATATCTGAAAGCTTGGGACTGAAGTCAGACTACATACAAACAGTCTTCAAAGATGGTATTCAAATCGGTGTGCTAAACTTCTATCCACAGTGTCCAGAGCCAGACGAAACGATGGGCATTGCACCTCATTCTGATCACGGGGGTCTCACTATTTTATTGCAAAACGACGTGGGGGGTCTGCAAGTGCGGCATGAGGGACGTTGGGTGGCCGTTGAACCCTCTCCCAACGCCTTCGTTGTGAACGTCAGTGACCATCTGGAGGTGAGAATCATTTTTTGTCTTTTTAAAGATTTGTGCAATGATGGAGACCTCATATTGTTAATTTCAGTAGCTTGTTTTGTTTTTTATTTTGATTGACAGATTGTGAGCAACGGGAGATACAAGAGCGTGGAGCACAGGGCAGTCGTGAACGCAGAAAGAGCAAGAATTTCAATTGCAGCACCAAATGGTCCTGCTATGGATGCTCCAATATTTCCTGCTCCCCAACTCGTAGATGAAACTCATCCACCCTTGTATAAATCCATGTTGTATGGAGAATATCTGAGACGTCAACAAAGCACAGGGCTCAGAGGCAAAGGAAATTTAGAATCAGTTAAGATAGCGAGGGATGGGAAAAGATGAACAACCCATTAATCAGCGCATAGACTGTACACTGTATATTTGGTCTACTCTCCCAGTCTAAATTTGCCTTAGAATGTTATTCCCATGGAGACGTCTTGTTCTACAAAGTTGCTTATAATATCTCATGGACTTTTGTTGGATGGCTAGTGTATAATTCTTAAAACTTGACATTAATTTGTACTAAATAGAACTGATCATATAAAATTAATTTTTCATGCACTAAGAAGTATACACTTTAACTTTATGTTTAGGGAAGAGTAGTTGACCTTTATTTTTAGATGTCAATCTTTTGTATTTCAAGTTGGTAAGGGTTAACAAATTACTTACACATTTAATGTTAAAA
Organism: Picea glauca; assembly: GCA_000966675.3. Classification (NCBI taxonomy): domain Eukaryota; kingdom Viridiplantae; phylum Streptophyta; class Pinopsida; order Pinales; family Pinaceae; genus Picea; species Picea glauca. Next base: position 256,485 of record JZKD02S0716950.1, on the reverse strand, counting down.
AATATTTTTTTTAATCCTGAGATAGGTAGTAATAGGGATATGGATAGCATATACCATGCTTGTTTAGTGTATCCATTCTGTGTATGATATCAATCAATGGTACTTTTTGTTGGACTAATTGCTGCATTTTTAGTGGATTAACTGTCATGCTGGGAACATGGGACTAACTGCCCACTCAAGTTGATGTTGTTGATTTGAAAGTTTACTAACACTTGTTGGTTTTGGTGTAATTGCAAATTTTAACATGGTATAAGAATCTTGGCCAAGTTCAATGCTAACCACCAAACTAAGAACATGGGACTAACCACCCATTCAAGGTGATGTTGCTGATTTAGAAATTTACTAACAGCTGCAGGTTTTTGTGTAATTACAAATCTTAACACTTTTTCCTGTGCCATGACTTTTGCACCTATTTCATTGTAACCTTCCCACCTTCTTCCGTGCCTGCTATAAAGACACAACATAATATTTTGAACCCGTAATCAACTTCTTGATCATGGGGAATGAAGAGCCATACTAGGGAACTATAAGCATAGGCTGAACAACCAGAATTCAACCGGTTCACACACTTATGGCATGGATGGCATGTCGGTCAAATCCTTCTCAATGATAGTTGAAATTTCAAGGGAAAGAAAAGGTGCAAAATGAACTCGAAGTTGAAGTAAGAAAATTGAATTGCGAGGAGAGTGAAAAATACCTTCGAATCCTCTATTCATTGATAACGATACTCATAAGTGGTCCTCAAGCTTTTCTACGTTATTCTAGTAGTATTTTCTGAGATTATGAAACAATGAACAATGGAAGCTCACTTACTTGACTATTAGATGAAGACACTCACAGTGTAGGAATTTCAAAATAATTTCTTATCCATTTTCATAATTTAAACAACAAAGAATGTTGACAGTAATTGTGATTTTTTAACCATATTCGATTGGCAAATTACTCTGCAATGGGCAGTTTGCTTGTTAAATTCCATCCCTGCTTGAAGAGCATATGTTATTTGTAAGTATCGAAATCTGTTTTCATAGTTTATCCATCACAATGTAGGAATCTATCTTCTATTGCTAGCCATCACACCTCTCAAGAGCATAAGGCTGACCTCCTCATTATAGTAAGGACATAGGCTGGGGCATGGAAACATATACAAATCATTCATCCTACCTGGTGAACCCATTCATAATATGCAGATTCAGATGCCCAAGATTCATATCCACTTATAGGTGTGGACAGACATCGAGTTTGCGATGTTGCCAACCTATACCCAACAACTTCAGTAGTTGTATTTGATCTGATGGAATCAACACCTATAGATTCTCTGCTAAAAGATTCATTCCCTGTTCTTGCCCAGCTTTCCTTTGCCCTATTCTAGGTCTAGATACAAATGCGGAGATACATGTTAACTAGGGCATATAAGTAGATGACAGGTAGCATTGTCCGATGACTTAGTGGCATGGGTTGTTCTAGGTGAAGACGAGCAATATCCATAACCCTTTCTTAACGACTAGGAGCCATTGCCTTATGGATTCCCAAAACCTGACCTTGCTGCGGATCGACCCTTTCATTGCATGGATGCCTAAAGGGCATCTTGCAAACTCTACTTTACTCTCCATTGAAGACTCAAACCGAAGGCAAAAGGAAGCTTCCTTTGCTTGCAAGTGTGAGTTAGTAAAATTTGGATGGAACTTGGAGGAGCGACTTTGAGCAGTGTATGACAACTAAAGATGTATTCAGTGGATAGGTGTACAATAGTGACATTTTATGAAATGATGGGTGTTGCTTTATATAGTTTATTGTGCATGGTTAATGCTAGTGTCTAGGTTCTAACACAAATCTGCAATAAGTGGCAAATCTGATAACATAGTTGTCCACCCACTACCACACCTTAAAAGTGTTTCACTGGTAGCAACTGTTGCTTTATTTTAGAGGCAAAGCGATTTCTATTGCTCACGTTTCAACTACAATAGAATCTTACAAAGTCACTTACAAGAAAATTTCAGGGGCGTGCACTATAGTGGCTCTAGATTCAAATAGTTCATAAATCCATTTGAGATTCATATCTATTTGTACAGTTTTGCTTTTGGTTCTTTCATTTCATGTTACATTTTTCTCTTGATAGACTAATCTAACAACCAACGCTCCTTTAGTAAAAGAGACCTTAGTATTTCTAAACCCTTTTCATAGCTAGACTCCCACTTATGTTGCAAGAATATGGTAGCAGCATAGTACGATTCAACATTGTGCGCAAATTCACTGTTGTGGGCTCAATGCTTTGATTAGATCTAAAATTGCCTTCAACATGTGTCTTGTTTTGGCGTTTGGGAAGTTTAGCTTTAGATAGCCTCGAGATTCATGTATGTTAACAAGTTTGGTTTGAAAAGAGGGATTTCGTGTTTGAGCCATTCCCGTTGCTGATTTATCCTTTTCACTAGAAAATTAGCCATGGATTCAACATTTAAGAGCAGGCATAGTATTTTTTTTCATATTATTGTCTTGGTAGTGATTCAAAAATTATTCTACTGCCCTCATCCCATCCTAGTTAATCACAACAAACTAATGTAGAGAATTAAAATTTAGATGTCATCTATGGAATTATAAGACAAACTCAGTGAGATAGTTCTCAATTCTTCAAGCTTTCACATATCATAGACCTTGTACTTTGTACATGGACTAGGAACAGAATATCTATGTCCTCATATTCTAAATACAATCGATCAATGCAATATCTATATCCTCAACATCAATATATCCTTATCCTCAAATAAATGCACGAACTTGTTGCTTTGCAGCCATCTTTGTTCAACTCATTTGTTTTTATGGAGATAGGTATTGTTCAACCACACTATCTTTGTGCCTTTATTCAAAGTATAGTCTATAACATTTGTCAACAAAAAAATTCATTATATTCATTGTAATATTTTTCATATGGTACATAAGGGTGGGTGCAAGTTAAACATGATTAACTTGAAAAACCAAAAATCTATTAAATTCTAGGGATGATTCGAGGTACTTTCACAATGAATTTGAATCTGATGTAAAAAGAAGAAATTTAATGTTCCCTAGCTTAAAACCAAGGAACATTAATTCCATGTATGCAATTGGCCCTATCTTATCTAATATTTCAAAATGCACACAATATCTTGTTGCTAATTTTGGTAAGCAACCCAATCTTAGAGAACTTCTCTTAGCTTTCACTTTCAGAAAAACATTTTTCCCACTTTGAAATCTATAAAAACTATATTCTTGTCTGCATAAATTTTCTTCTTGTCCCGAGAAGACTTTCAATTCTATCTGATCCTTCTCATCTCTTCTTCCATTTCCTTTAACAAATCTAGCCCAATGATAAATTTGTCTACCAAGTTATCCTAGATCACTGATGTATTACTCTTCCTGCCATACAATGCTTCAAATGGGATCATTTTTAATGAGGCTTGATACTCATTATTGTAAGAAAAATATACTAAGTGGATGTGGTCTTCCCACTTTGATGAATGGTCCATCACATACATATGAGCATGTCTTCAATGATTCAGTTAGTCCTCTTTTTTTTCCCATCTGAATCTAGATGATATGTTGTACTAATATTTAAATTTGTCCTAAAGCCTTTAAAGAACCCTTTCCAAAAATTGGATGTGAATTTTGGATCTTTGTGTAAAACTATAGCCTTAAGCACTCCATGGACCCTAGCAACTTATTTTATGTAAATGTATGAAATATTTGTTTCATTGCGAGTATTCTTTATTGGAATAAAATGTGCAACTTTTGTTAATTTATCCACCACCACCATGATGGAATCATGCTCCGTCATTATTCTGGGCATCTTTGTAATAAAATCAATTTTAACCATTTCTCATTTCCACTCAGAATTGGGCAATGGTTGTAGTAGCCCCGCTAGATGTCTATGCTTTGTTTTTACCTTTTATCTTTATAGACATATGGCTATGTAATTAACCACTTCTTTCTTCATTCATGGCCAAATGTATTAGCTTCTTACAACTGCAATTATTTTCTAATATCCTAGGTGTCCAACATATGACACGTTGTGCATTTCCATCCGCATTCTATTTTTCATCTCACTAGAATTTGACACATATATTTATCCTTTGTACATGAGTATTCCATCATCTTGTAGCTCATAATATTTAAAGTTTTGCGTAAAATTCTTTGTTGTAATGTTTCTTTTATTTTTAGATATTGTTGTTTTGAATTTGCAACCCCTAAAATTTTGTACATCAACCACCTGATTTTCCTTGTCTTTCATATGCTAAATTCAAATTCATATTCACTTAGAAATTCCAACCATCTATTTTGTATGAAATTTAATGGTGGTTGTTCAAAAAAATGCTTCAAAACACAATGGATTGTCTATTAGTGAGTCCAGTTGGATGAACTATGTTACATTAAATCATCAACCCAAGAATCATAAACTGATGAAGTATAAGACAAAATATATGCAGGCCCTAGTCCTTAACCTAAATGGTTGTTTTTACAGAAATATAATTGTTTTCTATTGCTACAAAAAATGAATTTTCTGTTAGCTACAGAAAAACAAAGTATGCAAATCAAGATGCAAAAAATAACTTATTTAAAACCTAAAAACATGAAGGATTCTGATTATTTCGGATTAACATTCTACTGAATTGTTAATCACAATATTGCAATTTACTGAATTCAAAAGAACAATCAATTATTCAACTACTACTCTTTGTGTATCAGTCTAACCACTAC
>JZKD02S0716950.1:181112-193896 GCA_000966675.3 Picea glauca | reverse complement strand
AAAACAATGTCTATGTGTTAAATGAAGAAAAAGAAGAATGCCACTTAAGAAAATATGATGAAAGTTGGTTGTGGCATAGGAGACTTGGACACCTAAATTTTGATCATATAATCAATCTCAGAAACAATGGGGCAGTAAAAGATATTCCAAAGATATCAAAGCCATACCACTCTATTTGTAAACCTTGCCAGATAGGAAAGATTACTCGCACTCAGTTTAAATCTAAAAACTTTCCTTCAACAGAAAAACCTCTCCAGTTAGTACATCTAGATTTATGTGGACCATCAAGAAAAGAAGGTACAGGAAAAGAAAACTATTTTATGTTGATTATTGATGATTATTCTAGATTAACGTGGGTTGCCTTTTTGAAGGAAAAATCTGAAGCATTTGAAAAATTCAAAGTATTTAAGGCTCTGACTGAGAATAAAACAAGAAAAATATTGAAGGTAGTAAGGTCTAATAGAGAAGGAGAGTTTAGTTCATGGAAATTCAAAGAGTTCTGTGATAAACATGGGATCAAACGAGAATACACTATTCCAAGAACTCCAGAACAAATTGGAGTCTTTGAGAAGCAGAATAGATCAGTACAACAAATGGAAAGATCAGTGATGAATGAAAGGAACATATCTCAGACATATTGGGTAGAAGCAATTCATACAGTTGTTCATATCCTTAACAAAGCACATCTCAGACCACATAGTGACAAGATTCCTTATGAACTATGGTTTGGAAGACCTGCTTCAATCAAACATTTTAAGGTCTTTGGGAGTAAATGTTATATCAAGAACAGTCATGAAAATATTGGAAAATATGATGATATGGTTGATGAAGGTATCTTCTTGGGCTATGGTACAAAAAATAAAGGGTACAAATGTTACAATAAGAGGCTACATAAACTAGTTGATTGTATAGACATAAAGGTTGATGAAGAAGTCCCAGTCAAGAATGTAAACAGTGTTGAACCAAGCGCAAAAGATATAGTTGAAGATGAAGATGAACAGGTCCAAGGATAAGGAAGAGAAGAATTTGAATCAGATGAAGATACAAATACTCAAGTTGACACAAATCAATAGAAAGAAGCAAAATCACCTCTCTGGATTGTTAGAAAGAATCATCCTGAAAATCAGATAGTTGGAGATCTAAATATAGGAGTTCAGACAAGAAGGAAATTGATTAAAGACTTAGAAAAATCTCATGTTGCTTTTTTATCTATGACTGAACCTAAAAATTTTGATGAAGCCAACCAGCATGATGATTGGATTAGAGAAATGAATGAAGAGCTTGATCAGATTGAGAAGAACAATACCTAGGAGCTTGTCCCTAGACCTGAAGATAGAATGTAATAGGTTCCAAATTGGTGTTCAAAAATAAAATGAATGAAAAAGGACAAGTTGTTACAAATAAAGCCAGATCGGTCTGCAAAGGGTATGCACAAGTCGAAGGTAAGGACTTTGATGAAAATTTTGCAGCAGTGGCAAGATTGGAGGCCATCAGAATGTTTCCTTCTTATTCATGTCATAAGAAATTTAAAGTTTATCAGATGGATGTTAAATCAACATTTCTTAATGGAGATCTAGAGGAAGAAGTATATATGGATCAACCTAAAGGATTCTCATTGACAGATAATCCTAATTATGTTTTCAAGCTCAAGAAGGCCTTATATGGAATGAAAAAAGCACCACGAGCTTGGTATTATAGACTGGACAAATTTTTACAAGACAAAGGGTTCAAGAAAGGTATTGTTGACAACAATCTCTACATTAAGTCTAAAGGTGATAATTTACTATTTGTTTTGGTTTATGTAGATGATATTATTTTTGGTTGTACTATTGAATCATCTATCCAGTGGTTTTCTAACTCGATGCAAACAAAATTTGAGATGTCCATGATAGCAGAACTGTCATATTTTCTTGGTTTACAAGTAAATCAGTGTTCTGCAAGAATATTTATCTCTCAAGAAAAATATTTGAAAGAGATGTTGAAGAAATTTTAGATGGAGGATTCCTCTCCTGTTAGCACACACATGGTGGTTGGTTGCAAGCTCAGTAAAGATGTTATTTCACTAGATGTTGATCAAAGGATATATCACTCTATGATAGGTAGTGTTATGTACATCCCAACATCCCGTCCTGATACAATGAAAGTTGTTGGAATGGTAGGTCGTTATCAGTCATCTCCTAAACAAAGTCACTTGGTAGATGTCAAAAGGATATTCAAATATATGAAGGGAACAATGACTTATGATCTGTGGTATCCTAGAAATCAGAATTTTTAGTTAATTTCTTATTCACATGCAGATTGGGAAAATTGTGTGGATGAAAGAAAGAGAACCAGTGGAGGTGCCTTCGTCTTGGGTGACTCGTTGGTAGCATGGATTAGTAAGAAGCATGGATCTATTTCCTTATCAACGACAAAAGTAGAGTACATTGTTGATGCTACTTGTTGCACTCATATTTTGTGGATGATTCAAACTCTTATGGATTTGAAGGTAAACTATACTGATCTGATTCCAATTCATTGTTATAACACTAATGCCATTAGTGTCTCCAAGAATCATGTTCTTCATTCCAAGACTAAGCATATCCCAATAAAATACGATTTTCTCAGAGAATAAGTCACAAACAGAGTTGTTCAGCTGAATTATATCCCTTCCACAGAATAGATAGCTGATATCTTTACTAAACCGTTAGCAACGACCCCTTTTGGATATATTTGTCAAAAGTTGGGGGCTATAAATTCTTTCGTTTAATCTGTTCACGTGATCAAGAGGAGTACTTATTGAATATCTGTTGTATTTCTAAGTTTCTCATTGTTGACAAGGGGAGTATGCACTGCAACAACTAAGGGGTAGCGTGTTTCTTCTTTGACATTGATGTCAAAGGGAGAGAAAGTGTGGTAAATTTCAAGGATGCTACAGTGGTATAGTTTCATGTTTTTCAAGGGATTGCCATCAATGCCAAAGGGGGAGATTGTTGGCATGTTTTTAGATAGAGGCAGAGTAATTGTGTTTGTCATTGATGGCGCATGCTTTTCATTGATGGCGAAGATCAACACAATCAGTAGCATTGCAATAATGGCAAGATCAGCAGTGTAATCTCAAAAGGAAGACAATAGTCAAAGCACGACAAAGGTTTTGTTTCGGAGTTTCATAGATCAGGAAGTCCAAAGGAAAGAGGTTCAAACTCAGGATATGTGACATTGCGATAAGATCTTGATTGTTGATTCAAGACGGACACATGGTGAAATCACGATATTATCTGGACCATTGGTTCCATAGGACACATTGTGAAAGATCATTGTTTCGCTGACTGGAACATCAAAGGAGAGAAGTGCTCATTTTATTGGAAAGTGGTCATATTTCAAGGTCACATCGTTGAAGGCCTAAGGGAAGGCGCTAATTTCTAAGTTCCATCTCGGCGTTCACAACTTGGAGTATAGAGACTCTTGATCACAGGAATCGTGATATGCGAGATCATGAAAAGATATGGACCGTCGGATCACCAAGGATTGTGGACCATTGAGCAGGCATGAAGAAGACTCATGAAGTGGTGAAATCATGATAAGATCTGGATCGTTGATCCAAGAGGGGCATGTGGTAATAGATCAGATCATGAAAAAATACTCGAGATGAAAAAGTTCAAAATGTGTTTTCGAATAAGTCTGCGGTCACAGCCAGTGGTTACATCTGCGGAAGATGGAGGAAGAAGCTAGCGGTGTTAAGCTCCATCTCGGAGTCTCGGCGATCGTGACTTGGAGCATCAAGACCCTTCATCATAGGAATCGCGATATGAGGGATAGCGATGAGATCTAGACCATCATATCATTAGAGATCTCAGTCGTTGATCAGGCTCGATGAAGTTTATAATTTCACGAAATATGAAGCTCCTTTTGGTGCAGCCTGTGGTCACCGCCAATGGTCACGTGAGGGGAAGAATCTAGCGGTGATAAGCTCCATCTCGGAGTCTCGGGGATATCGACTTGGAGTGTTGAGATCCTTTATCACTGGAATTTCGAGATGCGAGATAACAAAATTCAAATTTTTTTTAGCGCTCGGTCATAGATAGTGGGCATATGAGATAAATGAAAAACCTTGTCGATTTAATCCAACAGTGAAGGTGAATTTGAATATGATCGGAGGGATACTGTTGCACTTCACAGTTAATTAATCAGTTATGATTCAGTTAGCAAAATGGATTCATGATTCTTGATCAGTTGGTGATTCAGTTGCTGAGGTGTTTTTGCCCAAGAAGATTCGAGGTGTAACTGATGAGGCATGTGTGAATAAACAGAGACATGAAGCGAATGTTTAAGGTTGGTTGTTCTAACTAGAAAAATGTGATGAATAGTAAGAAGAGTAAAATTAAAGTTTGCAGAGCTTGATATAAAACTCAGAGATGAGTAACAGTTGTTGAATAGACAGAAACAAGAAAAGAATAGCATAATAGCATGAAGCAGAGAAGAATAGAAAAATAGCATTAAGCAGAGAAGAACTACAGGACAGTTTTTGAAGCAGAGAAGAATTGCAGAAGAGAAAAGAATGGGTAAGAATTGAGACACCTGTATTGTTTGTTTTTCAATCAATTATTCATAACCAAGGAGGTATGGTAGTTCTAGGGAGGACTGTGGTCCTCTGATATTCGAGTTGGTGCTTGAATATTGGGAGTTGTAGCTTCCATCTAGTTGTGGCTAGAAAAATAGGGCGAAAGGGTGGTGCTTGGGAAAAAAAAGAGTTTTCTATATGCAAGTTGGTGCTTGTATAAGTGGAAGTAGGTGCTTCCATCCAGTTGGTGCTGGAACATTCAGGGAGTTGGTGCTTCCTTCTAGTGGGTGCTAGAGAAACCAGAGAGTTGGTGCTCTCAAATAAGTTGGAGATTGTAAAAAAGAGGTAATAGCCTCACTTTGAGTTGGTGCTCAAACATAGATGATGTACAGAACTTAAAATACTACCTATCATTTCAAAGAAGAAGAGGTTTTCTCCCTTTATGGGTTTCCTCGTGAAAATCTATCTCTGTGTATATCTTATGTGTGATTGATGCTCATTATTTATGGTGTTCATATGATTTATAATATTGATGGTCACTTAATGAAATATTAAAAATGGATTAATAGACTTAATATTGTTTAAGCACAGTAACAACTGATTCACCCCCCCCTCTTAGTTGTCTTAGTAATTTGAACATATCCATCATCTCGTTCCTTTGTTGTGTGAGGGATTCCTCGATCAACAGTTTGAAAGGATCTCCTATCCTGTAATATTTCTTGTCTCCTTCCATGAGAGGTCACTTGGGCGTGTGAGATATTTTTTCCTCAAGAGAAACAATCTCGAGACCCAACTCTTTATACTCTGACCTCGTTGGGGACATGCATTAAGACGACAAGGAGAAGACCGTTCTGATACCACTAATCCAAATTTTATGAGCAAAAAAAAATGACTACATATTATTAACAGGTCCTTAAAAACAAATAATAGAGATACAGTAAAACTAGTTTTCTATTCAATAAGGAAATAAGTTGAAACTATAAAATGCAGCAGAAACAAGCTTGTTGGAATGGTGATGGCTTATTTCTGAGAAGAGATGTGAAAGTTGTGATCATTCGCAAGCAGATTATTACAATGAGGCTATGAAGGCCTTTTTACAATAAACAGGAATTCCAAAAACCCTAGAAATCCAAAAAACTAACCCTAGGAGATGAAGCACCAAAAGTCATGTGGGTCCCGTCTGGGTAAGTTAGTACATCAACTTCTCGGGGTCGTAACGTTTGCATATGATATTTGTTTTAGGTGTATGATAGCCTGTTGGAAAGGTATCATTGAGGAGATTCATTTTGGGGGTTCAATCAAGCATTCTACTATCATTGAGAAGCTCGTCTCGAAAAAACTTCATTTAGGCCCTCAAAATGGCCTCGGAAGTTAAAACTGCTAAAAGTAGTAAATTTCCAAAATTGCCAGAAAATTGTTTTGAGCTAGTTGGAAAAGGTGGGTGGACATTGATATCTAGTTGGATAACCAACTTGGAAAAATCCTCCTTCGGCATGGACAAGGTTCATTACCTGGGCTACATCATTGATCAACATGGCCTACATGTGGATCCAACAAAAGACAAAGTCATATGTGACTGGCTAGCCCCAGCCACACTCACTGAGCTTCAGAGCTTCTTGGGCCTTGCCAATTTCTACCATAGGTTAGTGTTGGGATTCTCTCATATTGCATGGGATCTCAGCCAAGTAACCAGGGGTGGTGGTAAGTCAAAATTTGTGTGGGTTTGGTCACAACAACAAGTGTTCAATGATTTGAATCAACTCTTGTGCTCATCCCCAATAATTTCACTATCAGACCTGCAAAAACCCTTTGAGATTGAGACAAATGCTTTAGACTATACTGTGGGATTCATTCTCACTCAACACGACCACCTTGTGGCTTATCATAGTGAGAAAATATTAGATGTTGTCCATAAGTACCCTAATTACAACGAAGAAATGTACTCCATTGTGCAAGCCTACCGTCGATGGATACATTACATTCTTGGGAAGGAGATAGTCATCCACATTGATAATAAGCCACTATAGTTCATGCAGACACAAGGAAAGTTGTAGAATGACGGCCATCAGAAGTGGTCCACATACTTGCAACAATTCCACCTCAACATCAAGAATAAAATGGGAAGCACCAACTGCATCGTTGATTTTCTTGGCAGACCACCAGTCACGACACTCACCACGATGCTAGACTCTTACGCCCGTGCGACCTCTGGATGGCCCCAACTCTATGAGATAGTATCAGAACTTGACACCACCTACTAAATGTTGGGCGCAAACATAGTTGTGACTAATTTCCATCTTCAGGACAGGTTTTTGTGTCGTCTGGGCCATATCTGCGTTCCATCAAGAGAGTGAGTGAAGTTGATCTAGGAAGCCCACTGCAATATCGTGGCAGGACATGCTAGCATCGAAAAGATAGTGGCAATGTTGAAGAAACATTTCTATTGGTCAAAACTTTGACAGGAGGTCAACAAGTATATTAGGTCATGCACTGCCTACACGATTGACAAACCATATACTAAGAAAGAGGGCCTATACACCCCTCTTCCTACTCCTGATAGGCCATGGGAATCCATTTCAATGGACTACATGTCGGGCCGCCCATACACCAAGCGAGGAAATGACCATCTTTTTGTGGTTGTAGATCTCTTTTCTAAGATGGATATTATGGTCGCTTGCAATAAGAGCATCAAAATAGAGGCAACTGCTAAGATCTTATTTGAAGGATTCTGGGTACATTTTGGAATCCCACAAACCATTGTCTCAGATTGGGACAATCGATTTCTCAGCACATTCTAGTCAAGCCTCTGGTCACTGTTGGATACCAAGTTCACTAAATCCACAGTCTTCCACTCTGAGACAAATGGTCAAACCGAGGTCGTAAATCAAATAATCATGCATATCCTAAGCATGTATAATTCCAAGCACCCTCGCACATGGGATGAGAGTTTCCTCTATGTTCAACATAGCTACAACCGAGCCTTGCATTGATCAAATGACCATAGCCCCTTTCAGGTGGGGTTGGGATTCCAACCATTTAGTCCCATAGATGTTTCACTACCCATTGTGGTCACCTCGACTGACTCATCTCCTGCTCCAACAAAGGATCCAACTTTATCGAGTTGTCAAAGCAAGGTAGTTTCTGCCCCAAGGATAGTGGCTCACATGGGGCCAAATTCAACATAAATTTCCTCATCTGATGGGGGAACTAAATGCAATGGATACCATTGTTTCCTAAGTGGGGAGGATTCATCCATATGGATGTCGTTGGCCTCCCACCTATTTCAACTGGCTCATTTTGGAAATTTTCCAATTTGGCATTTTTTTACCTAGTTTTTGGGTCCTTGACTTGCAGGGCTATTTTGAGGCCCTCAACAACGTTTTTTAGGGCTCTCCACAGACAAATTGAATTTGGATATATGGAAGTAGAATGTGTATTCCACGGATATACCTTTCTAATGGGATATTGTGCGCCTAAAACAAACATTGTATGTAAAAATTACGACCCTGGGAAGTTGATGTACTAACTTACCCAAACGAGGCCCACATGACTTTTGGTGCTTCATCTCCTAGGGTTAGGTTTTTTGAATGTCTATGGTTTTTGACATTCCTACTTATTGTAAAAATTCCTTCATAGCCTCATTGTATTAATATTCTTGCAAATGAGCACAACTGTCACATCTCTTCTCAAAGATAAGCCACCACCATTCTAGCACACTTGTTTCCGCTGCATTTTACAGTTTCAACTTATTTCCTTATTGAATAGAAACTAGTTTTACTGCATATCTACTATTATGTGTTAAGAATTTTTTGATAATAATCTTTATTCATTTCGTTCTGCAAATATATTCTGGAACACCATGCACACAGATGGCGCAAATGATTCTTTAAAATCAATTCCAGGTTGTTGTGTAAAACCTTTTGCAACTAACATTGCCTTATGCTTCTGCACATTTCCTTCTACATCTTGCTTGGTTTTATAAATCCAGTTGACACTTATCACATCCTTGTCTTCAGGTACATAAACTAATTTCCATGTCTTATTGTTCTCTATACATTTAATTTATTCATCCATGGCTTGTGCGCATACATCATCTTTGACAGATTCTTCAAAATTTAATGGATCATATATTTGTGAAAACAGAGCAAAAACTGAAAAGGAATTTGTTGTTTCAACATTATAGATGTCACGTATAATTCTTGTATTCATTGGTAACAAACTTGCTAATGTTGGATCTGGAGATGTAGAGCTACTTGGACTACTTACTGGTGTTTGTTGTGTTCTCGATGTGGACTGCACACCTGTTGATCTTACTGGAGTAGTTTGTGATGTGCTTTGTGTCATACTTCCAGGAGTGGAAGGAACTGTGCACTGAATTGTATTTGGTGTTTGAACCACTTCATCCTCTGTGTCATCATGCCCAATAACATCAATGATTTTGACTGTCCTTTCTATGCTTCCATCCCATGCTTCATTCTCCACAAATTGAACATTGTGATTGATTATGACTTTCGTTGCAATAGAATCATTCAATTTGTATGATATTGTATCTTCAAAGTATCCAAAAAATATACATTTTTGTCCTTTTTTTATCTAGCTTCTTTCTCAACTCTTCTAGATCATGTGCATATGAGACACAGCAAAAACATTTTAAGTGTGCCACATTATGTTTCATACCTTTAAATGCTTCTTGAGGAAGTTTCTTCTTCACACTCTTTGTCGGACATCCATTCATGATGTATACTGCAGTTTCTACTGTCCTAGCCCAATATGAATTTAAAAAATTCTTGGCTGCCAACATATTCTGCACCACTTCCATGATTGTTTGATTCTTCCTTTCTGTGAGACCTTTCTATTATGGTGTATACCATGCAATGAATTGCTTGTAGATGCCATGAAATTTACAAAAGTTCCAAAACTCTCTTGAAACATATTCTCCTCCTCTTTGAATTATTAGAATCTTGATGTAATAACCACTTTTCTTCTCCATGGGTGATTTGAATTTATGAAAACAACCCAATGCATTAGATTTATGTTTTAGGAAATAAATCCATGTTTTTCTTGAGAAATCATCAATAAATGTCAAAAAATAGGTACTTCCTCCTATAGATGGTGTTTGCATTGGTCCACAAATATCTGAATGTACAATTTCCAGTGGAAGTTTTTTTCTGTATGACTTGCCAACTGGAAATGATTCTCTATGCTACTTTCCAAAAATGCAGCCTTCACATATTCTTTCTGGTTTTTCAATTAATGGTAAACCTTTCACCATATCCTTTGTGTGTAGAAGCTTCAAAACTCTGAATTTTAAGTGACCAAATTTGAAATTCCATAGTCAGGATTCATCCTGCACTTCATATTGGAATGTTTCCTGCATCTCTGTGCTATTTTCTTCTTCTTCCTTCCTACTGTTCTTTCTAGTTTTTCCTTCCTTAGAACTATGCACACTTTATGTTGTAAATGTAGTATCAAACTGCTCATATTTTTCTTTATCGACAACTTGCGTTGTCTTTTTATTCTTGGTTGAATTCAATGTCAATGGAAACATTATGTCGCTTGTCATTTGGATTCTTGCAATAAGACGGTCTTTTGGTTATCTGTCCATAATCACACAGTGCTTATCTTCCATGTAGATTCTATATCATTTCTGTAATAATTGTCTTGTGCTCATGAAATTATGATTTAAGAAAGAAACATAATATACATCAGGCATAAATTTTTTCTCCCCCTGCTTAGTTAAAATGTTTATACTGCCTTTGCCTAAGAAAGTGACTTGGATATATGTTCCAAGTGTAGATTTAGTTTTGAATGACTTATCCAAACTAGAAAACATTGCTACTCTAAGTTTTCTATCATGTGATTACTACAACCTGAATCTAAATACCACATGTCACATAGACTTTCTTGAGAAACATTTCATTTAACTAGTGATACTATAAGCATTGGTTCAATGCGCACCATAAACATAGGGTTGGAGGGAATATTTGAGTTGTTTGACTGATCTTGTCCTTGCTTGTTCTGATTATATTGTCTTTTTCTACACTCATATGCATAATGTCCATACTTTTTATAGTAATGGCACTGAATCTTTGATTTATCAAATTTATGATTACTTAGTTGATTGTTATTTGGATTTTGACCTCTTCCATCAATATTTCTAGGACTAATATTGCATCCACCTCTAGCATAACTTCTTCCTCTGTCTCTAGAGTTATCTCTCGCCCTTCCTCTTCCATGACTTATAGATGACTATAAGGAAAATGCATTCTCTAATGAAATATTTTACCTATTTAATTTATGTTTATGATTAATGAGGGAAGCTTGTAGCTCATCTAGACTAAACTAACTCAGATCTTTGTTTTCTTCTAAATTCACAACAAGGGCATCAAATTTAGGAGGAAGACTCGTAAGTACAATCTCAACAACCTTTATATCCTCTATGGTTTCTCCATGAGACTTAATCTGGTTTATCAAGCCAATAACATGGGTATAGAATGAATCTACTAAATCTATGTTCTTCATTAACAGAGATTCAAAATCTCTTCTAAGAATTTGTCATTTTGAATTCTTAAATTTCTCCATACCTTGATAAGAGGTTTGTGATATGTCCCATGCTTGCTTGGATTTCTTTGTTGATATAACTCTTGGGGGTATTCTTTCATGCATGGCTTTATGTATGTAAAGCATTGCCTTTCCATCCTTCTTTCTTTGATCTTTCAAAGCATCCTTCTCATCTTGTGTGACAAAATTGTATGTTGGATGATCTGTTGGTTCCACATAGCCATTTTCAACTATCTCCCATACATATTGTCCCTGAAATAATTCCTTCATGGTTGTAACATACCCAACCACCCACAGGCTGGGAATGCTACCTCAAAATTCACTTCTGAACCGATTTCAAATTCTCATAAAATTAATGCAAAATCAAGCATGAAAGACTCACATGCATTAATCAAGATCCACACTACATCATAAAATAAATAAACAACATTCCATTCACAACAAATTGTTGAAGATATTACACACTCACCTATAATTATTTTCCTAAGTTTGATAGTCCAATGTTGAGAACAATTCCTTAGATGAGAATATTCTCTCTAGAAAATATTCCCCTACAATATAGGGTGTTCCTCTTTGGTTCAGAGTCATTTACACTCAATTATACTAGTGGAAGTCACTCATGCATGGAAACGCCAATTTTATCACCAACAGTTGCATGTGTCTCTCTCACTTCCACACATGTGTTGCAATTAACTAATGATTGTATGGATCAATTAACTAGGATGAGGTGGAAATTCACTCCAAATGTCTATCAGTGAGTGTCTAGATCTCTCTAGATCACTACTATGGCTCATTAGTTACTCATGTAACCTATATCTATTGTAAATTATTCACTCTTTGAGTCTAGAATATGGTTAATGAGAATTCTTCCATTCTTTCTCTCTTGCTTCTTGTTTCTCAATTTCTCTCTGCAAATGTGTGTGATATTTTCTAAATAGATATATTATGTGCAGTTTCAACACATTTACATGGTATCAGAGCCAATGGACTTCTAATAAAAAGCTACACCAAATTATTTTTGCAGATACTGAATATTGAAGAACACGGAAAAGATGGATTATTCACCGGCAATACTTCTCACGCCTCATAAATATTTGGAGTGGAAGCACAAAATTCTTCTTCAGCTTAGATGCAAAGGCTTGTACCAAATAACTATGGAAATGGAAGTAGAGTTTTATTCCGCTCATGAGAAAAATTGTTTTCTCAATAGAAAATATATGACCATAAGATTTATCTTATTGTCTATTTCTCCAAAAATTCCCCACCAAGTATATGATTTCTCAAAAGACTCAACTTCAAATGAATTATGGACTATATTGGAGGTTTTATTTGGGAATAAGGAAGACTGCATGCAAAATTTTGACAAAATAGAGAATGTAGAAAACCCACTAGAAGATAAGTCATCTCAGTTTGAAGAGCCTTCTACATAAGTATCTGCAAAAATTTGTATTCCATTAATTGTAGATGATATCTACTCCATTTCAGGTTTGTTTTATGAATTTCATGTGGAATATATATTGCATGTGTCTCAAGAGTCACATGCAGACACTTTTCCAGGTGTCATGCAGGCACCTTAGAAGTAGCATGCATGCACCATGCATGCATCTCACGAGAAAAAAAAGGGAGCCATTCACATCAGATTCAATTATGATATTTTATGAGAAACATTTGTAGAAAAAAAAA
>JZKD02S0716950.1:157485-170999 GCA_000966675.3 Picea glauca | reverse complement strand
AGAGTCGGAGATCGGGAATCGGGGTTCCCAGAGACAAGAGATTTGTGCACAAGGAAATCGCGATACGCGATTCTCCGATACAATCAGGACCGTCCATCATTTGAGGGACGCATGTTAGTGGATCTAACATAGTCGGGGTTCGACATATCGGGGTTTACGAATGCAGGGAACTCTTGCCATACGGAATCGCGAACCGCGAAACCCTGATGAGTGGGAGCCATCTGTCAAGCCCACTAGCGGAGGAGGACGGAGCTGTAGGAAGGACGCGTGTCAAGCACTCGGAGAGAATCGCGAATCGGGAATTCACAATTCCTGTGGACCTGTGTTTTTTGTCATCACAAATGCCGAAATCCCGATGGGAGGTTATACGACGGTGGTCTTATGGTAAGCGGTCACATAGACTATTGTATAGCATAGAGGGCTAATGCGTTAGGAGCATATCGGGGATCGGAGAACTGCAAGTTCTGAGAACTCGTGAATTACGACAACGGAAATCCCGAAACTCCGATAGGAGTAGCCCCGTACATAAGGTAAGACCACGGTCGTAAAGGCAGTAAACCACAGGCTTGGCCTGGGGACTTAATGCGTAAGGAGCGCATCGGGATTTGGAGGATCGCGAGTCATGGGGGTGAATGAGTTTTGACAATTGAAACCCTGAATCCCGATAGTGAACCAGGGATTGGCATTTTGCTAAGGCAGGTTTGTGGGAAATTAACCCAAATTTTTTAAATTATGATAGTGGATGTGTTACAATGGGTCTCAAGAAGAAGAAGGATTCATAAGAGAACCTCCTTTCAGAAGATCTTCAACTCCCAGGTATCAAACTATGTTTTTTGGTTTATGTTATGCATGTAATAATTTTGGACATAAAGATGTGAATTGTAGAGCTAACAACAAAAACAATAACAACTTTGAGAGTCATACACAAAGGGGTTATTCAAGAAGACCTAGTGAAATAGAAAGAAGAAGTTACAACAGGTTTGAATCTTTGAGAATTGAAGTGGAATGTTACAAATGTAACGATTTTAGACACGTGGCCAAAGAATGCAGAATGATAGTCCCTCCTAAATAACCTCAACAGAATAAAAATAGTCACAGACAAGAACATCAAAAAACAACATGGATAACAACGAAAAATCAGTATAGAAATGAAGAATGCACAGTCTCTCTACAAGCTAAGCAGAAGAAATATGGTTGGTATGTTGACAGTGGGTGTTCAAAATACACGGCAGGTGATAGAGACAAATTTCATACATTGTGAAAGGAAAGAAATGGATCAACCTCCTTCGGAAATGATAATTCAGCAAAAATCATTGGAGAAGGAACGATCTGAATTGGGAACAAGAATGAAAAGGCACAAAATTTTCTATTGGTAGAAGATATGAAACATAATATTCTAAGTCTAAGTCAAATGTGCGACCAAGGTCATAAAGTTAATTTCGATTCACAAAAGTGTGAGATAGGAAGAGAAGGTTCATGGAAATTGGTCGGTACAACTGCAAGAACTTCAACCAACATATATGTGCTAAGTGAAATTGAAAATGAAAAGTGTTGTCTAAGAAAGTCAAATTAAAGTCGGTTATGGAACAAAAGAATGGGTCACATGCATTTTGATAACCTTGTCAAAGTCAGCAAAAGAGATGTAGTTAGAGAAATGCCCCAGATCACGAAACCAACTAACACTTTATGCAAGCATTGTCAACAAGAAAAAAAAACAAAGACCATGTTCAAATCAAAGGAATATTCAACAACAAGACCACTGGAAATTGTGCATATTGATCTAGTTAGACCAACTACAACAAAGGGCTTATAAGGTGAGAGATACTTTATGTTATTAGTTGATGATTATACAAGAATGATCGTAGTTTTCTTTCTCAAGAACAAGTCAGAAGCTTTTGAAAACTTCAAGATCTACAAGGAAATGGTTGAAAATGAGATGGATTCAAGAATAAAATGCTTGAGATCTTATAATGGAGGAGAGTTCAATTCAAAGGAATTTACATACTACTGCAGTAGTTATGGAATAAAAAGACAATTCTTTGTTGCTAGGACACCTCAACATAATGGAGTTGTTGAAAGAAAGAATACGACAGTACAGGATATGGCTCGAACAATGCTAATGGATTCCAAATTGACAGATATATTTTGGACACATGCAGTGCATACAACAGTTCACATTCAAAACAAAGTAATGCTCAGAAACAACACCGATAAAACTCCCTACGAGCTCTGGAAAGGAAGACCAACAAATGTGAAGCCCCTTCTCTCATGGAATTGATTTCCTTATTTAGGGCATGATGGGGGCATGTGCACCAATTTCCTTCTTTCTTGAGTACCGTGACTATTGGAGAAGAATAGGGGTTGGTACTCATATGGATAACAACCGCTTCTAGCAACTCTTGTACTTTTTTCTCAATTTCATTTTTCTAGTTAAAGGGATGAAGGAAAGGATGAACATTGGGAGGGGGACTAACTATAAAAATAGGAATGAAAGGATCATGAAAACTATGGGAAGGGGGAATTACATGGGTGTGTTAAGAATATCTTGGTGTTAGGAGAGTATAGATTGGAGTTTAGGATGCAGAGAGGGTGTCTCAACATCTTGAATAAAATGCAGGTGGGAAATAGTGTTAGAATGACCATTTTTAGTATATTTTCCATTTAGTGGGAGATGATGATCTCAGGTAAGCCTGTTGTTATGCCTTGTAACTTATATTATTGTCCCTCCTATTGGAATTGAAAGACGAGGACTTAAAATCCATGATAATGGGATTGAGAGTGCGTAACCATTCAACACCAAGAACAATGTCACAACCAACCATTTATATATAAAACATATGATATTTCAGGTTGTACTATCCAATTTGTAGGTGCACACTTTTACAAATCACCCCACATTACATGGAACCACTATTGGTAATTATGATATGAAAATTGTTGATTGAAAATATATAGCAATTGATTTTTTGGGAAATGCGACGACGAATAAAATTATGGGTGCTACCACAATCAACTAGGATGATGACTTTCCTATGCTTAATGTAGCCAATTAACTTGAGGTTTTTGGTAACAGATAATCTAGTGAGGGCATACAGTGAAATCAGCGGTTCAAATTCTAGTGGATCTAAGGGAGGAGTAGTATCATATACTTGGGGTATCTCTTTAGTAGGGGAAAAATCAACATCCTTGTTAGAAAAAGCCTGAGGAAAAGCCATAAAAATCTTACGTTCTTTTCACTTTTGCATCGGAAAATATTTATCATAACAATTATAGAAAAGGCCTTTGAGTTGGTGTTCAACCATTGTAATGATCCAAATTCTTAATTTATCATAAAAAAAAAAAATTACACAACATGTACAAAATGTGAGCGTGGAGCAAAACTCCAAGATAAATAATAACTCAAAGAATAGGGGCACCCCCTCCAAATATCCAAATACATTTCTACGTCACAATTCACATGTCACAATAATAAATACATGATCTCTATATATACCTATCCACACACTACACATGAAGCCCCTTAACTATTATGGTGACCTATTATACATATATATACACATTACATGTACATTTATCCCCATTTATGCCCCCCCTGGGGTCATATCATATACATTTATCTTTATATATCCCCCCCTTGGGTCATAACATAGCACCCTCCTTCAAAAATCTTTGTCCTCACATTGGTGAATCATTTTATGGAAAAATACATAGAAAAATAACCCATGTGCGAAACTTAGCCTCTAAAAATTTTCTCTTTACTGAACAACACATTGTCTAAGTAGTGAGAGCCTTGAGTTGATTTAAGGCTAATCATGGACATGAAAATTAAGTTGTCGTGAAGAGGGTATTCATTCATTTGCAAGGTGCTTCTCAATATTCCATTTTCTATCATAGCGATGCTTCACGTCACCCATAATCAGTGGATATATAGGTCTATGTGGATTCTATTTGGGTAGGGGATGTAGATAGATGAGATATACAAGTGGATATGTGTTTTGATAGTTTTTTGGAGCAGTAAGTTGGATGATATGTAGAGTATACGAAATTGATTCATACCTATAAGGAATCCATTGTCTTATGAATTTGTGTTTATAATAAGAAACTGACCTTTCATGTAAATAAAAGGCATATTAATATCCAATACCATTTCATTTCGTACATGGTAGATGATGGAAAGGTGATACAAATAAGGTTGAAACTTTATAGAATGTTACATATGCATCAAAAAAATTAGCGAGTCTAGGTATATTCAAGTGGTGTTGTGAGTCTATGGGCCTTATGGCCCCCATATTTAACTCATAGTTTGATGCATTCTCCCTAAAACTCTTGCAAGTTATATGACGAGTGGGCGAATGTTGGGATAGGTGTGTCATACACCTTCTTGTGCTGCAACAAATAAGTTGTCTCAATAAATTCTTAGTAGTACTATGTAATAAGCATTGATCATAATAGGTAATATATATTGATCAATAGAAGGTAATGAACATTAAATAGACGTTGGGAAATTAATGTTGTGCAATAGAAGTTGACCAATTAATCACTAATTGTTTCCAACATGTGGAGTTGGAATCATTATTCTTATTTATTGAATGCTTGGGTAGGAGGAACTGGAGAGAGTATTTTAACATAGTGTTATGTTATGGAAAATTCCCCAAGACCTTTTTCATATTCAATACTCCTATTTAGAGAAAAAAATATTTGTCATATATTGTAACCATATGTTAGTTGTTGAATAACACATTGAGATTTCTTTGGAGTGTGGGTATTTTTTCTCGAATGAAATGGTTTTCTGTTGTGTAATGGTTTGCTATTTATTTCAATTTTTTTGTGATTATCATTGGAAACAATTTGGTTATTTTTTTCTACATATTCTTCTCTCATTAGTTAGTATAAAAATATTGTACTGTATTTTTCTTCCTGTTGGACAGTTGGTTGTCATTTATGTCAACCCTTAGTGATCGACGTCAAGCCTTGGATATTGATGTCAAACCTTGGAGAGGTCAAAAGATGTGGAAAATATTGTTGGAAGAGACAAATGATTGTCATTTGTATTATCAAGATTGATGGTGAGTCAATTGGTAACATTTGATGGAGTCCACATGTAGCCCCAGAGGTGTGGTTTTGGTACCCAAATTTTAATGAGGAATATGGAAATGAAGGATGGTATAAATGCAAGAAAGACCCTCATAGATAGATAATACTCATTGTGAATTTTTCGGTGATATGTGAAACACCATGTGGTTCCTCACGGTTAGGGAGATATGGCCTTGTAAATTTGGAAGCCCGAAAGAGTGTTCAAGAAGCCCCTAGTTGTTTACAAAGGGTAAACTAGTTGTAACAAGAAACCCCTAAAATAAGGAAAGAGATTACCTAACATTAGTATAACTACACCTCAAAGACTCTCTCATTTACACACACACACACTTACATTGAATATCTATTTTTTGAATGTTATGGTTTATCTTTTGGAAAATCTATTAGTGAATATGAGGTTGAATCTGACGTATCAAGTCTAAGGAAAAGAAAATCTAAAGGAGTGAAAGTTTTGGAGTTGCAGAAAAATGGTAACCCTAGTTTTTTGAGGTTATACAGTGGCTACAGAAGGACAGATCGTGTACATGTGTGGGATGAAGAAGGATAGGTACTGTACATCCACGAGATGAAAAAAGATAGGTCGTGTACATCTACGGTTCGTAGACATATAGAAGTGAAGACATCCATGAGTTGTAGTGGAGGAAATCATGTATATAGACGGTCAATAGAAGATCAATTCGTGTATATATAAAGGTTCTTGTGAAAGGTTGTGAAAGGATGTTGGTGCCAGGTTTATGAGGACCGTGGAAGACTCACAGGTTAGTATTACAGAGTATCAGGTTAGCTATAGGATCAGAGGAAATTTTTAAGAGTTCCATTTTTCTGATAGTATCTTATGCTTGGTGATGGTATGGTACATGCTTGAGAGACATTGACACATGATTGAGGCACATATTATGTGCATGGTTTAGGTATATCGGTTGAGGTACATTATTGATGCATGTATTGGTTATATTGGTACATGGTGTATGCCATTGATTGAGTGATATAGTATATGGTTGAGACACTTATTATGGTGCCTGGTTGATACATAGTATGGTGTTAATGTACATGATTGATGTACATGATTGATTTTCATGGTTTAGACATGGTATGATACATGATATGGTACATGGTTGATGTGCATGGTTGGCACATGGTATGGTACATGGTATGGTGTTGAGGTGCATGGTTTATGCATGGTTTGGTACAGGTTGACGTCCATGTTTGATGCATGGTTTGGTACAGGTGTTGGTGCATGGTTGACGCACTTGTTGTGGTACAATTTTTGGTACACGGTTGATGGTATAGGATGATGGTTTGGTACATGCTTGGTAGAGTCATGTGTTGGTGATGTTGGAAATCTAGTTGAGAGGTGCACTTGGTATATGATCCATGTGATATGATCTGGTTGAGTATGAATTGATCAGTGACAGGTTGATGTGACAGGTTGGATATAGTGGCAAGTTATAGGTTCAAGTGATAGAGGTAGTGAAAGTGATAATGACAGTGACAGTGGTAGCGATAGTGGCAGTGATTGTGGTATTGATAGTTGGTATACACTTATGCTTCAGGGCGACATGATGTGGCAAGAAAAGGGGGTTGTCATCCTTCTGGTTGGTGCCGGAGAATCAGGGAGTTGAAGCTTCCTTCATGTTGGAGCTTGAGGACTAGGTGGTTGTATCCAACTTCCATTTGGAGCCGGAGAACCTAGGGGGTTGTATCCTCCTTCTAGTTGGATTCAGAGAATTCAAGGAGTTGTATCCTATAAATAGGGGGTTTTAGCCTCCTTCTATTTGCAGTTGGAGATTTGGGAAGTTGGTGCTTCCTATGAATGAATTCTTGATATATATAAGAAATAATTTTGTGGTTTTCTCCCATTTGGTTTTCAACATAAATCTTAGTGTAATTTGTTCCTTGTAATGTTGTTGTGATGCTTATTATGATTACATGTTTATTATATATATATATTGAATGTAATCATAGATGATACATTGATGATAAATTGTTGAACATTGCTGATAAAGTGAAAGAAAATATATTGTGGTTAAAAGTAGTATAAAGTTCTCATATTGATTCAGGCCCCCCTCCTCTCATTATTCCAACAATTGGTATCAAAGCGGGTCCTTCATGAAGCAGTCTAACCACTAGAAAGAGATCATGGAATACACTGAGAATGTGATCCAGATTATTTTGAGAACGACATGAAGGAAGAAATATAACCGAGATATAACAATGAAATACAAAAAAATATAGAAGTGAACACAAAAATACAGTGAAACCCAAATTCTATTACTGAATAAGATAGAAAAGCATTGTAGAACACAAAATGGAAAAATGGGGTAGCTTATCTCTAAAAAGAAAGAGATGTTGACTACGCTTCATTCACAAGAAGCTTTGCATCACACTCCATTGCATGCTTAAAGGGCCTCCTTCACCTCAATTATATATGAGAGAGTGAGAGGAGAACAATTCCCATGATGCATTTCAGATAAATTGGACAAAGTTTATAAAATTCCATAGGCACGTAAAATACTAGGAATTCCCGAGCGGTCACCCATCCCATCACTACTCTATCCCAAGCACGCTTAACTGTGGAGTTGTAATGGGATACAGTGCATTAATTCTATGTTGTAGGCATGTACATAATACCATTACATGATGTCTACAATTAACAAATGAATATGACATTACATTCTATTCCCCATCAAGATGGTGAATGTCATGGTTTATCAAAACCACAGGCTCAAAATGGTGATTTAGTGGAAAAGGTGGATTTCCACCGACATCCATCTGGATCATTCCTCCCCCCTTATGAAGAAATGGTCCCCATTGCGTCAAGTTCCCTTGGGAGATAGGGAGAATTCTTCTAAATATGAAGCTTGGTGCATTGCTTTCCTTGCTGAAGAAGTTGTCCTGCTTAGCTTGTAGAAGGATTTCATGAACCTGTTGTTGGAGGGGTTGAATCCATTCAAACATTCTAGCTAGATGATATACCTGAGTGTGGGAGGACTCTTTCAGTGAATATGCAACATGAAGAGTATGAAGGGTTCTGTTATAACATTCCTTGAATGGGCAGTGTAGAGGCACCCTTGTAGGTGCAACAAGAACATCTTGGTACTCTTCTACAATATTTTCAATCTACTTCTACTAGATAGAAAGGTCCTGGGATGAGTTTGGAGTGGTTGCAGTGTCCTTATGTCCACCTTCTTATCAGATTGTGAAGAGGATAAACTTTGCAGTATGAGAGATTACTTTGTGGCATTGTTTTGGTGGGACAATAGTTGAAACTACCTCTAGTATATTGTATAGTTGACCCCCCAAAGTAACAATGATGCTATGGGGTCGAGACTCGTAAATAGCATGACGCATTCACATACATGGTTGGTTTAATAGAACATCAGAGACTTCTATTATGGAAACATCACATGATACCTCATCCTGAAAGGGCTTGATGTCATAATACAAGCGACATTGTTGGATGACACGAAGATATTGACCCTGACGAAGGCACCCAATGTTGTATCAATGTGGGTGTAGTGTTTTTGGAAAATCAAACTTCTTCAAAATGTCTGCTGGGATGATGGTCTTTTGGCTTCCGCTATCAAAAATAAAATGTAGTGGGGTCCCCTTCACCCACATTTGTGAAAGGAATAATCACTCCCCCTCTTCAGGATCCTCTTCTAGTTGGATTGTTGTAGTTGCGACAATAGCAGTGGGTTCTGCATCAATGAACTGTCTCCTTTTATCATTTTTTGAATCAGGGTCCAAGTTGGGGTTTGGATATTTATCTTTGAGCTTGGCCACCAATGACTGTATTGAGTGATGTTCATCATTGTTATGCCAAGGGCTATTGTGGAACTCACACAAATTTCTGGTGTCTTTCCTAGACTTCTTGTTACCCTTCTGTGTCTGCATGTGGAGCTGGCTCTCTTGACATTGGCCTTCCTTTCTCTATCCTTCATTATGTGAGTCAGAGTTTCCTTTTCCATGCTTCTCCCACATACTCTATTGCTTGAATTTCTTCTCAATTTTGACTACATATCGATAAGAAACTCCCAATGAGGATATGTCTAGAAAATCTATCTTTGTTTGGATGTACCTGTGTAGACCACTATGGTACTTCAAAACCAGGTGTCGCTCGGAGTATTTAATACCCATCTTTGAGTGCAAGGTATGAAAGATGTCGGTGTACTCTAGCACTTCCTGATCTCTTTTCTGACGCATAGTTGTCCATCTCATGTATTGGCCATCATAGTTTCTGACAGGGTAAAACTCCTCCTTTAGGTCATATACAAAGGCTTCCCAAGTGGGTTCTCTCCCAATAGTGTAGATTCATCTGTGGTGTACCTCTCCCAGTAACCTTCCCATGAATATCTGACATGGGGAAGGGATTTAAGGAGCACAAAGGTGATCTTTTCACTGTCGGAAATTTTTTGGACAAAGTAATAACCTTCTAGCAGATTCAACCATTTTTCTAGAGCATCTACATCTATCTGGCCTTCAAATAAGGGGATATCAAAACTAATTTGTACCTTGAAGGGTGTCACACTTGCAAAATGGATTCTTTTCGAAGATGTCTCAGTTACTGCCATCGATCCTCTTCGAAGGATCTGAGAAAATTTTTCCATTATCTCATTCCTATGTCGCACGAGGGATTCCTTGAGAAACATCCTGAAAGGATATCCTTCTTTGTCATCTCTCTTTTCTTCCACCATGGGAGGTCGCTTAGGCTAGTGAGAACAATTGTCCTCAAGTGAAACTAGCTCTCTCTGTACCCTGGCCTCATCATGGACCTACTCTAATACCAATGATCCGAATTATTTTGAGAACAACATGAAGGAAGAAATATAACCGAGATATAACAATGAAATACACAAAAATATAGAAGAGAACAAAAAAAACAGTGAAACACAACTTCTGTTACTGAATAAGATAGAAAAACATTGTAGAACACAAACTGGAAAAATAGGGTAGCTTATCTCTAAAAATAAAGAGATGTTGGCTATGCTTTATTCATAAGAAGCTTTACATCACACTCCATTGCATTATGAAATGGCCTCTTTCACCTCAATTATACATGAGAGAGGGAGAGGAGAACAATTCTCATGATGCATGTGGGATAAATTGGACTAAGTTTATAAACTTCCATAGGCATGTAAAATATCAGGACTTCGTGGGAAGTCACCCATCCCAGTTCTACTCTATCCCTAGATCGCTAAACTGTGGAGTTATAATGGGACCTGGTGCATTAATTCTATGTTGTAGGCACATACATAAGACCATTACATGATGTCTATAATTAACAAATGAATATGGCATTACATTCTATTCCCCATCAAAATGGTGAATGCCACAGTTTATCAAGACCATGGGCTCGAAATGGTGATTCAGTGGAAAAGGTGGATGGCCACCGAGATCCATCTGGATCTGAATGAAGTACCAATGTTTGATGGTCAAAGTGGTCTAGTGTATGAGATATGGAGCATAACAATTTTTTTTTGCAGGCACAGGGATATGGTATTTCCTATTCAATTGTTATAGGATATAATGGTTAAAAGAAACCAAATACTACAACCAAGAAGGAATTGAAGAAGAATAACAAAATAACAATGGATTTCATCATGGAAATATTACTTGATTCAATAAAGGACAAAGTGATAAAATGTTCATTGCTAAAAAACTATGGGATAAGTTACATAATATATATTGTTCTCCCATCATAGAGTCAAATATTTCTAAAGAAGATGCAGGTAGAAAACAAGAGGTAAGATGCTCATCATGTCAGGAAAATTCAAAAGAAGAAGAGTGTGTAGTTAACATAAGTGATTTATTTTTCTTTAATTGTGAATAGTGCAAACATCTTTAAATTGAATGCGCTTATTTTAATATTTAAAGTGATGAGAGAGAAAATACCAAAGAAATATAAGACAATCCTGAGATTCAAAAGAAAAAGAATCATGAAGCATATTTTAGTCAACAAGAAAGAGAACTTGAAGATGAAATAATCACATTGCATATCCAACTTTAAAAAACAAAGCGAACAAAAGAAGTAATGAGCAATTAGATGTTGAAGAAAGAAGAATCTTATAACTCCAAATCCAAAGAAGTCGAGCAGACTATCATGATGTTAAAGGATCAACTAGAAGAAGCTAGAAGGATTGAAGAAACTCTCAAGGATCAAAAGCAATGTTTGGAAATCAAAATAGCAACACAAAAGGAAGGAGGGTAAAATAGAGAGAATATATTGATAGACCGTCTTAAGGAAAGAAATGATGACTTAGATTAGCTTGAAGAAGAATTTAGTCAAGAAGAAATAAGACTTGAAAAACAAATCATCTTCTTGAAGATCCAACTTGAATAAGCAAAGCGAATAGAAGAAGGCATGAAGATTCAAATGATGAAGAAAGAAGAAGAGGTTCAAAATATTGAAGAAGAAGATGCCACATTAAGAGTTAAAATCACCAAGCTTAGCAAGAATGTTGAAGAGATAGAAACATCCACATCATCCGTAGAAAATGTTAACGAGAATCCATCCAGGTTATTAGAAAAGAAGAATGAATAAAAGAGTAAAAGTTATGAAGAAGTAATCAAAGAAAAGAGTCATGGTCAACAAGAATCAAAGAAGAATGAGTATAATAGAGATACATCTTCAATAATACCTATCGCATTCAGGCAACAAAGAAGATTCAACCATGATGAAGAGATCCAAAAAAGAGAAGATCTTGATCAACCAAGGAAAAAATCTAGAAGGACTACACAACAAAAAATATCATTCACTCCGAGGTATGTAAAGTTATTTTATGGTCATTATTTTTATTGTACTAACTTTGCAAATGAGGTTGCAGATTGCAGAGCGTATGAAAAAAATGTTCAAACAAGAAAAGATTATGTGGCCCCACATGACATTGAATGTTACAAGTACCATAACTATGGACACATAGCTCATGATTATAGAAGAATGATGTATACTTCTTTAATAAATAACAACGATATCAGATATAAGAAAGTTTGGAAAAGAAAAGAAAAATATGAAAATGAAGATCAGATGAATGAAGGACACCTAGAATTCATACTCTCAGGATTGGAAATAGTACAAGATGAAGACAAATGTACAAGGAAAAAGAAAGATGACATATATAGGAAGGTTTGGAGAAGAAATAAAATACAAGAAGAACATGTGAATAAAAAACAAGTCCCGGAGATTGTAGGATTTACAGGTTCAAGAGCTTCTACTTTCAAGAATTGTAGTGTAAGATCAATACACGGGAAGAAAGGAAGAAGTCATAGTTCAGAAAGATGATGAGTCTACAAACAAAGAGGAATATTACTCGGCATGAGAGCAAGTATTTTTTTGAGCCATCTTGCTTGGAGACTCCCAGTAAATATGAATATTAAACATGGGGAATCAGTGCAGTAGCTACTACATATTAGAGAACGATATTTCAATATGTAAGAAGTGATTACAGAGACAAATTCAAAGAAGTCAGATAGCATAATTACATAGCAACATATTGATTGGTTGAGAAGTAGTGTTCCCTCATAGTTGTTAGTTGGTAGTTACATAGGAAGAAGTTTATGATTTTACTAAGGGAGAGATATCTTCAGTACAGGTTGTTATAGAGATACAGAGTTTGGTTTTCAGATAGAGAAGATAAATGGACATATTTTATTCAATATGATAAATAGGAACATGTGATGGTCAGTTGTAGCATATCCAAGTGAAGCCTTCATAATAGTTTAGTGATAGATGGGTTAGCATTGTGGACATTTGAGTAGCAAGGTTATGAATAATTTGTGACATATGGATAGAGATGGATTTGTGAGATTCTTAGCAGATGTAGGAAACACAGGTCAAATGCATAGAAACATATTTACAATTTGAATCAGTGGAATTAGTTAGTCATAGAAAGGAAAAACAGTAAAAGGAAAAAAATAATAGGGAAAGAGAAACCGTCAACAAAAGCTATATCATCAGAAGGAAATCATTGAACAATGTGATCAAGTGAACATGATAAGTTATTGAAGAAATCAAGTAATGAATTCTTTTTATATATGTCAGTGAATTTCAAGAGGAAGCTCCAATGGACAATAAGAAACACTGGAAGAGAGGAAATGAAACATGTACAAGTAGCCCTACATCATTCTACACAACATCCTGCGGAGAATTCAAGTCATCAGAGAGAGAGATCCAGAAAGGAATATTAGTAGCATACAAACAAGGGGACATACCCACAAGGGGAGCTATTCTTTTACCCATGATTTATTATAGAAGGTACAATGATAGAAGGAGACATATCGACAGGGGGAGTTATCCGTTTTTGTGAAAAATGGAGAGAAAGAACATATGCATGAAGATAGGGGGAACAACCCCAAAGGGAGTCACTCTTTGCTAGAGAGAAGAGGAACTTGGAAACATGTAAAGAGAAAGAAAAAAGACA
>JZKD02S0716950.1:134879-153963 GCA_000966675.3 Picea glauca | reverse complement strand
AGTTCTACAATACTTTGTGTAATTGTAAATCAAGTTTTGTTTGAAACTATTAATGCAAACAAATTTCAATATCATGCAGACAAATTTCAATATCATATCCGATGTGTCTGGATTCTTTGGATCAACCAGGAATCGAAGCAAGCACCAATAGTGATGCTAAAGATAAAGAATCACCATAAATATGGCGGGATTGTATAGATACAAATGATGTGACAAGGGGACCCTCTCCGTCTCTTTCTGAATTATATTATGTCCAGCCTTTAGCTACGTATACAATGATCTCACCCCATGAATGGTAGACTGAGCTGTACATTTTTTGATTTAGAATGGACAGAAAGGAGATATAGTAGCATAAAAAAGGTAGAAGATCCGAGCTAAGCTACAAAAATGTTCTAAAATATTGAATGCAAATCTAGTATATTGTTGTCTGGTGCTTCAATGGCTACTTCCATGTCTGAATCCACCAAGAATGTTGATGAATACAATTACATGAAGGGCATGAAATATATGGCTGACTTTGGTTCTTTGAGTTTAGTGTCGATTAAATATGTGTTCCCACAGGATAGCCACCTGTCAGCAACAGAAGTCGTAGAAGGTGAAAGTATATCAATCATAGATGTGTCTGCCCTGGAAAAATCCTCGGAGGAACGACTGGAGGCAATCAAATTGGGGTTTCTTTTAGGTAATAAAGATGAATCTTAGCCCTAAGTTTGATATTAGATATAGTCTACATGTATCCCTAGAGGTTTGGTTTTGGTACCCAACATTGAATGAGGAATATGGACATGAAGGACAGTGTAAATGGATGCAACACCCTCATAGATGGATAGAACTTGTCATGCAGTTTTTGGTGATATGTGGAACACCATGTGGTTCCTCATGGTTAGGGAGATATGGCCTTCTAAAATTAGAAGCCCCTAGTTGGTTAGAAAGTGTAAAGTGGTTGAAACAAGAAACCCCTAAGATAAAAAAAGAGGTTAGGTAGAATTAGTATAAATACACCTCAAAGAGTCTCTCATTTACACACACACACTTACATTGAATATCTATCTTGTGAAAGTTATAGTTTATCTTTTGGCAAATGTATTAGTGAATCTGAGGTTGATCTCATGGGCTACAGATGAACAGGTTGCATACAACGCGGGTTGAAGAACAACACGTAGCATACATACGTGGGCATAGGTCATGTACATGAATAAAGAAGCGTCATGAGATGTAGTGGAGGAAAGCGCCTATACACACACTTAGTAGAAGAGAAAGTCGTGTATATGTAAAAGGGCTTGTGAAAGGTTGTGAAAGTATGTTGGTACCAAGTTGTTGAGGAATGTGGAGTACCACGCGAAATATAGATAATTTTTAAGAGTTACATTTATGTGATAGTATCTTATCCTTGGTGATGGTATGGTACATGCTTGAGAGGCATTGACAGATGCTTGAGGCACATCTTAGGTGCATGGTTGAGGTATATCTCTTGAGGTACATTGTTGATGCATGTCTTGGTTATATTGGTACATGGAGTATGACATGATTGAGTGATATATTATATGGTTGAGACACTTGTTATGGTGCATGATTGGTACATGGTATGGTACAGGATTGGTACATGGTATGATACATGATAATGTACATGGTTGATGTGCATGGTTGACACATGGTATGGTACATGGTTTGGTGTTGAGACGCATGGTTTGGTACAGGTTAAGGTTAAGGTGCATGGTTGATGCACAGTAGGGTTGGTGCATGGTTGATGCACTTGTTGTGGTACAATTCTGTGTAATTGTAAATCAAGTTTTTCTTGAAACTGTTAATGCAAAAAAAATTCGATATCATATCCGATGCGTCTAGATTCTTTGAATCAACCAGGAATCGAAGCAAGCACCAATGGTGACGCTAAAGATAAAGAATTGCCATAAATATGTCAGGATTGTACAGATACAAATGATGTGACGAGGGGACCCTCTCCGTCTCTTTCTAAATTATATTTTGTCCAACCTTTAGCTACGTATACAATGATCTCACCCCATGAATAGTAGACTGAGCTGTATAATTTCTGATTTGGAATGGACAGAAAGGAGATATAGTAGCATAAAAAAGGTAGAAGATCCCAGCTAAGATACAAAAAATTTCTGAAATATTGAATGCAAAGCTAGTATATTGTTGTATGGTGCTTCCATGGCTACTTCCATGTCTGAATCCACCAAGAATGTTGATGAATACGATTACATGAAGGGTGTGAAAGATATGGACGACTCTGGTTCTTTGAGTTCAGTGCCGATTAAATATGTGTTCCCACAGGATAGCCGCCCGTCAGCAACAGAAGTCGCAGAAGGTGAAATTATATCAATCATAAATGTGTATGCCCTCGATAAATCCTCGGAGGAATGACTAGAGGCAATCAGATTGGGGTTTCTTTCGGGTAATAAAGATGAATCTTAACCCTAAGTATGATATTAGATATAGTCTACATGTAGCCCTAGAGGTTTGGTTTTGGCACCCAACATTGAATGAGGAATATGGACATGAAGGATAGTGTAAATGGATGCAACACCCTCATAGATGGATAGAACTTGTCGTGCAGTTTTTGGTGATATGTGGAACACCATCTGGTTCCTCATGGTTAGGGAGATATGGCCTTGTAAAATTAGAAGCCCCTAGTTGGTTAGAAAGAGTAAAGTGGTTGAAACAAGAAACCCCTAAAATAAGAAAAGAGGTTAGGTAGAATTAGTATAAATACACCTCAAAGAGTCTCTCATTTACACACACACTTACATTGAATATCTATCTTGTGAAAGTTATAGTTTATCTTTTGGCAAATCTATTAGTGAATCTGAGGTTAAATCTCATGGGCTACAGAAGGACATGTTGCATACAACGCGGGTTGAAGAACAACACGTAGCATACATACATGGGAATAGGTCATGTACATGAATAAAGAAGTGTCGTGAGATGTAGTGGAGGAAAGCGCCTATACACACACTTAGTAGAAGAGAAAGTCGTGTATATGTAAAAGGGCTTTTGAAAGGTTGTGAAAGTATGTTGGTACCAGGTTGTTGAGAAATGTGGAGTACCATGCGAAATATAGATAATTCTTAAGAGTTACATTTATGCGATAGTATTTTATGCTTGGTGATGGTATGGTACATGCTTGAGAAGCATTGACAGATGCTTGAAGCACATCTTAGGTGCATGGTTGAGGTATATCTCTTGAGGTACATTGTTGATGCATGTCTTGGTGATATTGGTACATGGAGTATGACATGATTGAGTGATATATTATATGGTTGAGACACTTGTTATGATGCATGGTTGGTACATGGTATGGTACAAGATTGGTACATGATAATGTACATGGTTGATGTGCATGGTTGACACATGGTATGGTACATGGTTTGGTGTTGAGATGCATGGTTTGGTACAGGTTAAGGTTAAGGTGCATGGTTGATGCACAATAGGGTTGGTGCATGGTTGATGCACTTGTTGTGGTACAGTTCTGTGTAATTGTAAATCAAGTTTTCTTTGAAACTATTAATGCAGACAAATATCGATATCATATCTGATGCGTCTGGATTCTTTGAATCAACTAGGAATCGAAGCAAGCACCAATGGGGACGCTAAAGATAAAGAATCTCCATAAATATGTCGGGATTGTACAGATACAAATGATGTGACGAGGGGATCCTCTCCATCTCTTTCTGAATTATATTTTGTCCATCCTTTAGCTACGTATACAATGATCTCACCCCATGAATAGTAGACTAAGCTGTATAATATCTCATTTGGAATGGACAGAAAGGAGATATAGTAGCATAAAAAAGGTAGAAGATCCCAGCTAAGCTACAAAAATGTTCTGAAATATTGAATGCAAAGCTAGTATATTGTTGTCTGGTGCTTCCATGGCTACTTCCATGTCTGGATCCACCAAGAATTTTGATGAATACGATTACATGAAGGGCGTGAAATATATGGCCGACTCTGGTTCTTTGAGTTCAGTGCCGATTAAATATGTGTTCCCACAGGATAGCCGCTTGTTAGCAGTAGAAGTCGTAGAAGGTGAAAGTATATCAATCATAGATGTGTCTTCCCTGGATAAATCCTCGGAGGAATGACTAGAGGCAATCAGATTGGGGTTTCTTTCGGGTAATAAAGATGAATCTTAACCCTAAGTTTGATATTAGATATAGTCTACATGTAGCCCTAGAGGTTTGGTTTTGGCACCCAACATTGAATGAGGAATATGGACATGAAGGAAAGTGTAAATGGATGCAACACCCTCATAGATGGATAGAACTTGTCATGCAGTTTTTGGTGATATGTGGAACACCATGTGGTTCCTCATGGTTAGGAAGATATGGCCTTGTAAAATTAGAAGCCCCTAGTTGGTTAGAAAGAGTAAAGTGGTTGAAAGAAGAAACCCCTAAAATAAGAAAGGAGGTTAGGTAGAATTAGTATAAATACACCTCAAAGAGTCTCTCATTTACACACACACACTTACATTGAATATCTATCTTGTGAAAGTTATAGTTTATCTTTTGGCAAATCTATTAGTGAATCTGAGGTTGAATCTCATGGGCTACAGAAGGACAGGTTGCATACAACACGAGTTGAAGAATAACATGTAGCATACATACGTGGGCATAGGTCATGTACATGAATAAAGAAGCGTCTGTGAGATGTAGTGGAGGAAAGCGCCTATACACACACTTAGTAGAAGAGAAAGTCGTGTATATGTAAAAGGGCTTGTGAAAGGTTGTGAAAGTATGTGGGCATAGGTCATGTACATGAATAAAGAAGCGTCTGTGAGATGTAGTGGAGGAAAGCGCCTATACACACACTTAGTAGAAGAGAAAGTCGTGTATATGTAAAAGGGCTTGTGAAAGGTTGTGAAAGTATGTTGGTACCAGGTTGTTGAGGAATGTGGAGTACCACGCAAAATATAGATAATATTTAAGAGTTACATTTATGTGATAGTATCTTATGCTTGGTGATGGTATGGTACATGCTTGAGAGGCATTGACACATGCTTGAGGCACATCTTAGGTGCATGGTTGAGGTATATCTCTTGAGGTACATTGTTGATGCATGTCTTGGTTCTATTGGTATATGGAGTATGACATGATTGAGTGATATATTATATGGTTGAGACATTTGTTATGGTGTTATAGTGCATGGTTGGCACATGGTATGGTACAGGATTAGTACATGGTATGATACATGGTTGATGTGCATGGTTGGCACATGGTATGGTACATGGTTTGGTGTTGAGATACATGGTTACAGGTTAAGGTGCATGGTTGATGCACAGTGGAGTTGGTGCATGGTTGATGCACTTGTTGTGGTACAGTTATGCAATGTTTTGTGTAATTGTAAATCAAGTTTTGTTTGAAACTGTTAATGTAAACAAATTTCGATATCATATCCGATGCTTCTGGATTCTTTGAATCAACCAGGAATCGCAGCAAGCACCAATGGCGACGCTAAAGATAAAGAATCGCCATATATATGGCAGGATTGTACAGATACAAATGATGTGACGAGGGGACCCTCTCCGTCTCTTTCTGAATTATATTCTGTCCAGCCTTTAGCTACGTATATAATGATAATAGTAGACTGAGCTACGTATACAATGATCTCACCCCATGAATAGTACACTGAGCTGTACAATTTCTGATTTAGAATGGACAGAAAGGAGATATAGTAGCATAGAAAAGGTAGAAGATCCCAGCTAAGCTACAGAAATGTTCTGAAATATTGAATGCAAAGCTAGTATATCGCTGTCTGGTGCTTCCATGGCTACTTCCATGTCTGAATCCACCAAGAATGTTGATGAATACGATTACATGAAGGGCGTGAAATATATGGCCGACTCTGGTGCTTTGAATTCAGTGCCGATTAAATATGTGTTCCCACAGGATAGCCGCCCGTCAGCAGCAGAAGTCACAGAAGGTGAAAATATACCAATCATAGATGTGTCTGCCCTGGATAAATCCCCAGAGGAACGACTGGAGGCAATCAAGTGTCTCGCTCAGGCGTGTGCAGATTGGGGTTTCTTTCGGGTAATAAAGATAAATCCCAGCTTTGTTGTTTTAACCCTAAGTTTGCCTAGATACATTTTAGTTCAAATTCACATAATGAATTATGAGTTGAAATCAATTTATATCAGCACCAGAAAATCCTCTACCAGATCTATAGAGTACCTTACTTTTATTTGATGTCGTTGCAATCAGAAAGCACCAATTTCTGGGCGTCTTCTGTGAAACAATTAAATCCTCATATTTACAGTAGTTTTAGTTGATTTAATTGAAATTAGATGAATAAAATATTTCTTTATTTAATCAATTTATTATTTAAATTGTAATTATGATCATCTCTATTGATTCAAAAGTCACAAATCATATTTAAATTACAATTTTAAAATGATAAAATTGAGAATTTAAGTGATTTTTACATTCATTTTGCATTTCTGGTTATAGTTGGACTGTAAAATGCACCCACCAGCATTATACAACAAACAGAGCAACACAAAAATTGGAGTGTAAAATCCACCCACCAGCATTATACAACACACAAAATTGGACTACAAAATCCACCCACCAGCATTATACAACACCCAAAATTGGACTATAAAATCCACCCACCAGCATTATACAACACACAAACAGACTTAGGGTGGATGAATTACGCYGCCCCTCATCATTTGTCCTCTAGCTTGTATTTTWAAGGGAAAGCACGTGCTAATAAGTTTTCTTCGGAGCAGGTAGTTAATCATGGCATTCAGGAATCTCTGATTTCCAGTATGTTAGATGC
Organism: Picea glauca; assembly: GCA_000966675.3. Classification (NCBI taxonomy): domain Eukaryota; kingdom Viridiplantae; phylum Streptophyta; class Pinopsida; order Pinales; family Pinaceae; genus Picea; species Picea glauca. The sequence goes on along the minus strand of JZKD02S0716950.1, from coordinate 147,159 downwards.
AGCCCATCAATTCTTCTCCCTCTCCTCAGAAGAGAAGTTGAAGTATGAGAGCGAAGACGTGCTGAATCCGGTAAGATATGGCACAAGCTACAATGTGAAAGTGGACAAATTTTTCAATTGGAGAGACTATTTAAAGCATTTCTCTTATCCTCAACTGCACACACCCGATAATCCCCCAAATTACAGGTATGATCTCGATCCAACATTTGATTTCTTTCGTTAATTTTCAATGAGCCGAGCACTTATGGTAATCACCTCTATGGCCGTAGAGAGGTTGCAGGAGAATACTTCAAAGAAACCAGGAAATTGGCTCTGAGATTGATGGCAGCAATATCTGAAAGCTTGGGACTGAAGTCAGATTACATACCAACGGTCTTCAAAGATGGTATTCAACTGAGTGTACTAAACTTGTATCCCCGGTGTCCAGAGCCAGACCAAACCATGGGCTTTGCACCCCATTCTGATCAAGGTGGCCTCAATATTTTATTACAAAACGAGGTGGGGGGTCTGCAAGTGCGGCATGATGGGCGTTGGGTGGCCGTTGAGCCCTCTCCCAATACCTTAGTTGTGAACGTTGGTGAACATATGGAGGTGAATTATTTTTTTATTTTTTTTAAAGATTTGTGCAATGATAGAGACATCAGATTATTAATTTGAGTAGATTCTTTTGTTTTTTATTTTCATTGACAGATTGTGAGCAATGGGAGATACAAGAGCGTGGAGCACAGAGCTGTCGTGAACGCAGAGAAAACAAGAATTTCAATTGCAGCACCAAATGGGCCTGCTATGGATGCTCCAATATTTCCTGCTCCCCAACTAATAGATGAAACTCACCCACCATTGTATAAATCCATGCTGTATGGTGAATATCTGAGACATCAGCAAAGCACAGAGCTCAGAGGCAAAGGAAATTTAGATTCGGTCAAGATTGCGAGAGGTGCGACAAGATGAACAGCCCATTAATCAGCCCATACGCTGTACACTGTATATTCAGTCTTGTCTCCCAGTTTAAAGTCGGGTTAGGGTATTATTCCGATAGAGAGGTCTTGTTCTACAAAGTTGCTTATAATTTCTCACGGTCTTTGTTGAATGAATGAGTAGTGTAGATTATTGGTCCGAAGGCGTTTTAAGGGTATTATTCCTGTAGATAGGTTTTTTAAGGGTATTATTCCTGTAGATAGGTTTTTTTCTACAAAGTTGCTTATAATTTCTCACGGACTTCGTTGAATGGGTTAGTGTATATTATTAGTCCAGGATGGAGGTTGTTTTTTTTTAAACTTGACATTAGTTTGGAGTAAACAGAAACAATCTAAAAAACAATCTCATGAAGCTAATTTTTAATGTTTTAAGATTATTTTCATGTTTACAACAGGATTAGAGATAGTATATACCATGATTGTTTTCTGTGCCCATTTTTATGATATCATCAATCGATGGTGATTTTGCCTATGCCATGATCTTTGCACTGTTTTAAAAGCAACTGCCACCTTTCATACCTGCTGCAAAGACCTTTGCACCATTTTCACTGCAACAGCCACCTTCATATCCGCTGCAAAGACACAACATTATGTATTCAGCGTGTATTCTGGAGGTAAATCGGGGTTCGGGAAACAAAACAAAACTACAATTGCAGAATTGCGGAAAACGCGAATAAACTTTGGGAAAGGTTCCGGGTTTTGATACTAAAGAACTCCACGCACTTTTAAATAAGTAAACTCTGAATAAATGTGGGACAAACCAAATAATTACTATTTACTCAAATTGAAAGCAATATAACGAATTCCATCAAAAAATCAAATGAGTTTACAAACTCAATAAAAACCAAAATATAAATGGAGACAATACCTCATGCACAATATCGAATTCCATTCAAAATGTTTTCAAGATCCATTTGGATTACAATTCGTTTCTCGTATTTAAACACTAATATAAATTTAAAAATTGCCCCTTCGATCTTCTAAAAGATTTAATCAAGGCGGTGTTGGTGTTGCCTTGAAAGGTTAAGGCGACCATCGTTTAAGGTAATGTAAGACAAAATTGTAAACGGTGGTTAATCTTCGAGTCTTGAAGGGTCAAGACGACCACCAATTCACCGTTTACACAGAGCCGGTGAAATGATTAATTTCTGACATACTCCCTCTTAATTATTTCAGAGAAAAACAAACTAAAAACATGTAAAACAAAATTGTTGTAGACAAAACATTACAAGTTATAGAACCCAATATTATCTGTATGAGTTTTAAACAATTCATTTCCCAAAGGCTTTGTAAATATGTCTGCAAATTGTTCTTCAGACCTGCAAAATTGAACATAAATTTCTTTGCTATTTACCAGCTCTCGAATGAAATGATACCTCGTATCAATGTGCTTACTCTGCTTGTGAAAAACGTGATTCTTTGACAGTGGAATGGCAGATTTATTATCGCAGACAATCTGAGTTGCACCATTCTGCTCATGCAATAATTCATTTAAGATTCTTCTCATCCAGACAACTTGACATGTAGTTGTTGTTGTTGCAACATACTATGTCTCAGTAGAAGATAAAGTCACTATGGGTTGTTTCTTTGATGCCCATGCCACTGCTCTGGATCCAAGACTGAACACATAACCAGATGTGCTTTTCCTGTCATCAATAGAACTTGCAAAATCACTATCAGTATATCCGATCAGATCAAAATTTAAACTTGATGTGTATCGGATACCAAAATCAATTGTTCCAACAATGTATCTCAGGATCCTCTTTCCTACTTGCCAATGAGTACTCTTTAGAATCTCCATGAATCTGAAAATTAAACTTACAACAAACATAATATCAGGTCTCGTTGTTGTTAAATACATAAGGCTTCCAACCAATTTCTTATACAGAGTTGGATCAACATATGATCCCATCCCCCCGGGGGGCAGCGCAATTGGCAAGTGCCGTGAAAATGAAGTTCCATGAGGTTTCGAGTTCAACTCCCCCCGACTTACAATGTGTGCCGCGTATGGGGCCTCGTGGGCACACCTGGAGGTTATAGTGGTAGAAGTTGGATAACACGGCCACGTGCCCAACTAGTTGTTGATTCCTCCAGACATAAAAAAAAATAAAAACATATGATCCCTCATCATATCTGTTAAGTTTGGTATCGGTTGCCATTGGGGTTGCAGCTGGTTTACTATTCAACATTCTAAACCTTTTCAATACTTTATTTGCATATTTAGTTTGATAAATGAAAATGCCATCATCAGATTGATCCACTTCAATTCCAAGAAAATACTTCATCAATTCTAAATCTGTCATCTCAAACTTTGTTTTCATGGCATTTTTAAAATCATTTACAGATAGATCTCCAATAAAAATCAGGTCATCAACATACAAACAAACAATCAAAATTTTACCTTCCTGGTTTACCTTTGTATACAGAGTTGGTTCACTTGGACTTCTGTTGAATCCAACACTAATCAGGTATTCATCAATCCTTCTATACCATACTCTGGATGCCTGCTTCAATCCATATAAAGTTTTCCTTAACTTGTAAACTTTATCTCTGTTCTTATCAATCTCATAACCCAAAGGTTCTCTTACATAAACCTCTTCTTCCAAACATCCATTCAAGAATGCAGACTTAACGTCCATCTGATGCATGATCCGTCTATTTTGAGCTGCAATAGCTAAGACCATCCTCACTGTGTCAATTCTTGCTACAGGAGCAAAGGTTTCATTGTAATCAATATCAGGTTGCTGACTAAACCCCTGAGCTACAAGTCTTTCCTTGTACTTTTCAACTTCACTATCTGCATTGAACTTAGTCTTATAAACCCACTTAACACCAATGCTCTTCTTACCTTCAGGTAAATCGACAAGATCCCAAGTGTTATTTATTTCAATCGAATCAATTTACTCATCCATTGCTTTTATCCAAACATCCTCTTTAGCAGCTTCATTAAAACTTAAAGGATCACATGCCATTAATGCAAAATTTGAAATCTGATCTACTTCTTCATTATGATCATATAATTCTCTTAAGCTTCTAGTCTTCTGACCTTTAAATCTATTTTTCAATGAAACTAAAGTAGGATTTGATTCACTACTTACTTGTGAATCTGTTTGATGTCCACCATGTCCAGATGGTTCACCACGCTCATGAGTTTTGGGCGTTCCAAATTGAGATGGGATAAAATATAGTGCTTGCCTTGTTGGACTTCTTGCTGCATGCGTATGTGCATGTGGAACCATCTATCCATCTCCTTCAGCTTGCTCAGTTCCATCATCATCTTCACGGGGTAACATAACTCCCTCTGAAATTGATTTTTCAATACTTCCATCCCAGGCTTCATCTTCTTTAAATTGAACATCTCTGCTGATTACATATTTCTGGATGATGGGATTGTAGATTTTGTATGCCCTAGACTCTTCACTATATCCAAAAAAGATACATCTCTTGCTTCTGTCATCAAACTTCCTCTTCATTTCTGCAGGTACATGCGCAAATGCAACACATCCAAAAATTATGAAATGAGAAACATTGCAAGGATTACCATCCCAGGCTTCCTGAGGTACACGATCCCTCATGGTCTTGGCCAGACTTCTATTCAATATAAAAACAGAGAAAAGAACTGCATCTCCCCAATATTCATTTGAAATATATTTTTCTTTCAACATGCTTCGAGCCATGTCCATGATAGTCCGATTCTTTCTTTCAGCCACTACATTCTACTGTGGAGTATATCAAGCAGTAAACTGCCTTTTAATTCCATGAAGATCATAGAATTCAATGAATTCATTCAGTTTATATTCACCTCCTCTGTCAAACCTTAAGATTTTAATGGTTCGACCACTCTCATTCTCAACTATAGACTTAAACCTCTTGAAAATATCAAAGGCTTTAGATTTTTGTTTCAACAAATACAACCAAGTCTTCCTACTGAAATCATCAATAAAAGTCATAAAATAAACACTACCATTCAAAGAAGGTGTTTTCATAGGTCCACACAAATCCATGTGAACAATTTCCAATGGAGCTTTTGCTCTGTAGGAAACACCCGAAACAAATTTCTCTCTGTGATGTTTTCCAAATATACAACTTTTACAAGAGCTTGCAAATTGTTGAATACAAGGTAACCCCTTTACCATCTGTTTCTTCTGTAATAGATCTAAGCCACCAAAATGTAAATGACCATATCTCAAATGCCATAACCAAGATTCATCTAGACTTCCAGCTTTATAAGGATTCAAAGAACCACTCAAATCATTTTTCATAACAAGTGGAAACATCCTATTCTTGGTCATATCTACTCTTGCAATCAACTATTTGTTGGGAAATTTATCATAGATTGTACATACCTTGTTCTTGAAGAATACTCTGTACTTTTTCTCCATCAGTTGTCCAACACTAATAAGATTGCATTTTAGACCAGGCACAAAATAAACATCATCAATATTTCTTTTTTTATTATTGTTAGTGTAAACTGGAACTACACCTTTACCATTAACTGTAACCTTACAATCAATTCCCAATTTTACTTCAGACTGAATACTGTTATCAATAAAGGAAAATAAATCCTTATTACCAGTCAAGTGGTTAATGCAATCACTATCCAAAAACCAAATATCATTAGCACTTTCCTAAGTGACATTATAGGTCAAAAACACAGGATTTTGATGATCCTCAAACTCATTTGTGATATGTGCAGATTGCTTTCCAACATCTGCCTACTTATTCCAAAATTTTTTAGCAAAATGCCCAAACTTCTTACAATAATAACATTGTACTTTAATTTTATCATAACTATGATTTTCTTGCTGACAAGGTTTGTTGTTGCTCCCTCTTAAATTAGGAGGATTCTGCGGGAACTTCTGCTCAGAATCTGATTCAGCTATGTTGTCCCTTCGACCAGAAAATCGACCTCCTATGCCACGAGTATGAAACCTTCCTCTGCCTCTGCCTCTAGTAACATGCAGTTGCAATTTGAAAGCATGCTCCAATGATCCTTCTTCATATCTGGATATTCTAGATTCATGAGAAACAAGAGAACCAATTAACTCATCAATTTACATTTGACTTAAATCCTTAAATTCCTCTATGGGTACAACTACACGTTCAAACTTCTTAGGTAAACTTCTCATCCCTTTCTCAATAACTCTCTTATTCTCGACATCATCTCCATACTGTCTGAGCTGGTTCACAACACTCATCACTTGAGTCATGAAAGCATCAACACTTTCATTATCTTTCATCTTCAGATTTTCGAAGTCCCTTCTTAAGTTCTGCAACTTGACTATATTCACCTTGGACACACCTTGATAGCAGGTTTCAAGAATTTCCCAAGCCATCTTCGAAGATGTAGTACTAGAAATCTTCTTAAAAATGGATTCATTTAATCCTTGCTGGATTAATCGAAGAGCCTTGTTATCCTTCTTCCTGTTTTCCTTCAGCAAAACATGGTCAGCATTAGAGAGAGCCAATTCTACTGCTACATCAACTGGCTCAGCATAACCATCAATAACATAGGTCCATAAATCCTGAGAATGTAAAATTTTCCTCATTCGAATATACCAAGAGTCATATGACTTCTCTCTCAGAACAAGAACCTGAACTTGAGAAGAACTACTACCAGATGCAACCATTTATATAAAAATCGAAAAATAATTCCGCGCAAGAAAAATAAGAGGATAAAATTTTGGCACTAACAAGAACAATCTGCAATGAACTAAGTAATTGCAGGATGGACAATAGGCACTAATACCAAATGTAGAAGAATAGAGGTAAATCGGGGTTCAGGCTTCAGCGTTTACAAACACCCAATGCAAACAAACCAAACAACAATACCTGAATCGTGAAATGCAAACAAGTTGTGGGCCCAAAACTTTGGGGTTTCGGCGTTTACAAACGCTCGATACAAAAACAAAATACAACGTTGATTGTCGAATCGCGAAATACGAAAAAGGCTGTGGGCCAAACACTTCGGGTTTCGGTGTTTGGTAAAAAAAAAGAAATCCATGCACATTTAACAAGAAAGTCTCGAATGTGAAATAAGGCTTATTGGAATTCGGGGTTCGACATTTACAAATACCCAATTCATAAACAAAACAAAACTATAATTGTCGAATTGCGAAAAACGTGAATAAGATTTGGTCCCACCACTTCAGGTTTGGGGTTTTGAGACTAAAAAACTCCACGCACTTTTAAACAAGTAAACTCCGAATAAATGTGGAACCAGGTTCACAATCGGTAAAACCAAATAATTATTGCATTTACTCAAATTGAAAGCAATACAATTAATTCGTTCAAGGAATGAAATGAGTTTACAAACTCAATAAAAAAAATTATAAACGGAGACAATACCTCCGAATGCACAATAGCGAATTCGATTCAAAATGTTTTCAAGATCCATTTGGATTACAATTCATTTTTGGTATTTAAACACTAATATAAATTCAAAAATTGCCCCTTCGATCTTCTAAAAGATTTAATCAAGGCAGTGTTGGTGTCTGGTTGCCTTGAAAGGTTAAGGCAACCACCGTTTAACATAATGTAAGACAAAATTGTAATTGGTGGTTAATCTTTGTGTCTTGAAGGGTCAAGACGACCACCGATTCACTGTTTACACAGAGGCGGTGAAATGATTACTTTCTGACATATTCAACTTCTTCATCTTAGGGAATAGGGAGTTATAAGTAGAGGCTCAACAACTTTAGTAGTTGCAATTGATCCAATAGAACCAACAGATGTATAGCCTTTTCTAAAATATCCTTCCCATGTTCCCACCATAGCTTTCATTATCTTTGTTCCAGGTCTATATAGAAATGTGGTGCTAGATATTGATCAAGGCTTAGAAGAAGATGTTAATCGACATTGTGTGATAGCTTGGTGGAAAGGGCCACTACAGTTGAAGACAAGCAATATATGTAACTCTTTCTTAATGACTAGGAGCCACCGCCTTGTGACATCCCAAAACCTGACCTTATTGCAGATCCACCCTTTACAGAACATGAGCTCCTAAAGTACATCCTGCAAACTCTACTCTTCTCTCCATTGAAGATTCAAACATAAGGCTAAGGGAATCTTCCTTGGATTGCAAGTATGAGCTATTAAATTTGGATGGAACTTGGAGGAACAACCTTCACAGTAGCAACATATGGCAACTAAATATGTATTCAATGGGCACGAGTACAATAGTGGCATTTGTGAAATGACACACTATTGTATATAGTTTATTTTGCATGGCTAATGCTAGTGTAAAACAAATGTGTGACTATGTGGAAAACTTGAAAAGAGAGTTGTCCACCCACTACCACAACATAAAAGTGTTTCACTCGTAGCATCTGTTGTATTTTAGAGGAAAAGATATTTCTATGCTCATGTTTCAACTATAGTAGAAGCTTACAAAGTCACTTACAAGACAAATACATGGGTGTGCCTTGAAGTGGCTCTTGCCTCACATACTTGTACATTTGAGATTTATATTTATTTGGACAGTTTTTCTTTTGGTTCTTTCATTTCTAGCTAAAATGTTTCTCTTGATAAGCTAATCAGACATCCAACACTCCTTTCTTGCTTCAAATAGTTGATACATTCATTTGAGATTCATATTTATTTGTATAGTTTTTCTTTTGGTTAAAAAATTTCTCTTGATAGGCTAATCAAACGTCCAACACTCGTTTCTTGCTTCAAATAGTTGGTAAATTCATTTGAGATTCATATTTATTTGTATAGTTTTGCTTGTGGCTTGCTTCAAATAGTTGGTAAATTCATTTGAGATTCATATTTATTTGTACATTTTTGCTTGTGGTTCTTATATTTCCAGCTAAATTTTTTCTCTTGATAGGCTAATCAAACGTCCAACACTCATTTAGAAAAAGAGACCTTCATATTTCTAAACCCTTTCCATAACTAGACTCCCTCTTGTGTTGCAAGGATATGATAGCAGCATAATACGATTCAACATTGTGTGCAAATTTCAGTGTCATGGGATTAATCCTTTGATTATCTCGAATCTACAACACTGTGTGGAATAGTTACGAAAGACCGCGCGGTGTTAACTCTTTGTCACTACTCTCAGGACTTACCGCGTAGTTGCGAGAATAATCGCAATACTATGCGCTGTGATAAAACACTTAATGAAACGATTTCTTCACACTGTGATAATATTTATAACATGAAATCACAAACATAACGACCATTCAAAAATATGTGAACACACAAATTACTTCATATATATTATCAAACTTGAGCATTGAACGCAAATACAAAATACAAAATTATATCGAGCTTAGGCTCCAACACCTTCTGCAAACTTTACAAAAACCAGATCTTGAGCTCTTAGACTTTTCAGACTCCTCACAGTTGTTGTTGTTGCTAACTATCAACTAACACACTCTATCTTCCTCTGTTTTGACTACCTACAGACTCGAACATATATAGATAAAGACATAGACTTCTTGTAGAAGCAAAATTGACTTAAGCAATAAAGAAAACAATAATATATATTTAACATAGCTCGAAAAAAATAAATATTGGCTTATTAAATAACTCTCCTTCTTGTTGACTAAGAAAACTAAGTTTGCGTAAATGTAGAGCTCACTAACTTGAAACTTCCAGATTGACTGACTGACTGATTCAGTGGAGGCGTAAATCTCACTGAATTGTAATTAATATTTTCAATGCTCCCCCTTGATTATAAGTAGGTGGGATTAAAACAAATTACATCAAAAATTTGAATTGAAATGAACTGTCATACATTTGTGACTGTGCCAACTCCTAGACAACTGCACAGTTTCTAAAATGTATCTTTTTCCAAAGCTCTTGTAAATATATCTCTACCTTGCTCTTTAGATATGAAAAACTCTAAAAACAATTCTTTGTTATTCACTAATTCTCTGATAAAATGATACCTTGTATCAATGTGCTTGGTTTTCTTGTGAAACACATGGTTCTTGGATAACATGATGGCTAAATTGTTGTCACAAAATGTTGTAGTTGGTTTGTGTTGTTCCTACATCAAATCTTTTAACATTCTTCTCATCTAAATTTCTTGACAGGTTGCGCTTGTAGCTACAACGTACTCGGCTTCTGCTGAAGAAAGAGTCACAATGGGTTTCTTCCTTGATGCCCATGACACTATGCATGTTCCAAAATGAAATGTGTACTCATAGGTACTTTTTTGGTCATATATGTTGCCTCAACAATCACTGTCAGTGTATCCAACAAGTTTGAAATCTTCTGAAGTAGAATACATTATGCCAAAATATTTTTTTTCATTCAAATATCTCAATATTCTTTTACCTGCCTTCCAATGTGATTCTTTTGGAGTTCCCATGAAACTTGAAATTAGGCTCAGTCCATACATAATATCAGGTCTTGTTGTTGTTAGATACATAAGACTACCTGCCATCCTTTTAAAGAGAGTAGGATCGACCTTGGACCCTTCATCTTCTTTGCTTAGCTTCAATCTTGTTATGACTCGTGTAGGGGATGATTTGAATTATATCATGTTGAATCTTTTCAAAATTTCATGTGCATACATATATTGTGAAATAAAAATACCATCGTTGGACTAGCGAACTTCAATACCCAGACAATATCTCATAAGCCCCAAATCAGTCATTTCAAATTCATCCTTCATGACTAACTTAAATTATTTTATGCCAAAATCACTTGTAAAAATCAAATCATCTACATATAAGCAAACAATCAACATATTACCTTTCTGATTGGATTTGATGTACAATGTTGGCTCACATTCAATTCTATGAAATCCATTTTGAATGAGATAGGAATCTATGTGATTGTACCAAGCCCTCAAGGATTTTTTTAATCCATAGAGTTCCTTCCTAAATCTGTATACTTTGTTTTCTTGTCCCAGAATCTCATAGCCTTGTGGTTGTTACAAATATACTTCTTCTTCTAAATGTCGATTAAAAAATCCTCACTTTACATCCATTAAATAAATAGACCATTTATTTTGCGCAATAATGGATAACACAATTCTGACTGTGTCCATGCGCGCAACTGACGTAAATGTTTCATTAAAATCAATTCCAGGTTATTGTGTACAACCTTTTTCAACTAACCTTTCCTTATGCTTCTGCACAATTCCTTTTGTATCTTGCTTGGTTTTATAAATCCATTTGACACTTATCACATCCTTGTCTTAAGGTACATCAATTAATTTCCATGTTTTCTTGTTCTCTATGCATTTAATTTCTTCATCCATAGCTTGTGCGCATACATCATCTTTGTCAACTTCTTCAAAAGTTAATGGATCATATATTTGTGAAAACAGATAAAAAACTAAAAAGGAATTTTTTGTGTCAACATTATAGATGTCGCATAGACTTCTTGTCTTCATTGGTAACAAACTTGCTAATTTTGGATCTGGAGATGTAGAGATACTTGGACTGCTTATTGGTGTTTGTTGCGCTCTCAGTGTGGATTGTGTGATAACTTGGTGGCAAGGGCCACTACATTTCATGACGAGCAAGGGCCACTACAATTCAAGGCTTCAAAGAAGATGTTAATCGACATTGTGTGATAACTTGGTGGCAAGGGCCACTACAGTTCAAGACGAGAAATATATGTAACTCTTTATGAAGGGTAAAATCATGAAGCTAGGTAACACTTTCATGACAATTGGGTCTCCAAAATTTCTAGCGGTAATTTTTCGGCCGAAAAATTGTTGCCAGCAAATTTTCGGCCGAAAAATTGTACGTCAAATTTAATGGCACCCTCGAAATTCGTGTACAATGTTTTTTGGATGATTTGTTTTCCCGTGGTAAGCATATTTCGATCGAAAGACTTTTCGGCCGAAACTTTTATTTTTAACGAATTCCATTAAAAACTACGTTTCGGCCGAAAGAATATTTCGCCCGAAAACCTGAAAATGGGACTGTTTGCAGGAAACTGCAAATTCTCTCCATCTTACTTCATCTTTGGAGGTAGCGGACTCCTACAAATACTTAGAATTTAGTTTCAGAATTGATACCAACATTTTTAAAATTGAATCTACTTTCATTGGGTATAATTTGTTTTCATTTTCATTGTTTTTATCTAATTTTATTTCATTTTATAAAAAAATCACTACATAATATTTTTAGGCGAGATTATGATTCGGTGAAATGAAAAATACATATCTCTAAAAATGCACAGTGGAAAATTATGGAAAATTTATATTCATAATCGTTACACTGTTCTCTTCAAAAGGGTATTTTTAGATTTTACTTTTAAGTAAAAATTAAGATAGATACAATGTGTAGAAAAACATGTGTTTAAAATCTGCAACGTTTTCAACTTGGTCAACT
>JZKD02S0716950.1:113980-134829 GCA_000966675.3 Picea glauca | reverse complement strand
TTAAGGAACATACTGTTAAACAATTGCCAAATTGACATATCAAATCTTGATAAAAAAAAATTGAAAAATAGTCATTGGAAAGATAAAAAAATTATTCACAAGTTTTTCTTTTACTGTAAAGTGAAATTCTAAATAACAAAATTACTTTTGTATGCTAGAATTTGAGGCACTTGTGAAAATACAGTTTGTTTTGTCATAAAACAAACAAAAGTGTTACCCATCTTCATGATTTTACCCTGAATGACTAAGAGCCTCTGCCTTGTGACATCCAAAAACCTAACCTTGCTGCAGATCCACCCATTGCATAACATGAGTGCCTAAAGGACATCCTACAAACTCTACTCTTCTCTTTATTGCAGATTGGAATATAAGGCTAAGGGAAGCTTCCTTGGCTTGCAAGTATGAATTTGGATGGAACTTGGAGGAATAACCTTCACAATAGGAACATATGGAAACTAAACATGTATTAAATGGGCATGAGTACAATAATGGCATTTGTGAAATGATGCACTACTGTATATAGTTTATTTTGCATGGCTAATGCTAGAATACAACAAATTTGCGACTACGTGGAAAACTTCAAAAGAGAGTTGTCTACCCACTACCACAACATAAACGTTTTTCACTAGTAGCATATGTTCTATTATAGAGGCAAAGCGATTTTTATGCTCATGTGTAAACTATAGTAAAAGTTTACAAAGTCACTTTCAATCCAAATACATGGGTGTGCCTTGGAGTGGCTCTTGCCACAAATAGTTGATAAATTCATTTGAGATTTATATTTATTTGTAAAGTTTTTCTTTAGTTTCTTTCCTTTTCAGCTCAAAATTTTCTTTTGCTAGCCTAATTAGAGTTCTAACACTCCTTTCTTGCTTCAAATAGTTGATAAATTCATTTGAGATTTATATTTATTTATACAGTTTCGCTTTTGGTTAAAATTTTGCTTCAAATAGTTGATAAATTCATTTGAGATTTATATTTCTTTATATAGCTTTGCTTTTGGTTAAAAATTTTCTCTTGATAAGATAATCAAACTTCCAACACTCCTTTCTTGCTTCAAATAGTTGATAAATTCAATTGAGATTCATATTTATTTTTACATATTTGCTTGTGGTTCTTTCATTTCTAGATAAATTGTTTCTTTTGATAGGCTAATCAAATGTCCAACACTCATTTAGAAAAAGAGATCTTCATATTTCTGAACCCTTTCCATAGCTAGACTCCCTCTTATGTTGCAAGGATATGGTAGCAACATAATATGATTCAACATTGTGTGCAAATTTCAGTGTCGTGGGATTAATCCTTTGATTATCTCAGATCTACAATGGGTAGAGAAATTATGACCACACGGTGTTAAAATCTTCGTCACTGACTCTTAGGACTTACCGTGCAACTGCGAGACTACTCAAAATACTGCATGTTGTGATAAAACACTTAATGAAACTATTTCTTCACATTGTGTTAATCTTTAACACATGAACTCACAAACACAACGACCATTTAGAAATATGTCAACACACAAATTAATTCATATATATTATCAAATTTGAACACTACACGCGGATACATAATACAAAATTATGTCGAGCTTTGGATCCAACACCTTCTGCAAATTTTACAAAAACTAGAGCTTGAGCTCCCAGACTTTTCCAAGTCCTCACAGTTGTTGTTCCTACTAACTATCTATTAACACACTCTATGTTCCTCTATTTTTCCTACCTACAGGCTTGAACATATATAGATAAAGATAGAGACTTATTGTAGAATAAAAACCGACTTAAGAAATAAAGACAACAATAAATTCATCTAACTTATATTTACTTAACAGAGCTTGAAAAAGATAAAGATCGGCTCATTAAATAACTCTCCTGCTTGTTGACTGACAAAACTGAGTTTGTGTAAACATAGAGGCCATGAACTTGAAACTTCCATACTGATTGACTGACTAAGTCGGTGGACGCGTAAATCTCACCTACGTGTAATTAATATTTTCAATGCTCCCCCTTAATTATAGGTAGGTGGGATTACAAAAATTTACATCAAAAATTTTAATTCACATGAACTGTCATACATCTGCAACTATGCCAACTCCTAGACAACTGTGCAGTTTCTAAAATGCATCTCTTGCCAAAGATTTTGTGAATATATATGTGTCTTGTTCTTTAAACCTACAAAACTCCAGTTTATGAAATGCATCTCTTGCCAAAGATTTTGTAAATATATTTGTGCCTTGTTATTTAAACCTACAAAACTCCAAAAAAAATTCTTTGTTATTCACTAATTCTCTGATAAATTGATACCTTGTATCAATTTTTTTGGTTTTCTTGTGAAACACATGGTTGTCACAAAATATTGTAGTTGGTTCCTCTTATTCCTACATCAAATCTTTTAACATTCTTCTTATCCAAATTGCTTGACAAGCTCCGCTTCTAGCTACGACATACTCAGCTTTTGTTGAAGAAAGAGTCACAATGTGTTGCTTCCTTAATGCCCATGCCACTCTACCTGTTCCAAAATGAAATTTCCACCGAGATGTAATTTTCCTGTCATCTATATTTCCTCCACAATCACTATTAGTGTATCCCATAAGTATGAAATATTCTGAAGTAGAATACATTATGCCAAAATATTTTGGTCCATTCACATATCTCAGAATTATTTTACCTTCCTTCCAATGTGATTCTTTTGGAATTTCCATGAACCTTGAAATCAGGCTCACTCCATACATAATATCAGGTCTTGTTCCTGTTAGATACATAAGACTGCCTACCATCCTTTTAAACAGAGTAGGATCCACCTTCGACCCTTCATCTTCTTTGCTTAAATTTAATCATGTTATGACTCGTGTAGGGGCTTCTTTGGAATTTATCATGTTGAATATTTCAAAATTTCATGTGCATACTTAGATTGTGAAATAAATATACCATCTTTGGCCTGGTGAACTTAAATACCCAGAAAAGATCTCATAAGCCCCAAATCAGTCATTTCAAATCCATGCTTCATGACTAAATTAAATTATTTTATGCCAAAATCACTTGTAAAAATCAAATCATCTACATATAAGAAAACAATCAACATATTACCGTGTTGATTGGATTTTATGTACAGTGTTGCCTCACATTCACTTCTCTAAAATCAATTTTGAATGAAATAGGAATCTATGTGACTATACCAAGATCTGAAATCTTGTTTTAATCCATACAGTTCCTTCTTCAATCTGTATACTTTGTTTTCTTGTCCTGGAATCTCATAGCCATGTAGTTGTTCCACATATACTTCTTCTTCTAAATGTCCATTCAAAAATGTTGATTTTACATCCATTTGATAAACAAACCATTTATTCTACTCAACAATGGCTAACAAAATTCTGCTTGTGTTCATGTGATCCAGATGGATTTCGGCGGCCTCCAACCCATTCCAACTGGCTCATTTTGGAAATTTTCTAGTTTGGCAGTTTTTCCCTAGTTTTCGGGTCCTTGACTTGCAGGGCTGTTTTGAGACCCTAAACAATGTTTTTTAGGGCTCGCCACAGTCAAAATGACCTTTGATAAATAAAAACAAAATGTTTATTCATCGGATAGACCATTCCAACAGGCTATCGTGTGGCTAAAACAAAGATCGTATGAAAAAGTTACGACCCTGGGAAGTTGATATACTAACTTACCCAAACAGGGCCCACATGACTTTTGGCGCTTCATCTCCTAGGGTTAGGTTTTTTGGATGTCTAAGGTTTTTGACATTCTTGTTTTTTGTAAAAAGGCCTTAAGAGCCTCATTGTAATCATCTTCTTTCGAATGAGCGTATTCGTCACATATCTTCTCATAGATAAGCCACCACCATTCTAGCAAGCTTGTTTCCGCTGCATTTTATAGTTTCAGCGTATTCCCTTATTAAATAGAAACCAATTTTATTGTATATCTTTTATTCTATGTTAAGCATCTTTCAATAATAATCTGTATTCATTTCATTCTGCAAATATATTATATATGAGTGGTATCAAAGTGGTATGCCCATTGTCGTTCTTAATACATGTCCCCAACAAGGCCAGGGTACAAAGAATTATGTCTCGAGCGTTTTTCTCTTGAGGAAAAAATTTCTTGCATGCCCAAACGAGCTCTCATTGAAGATGAAAAAAATACGACGGAACATGAGATCCCTTCAAAATGTTGCTTGAGGAACCCTTCATGCAGTAGAGGAATGAGATGATGGATAGTTTTGCACAAATCCTTTGGCTGCTAACAACATGTGACACATTTTCCTCAAACAGAGGCATCGCCCCCTTCAAGGTACAAATCAACTTCGATATTCCTATATTTGAAGGTTAGATAGACGCATATGCAGTAGACAAATGGTTGAATCTACTAGGAGAGTATTTCTTTGTCCATAACTTCTTGAATAAAGAAAATATTACTTTTGCACTCCTCAAAGCCATGCCCCATGTCAAATATTGGTGGGAAACTTTCTATGAGCAAAAGGAAACAAAGGAAACCTCATTATTTATAGTCCAAGTCACCTAGGAGTCCTTCAGAGATGCTATTAAGGAAAAATACTACCCTGCTGGAATTTATGACGACCTGTACACAAAAGGGACCATGTTGCAATAGGAAAGAGACCAAGTGGTTCCCGAGTTCACAAATATCTTCCATACCTTGTGCACCAAGATGGGTATCAAATATTCTGAGTGACATATGGTACTCAAGTATCGAGGAAGTCAACATAGATACATCTAGGCCGAAATGGATTTTTTGGACATCTCATCCTTAGGTGAGACCTGCCGATATGTCCTCAAAATCGAGAAAAATATCAAACAAAAGATGTGGAAATTTGGGCCTGGGAACCCCTCACAGCAAAATCCAGGAAAGCGAGGCCCCAACCTGCATAAAAAAGGACAAATAAAATACATACAACATTAGGACAACCAGCCCAGGCCACAAGAAATGAAGGACACCGGAAAGACAAAGAAAGATACTGGGAAGTGGTGCAACTTCCATAAGATGAGTTATCGTGTGATGTTTCCCCTCTCGAAGTTTCTAATGTTATTTTGGGCCAACTATATTTATGGAAACTTCATGCTATATATGAGTCTAGGCCTCTCAGTGTTATTATTACTTTGAACAATAAATTCTATAGGATACCTGAGGCAGTCCCACCCAGTGTTATTTCCTTGATCTCTGCCAAGTAACGTAGAAAGGTAATCTCTCAGACGAGGAAGTTTTTCTTCTTCGTGATTCTCTCTCAAAATGAGTGAAATATCACAGCCACATCCAGAGTCTTTGCAGCTAACCTCTCCACATAGAAGAAGTGGATAAGGTCGTGGAAGAATACTAAGATATATTCTTCTCACCTACTGGGGTACCTCTGCACTGTCAGGTCAAGCACCCCATCGATCTGACCCTCAATGCATCGCTTCCCAATGGGCCAGTCTACCACCACTCTCTTCTAGAGAATGAGGATGTCAAGCAGCAGATCCAAGAAATGCTCCACAAGGGGAACATCTATCCCAACTCATCACCTTGCGAGAGCCCAATTGTGCTGGTATAGAACAAAGATAGAACCCGATGACTCTACATTGATTATCGGGCCCTGAATAAAATCATAGTCAGGAACCGGTACCCGATTCCCTAAATCGAAGACCTCCTTGATTTGCTCATGGGGACCAAATACTTTAGTAAGATTGATATGAATTTTGGCTACCACTAGATCCCGATATAACAAACATATGTATGGAAGACCACCTAAAAGTCAAAGGAAGGTCTTTCTGAATGGCTGGTCATACCCTTTGGTTTGACAAATTCTCCAACCACTTTCATGAGGATGATGGGCGATATCCTGTGGCCATTCACCAATACTTTTGTAGTAGTGTATCTAGATGACATCCTCATTTAAAACAAGACTTGGGAAGAACACTTGCAGCATATTCAACAGGTTCTGCATGTTGATATTATGGTAGTTGTGGGAGGTATTTACCTCCACATGTAAACCCGACAAGAATAGAATATTCCAGGAAGCAAGAAGAAACCCTAATTAATTGGTTAATAACCCAATAAAAAAATTCATCTCAAGAGAATGACTTGTATTAGGTTATTAGCCTTGAAGAGAAGAAGTCGGCTAAAGAAAATGTTATATACTAAAGAATTAACACCCGGAATGAGAAGTCGGCCCAGGAAATCTACCATAAATAGTATAAATACAGGGGGCCAGTCTTCATTCTGGCCAGTATTCTTAGAGTTGTAGAAGCAACACTTGTGTTCACTGCAGTTGGCCAGTTTGTGTGCAAGTTTGGAGGAGAGTTGATGTTGCAGCTACTGTAACTAGCAGATTTCAGTTTTGGCTTGGAATATCTTTTGGTTATGGTTTGGACTCTCTAATAATCTCTTGTTACTTTTTCTTGGTGCACTATCCTTGGAGAAAGGTGTGCCACCTTTGTTTGGCTATCCATCCCAGGGTTTGCTTCCAAAATGATTCTTTGACAAGGTTAACGTGCTTGGGGGTGGCTTCAGCCTATGGTTGGGTGACAATATTGTTAAATTTTCTATGGTTAAATGATCACATCCATCATATTCTAATAAGTTATGGGCCCACACTATATTAGAAAAGTCTAACTGTTGGAAGATAGATTTGGAGGATTTGCTCAGTTGCAGTTGCAGTTGCAACCAGTTTTTTTCTACAACAACGAAACCCTAACCCTATCGTTGAAGCACCTTAAGTGAAGGTATTGACCTAATTTTTGGACAGACTAGTGCACCCTAGCCTAGCGCATCTCCTAGTACTCTCAGCAAGCTAATACATCAAGTTTGAGTTTTTGGTCAAATCTAGGGTTGACCAAGTCAAAGCAGCCATGAGTTACTCTATGAAGTCAAAAAGAAACTTAGAAGGGGCTTCTAACTTCATAGCATGGAAGACAAGTATTTATCTCATCCTTGGAAAGAATAAAGTGTTGGATATCTTGAAAGGAAAGATTACAGAACTAGAGTTTGAAGAAGGAAAAAAGAAGGAACTGCAAAACGTTGTAGTTATGGATAAGTTCAAAGACAATGACATCAATTCCATGAGTATCATAGTGGATTCTATAAAATACCACTTGATACCCTACATCTCCCATATTGACTCATCCAAGAAGATGTACGATGCCCTAACAAACCTCTTCTCAGTCAGAAACATTGGAGAAGTAATGAGTCTGAAGAATGAGCTCTGCGACATGAAAATGAATGATGATGACAACATAACATCATACTTTGTGAGAATCTCTCAATTGAGAGATCAACTACAAGCTATTTAAGAGATCATTTCAGAGAAGGAACTGGTAAATATAGTATGCAATGGTCTTCCCAAGACATGGGATGCATTTTCTGCAAGCATGAACAGAAGGAAGGAGTATCCTACATTTGAAAAAATTTGGACTTATTGTTCACAAGAAGAATCAAGGATTAGTGAAAAAGAGAAACCCAAAAATAAATATGATGAACAAGCTTTCACAACAAGGTTCAAGAACTTCAGGAATAAAAGGAAGTTTGACTCCAGGAAGAAATCAAATCAAGAGAAAGATATGACAAAAATACAATGCTTCAACTATTGAAAATATGGTCACTACAAGAATCATTGTCCCGAGCTAAAGAAAATGAAGGAAACACACAAAGCATCAGTTGTTGAGGAAAGGGAACCCTCAAAGAAGACCAAGCAGGATAAAACAAACTTCTTCTTCTAAGACAAGGTAACAATACTCTTCATAGTTCTTGTACATACCATGTTTATATAGTTTCTGTACATATCTTGCATATCTATTTTCTAGAAGATAAGATGTTCAAAGAGAAACTATACCTATGAAAGAACAACAAGATAAGGACTACTATCACAATGACTAAAAGACAAGGAAATACACATGAAAGGATGAATTGGAGAAAGACTTCTTAAACTTTGGAGAAGGCAATAAGGATGCAGACAAAAGCGTGGACTATGTTATATGGAGGGAGCCGATTATATATTTCCAAAAGAAGAGCATGCATTCATGCATGAAGCAAGGATTAGGAGGGAGATAATCCTAAATTATATGATCCATTGAAGATGATGAAGTATATATCCATGGTGTCATCCATGAAGAGAAGTACATGTTCAATTTAACTTTAGAAGAAGCCTTCTTCGAAAAGAAGCCTAAAAGTATCCCTAATTGTCCATCCACATCCATGATCCTATGATGAAAGGATGAAGTTGGAATCTCAGGGCATGGAATCTATAGAAAACTCCATGGACCCAAGAGCTAAAGAGAAACATGAACAAGAACATGAAGATTCCAAGAGATAAAGAAAATCCATAACAACCACTCATTATATCGAGAATGACAAGACTACCAGTTCGATCTAAACCCTCTAGAAGAAATCAAGCAGAATAAATGAAAATTGTGATGAAGAAAAATGTATGGAAAATTTATGAATGAAAGCATTGCGAGATCCAAAACTAAAGGTTCTCCTAGATGGATGCAGAGAACTATGATGATAGTTTTTTCCATACATACGTCTACCTGAGACATTATATCTCGTACAATATCCATGGGTTGGAGTTTACATCAGATGAATGTAATAACTGTTCTCCTCAACAGAGTAATCAAACAAAGAAGCATATAGCAACCTCAAGGTTTTGAGGTATACCAGAAAGAGACTCTTGTATGCAGATGGATCTTGTATGGATTCAAACAACTTGGTGCCAAGCCTCCAATGCACAACAGAAGCATGGTGAAAACATTTTATAACAGAGATATTGTATCATAATGGTTACTCAGAACTCAACGATGATGGATTGTCAATCCATGACAAATCTCTCACGATGGCAGAAGAAGTACAACTTGGATATGTTCCAATTTGACCCTTGCCACGATGTTATGATCTAGCAGGAAACAAAAGATGAATCCAACAATGATATACTATATTGATCAGAGCTATATGAAGCCTTCAAAGAAAACCAATGTTCCAGAAAGACCGAAGTACATTGAGATCAAGAATTACATTCTCTGTGATAAAGTCCATAAAAGAGAAGTGGTTCTCCAATATATATATCTCCATAGATGAGCAGATAAGCATATATTTTGGTAAATCCTATGTCGAAGATGAAATAGTTTGTGTACTCAAGCTAGATCTCATGGAGATGACTTCCTTATTGAAAAAGGAAGAGATGATTCCCAGGTTCAGAGGGAGTATTGATGTGTTATTGATTTATGGACAACCATTTTTTAGTTCGAAAAATGGTTCGGGATGATCAGTTCCTTTCCAGTTCAGAAAGTGGTTTGAGATTTCTGACGAACAGGCATTTTCCAGTTTGGAAAATGGTCTAGATCGAATGGTTATTTTTGTAATGAAAATGGTTCGATGGATTGTTGATGCACCATAGAAAGGGATTCCCCTTGTGGCCAATGTGAGGGAATGGTCTAGGACAGTCTCTCTTCTTGATGGTCACTCTCAGTAGTGGTCAAGAAGACTATTCTGCCTCGCCGGACAGTCATTCTTTCGAAGCTCACAGTTGTGAGAAGTTTCAAAGAATGGTCCGTTTTGGAGGCTGGTGTAGGATAGTCATTTACTTAGGAAATGGTTCAGATAGTCATTCCCTAGGGTAGATTCATTCTCTCCAGGTTTCACTTTGTTTAGTGCTGGAGGAATGGCCCAGATAGGTGAATGGTCTAGGTTCAACAATCAGGGACAGGCATTCCTTAGAGAAGACTCACTCTCTCCAGGTTGCACTTTGTTTAGTGCTGGAGGAATGGACCAGATAGGTGAATGGTACAGGCTCATAAATCGAGACAATTATTCTTCCTTTATTGAGAAGAATAGTCCAGATAGTTCATCGTTGATGTTTTACCTTCTGAGGGAACATGCTCTTCTAGATCTCACAGAAGTAAGTGGAAGAATGGACCAAATGATTTAGTTTATATCATAACATTGTTTATGTGCAGGTTGATATCAGATAATATGATTGTTATGAAGATTGGATGTCTCTGGATAGTAGATGTATGTTACTATGGTGGATTTGTTCCACTGATTGTGACTATATGTCAATGATCAAGTATATGTGTGCTACTTGGTATGGTAGTGTACCACTGGATTGTAGTTGTGTACTACTATGGATAGACACAGTTGTGTTATATTGAATTATATTGTTCTGATTGCCTTGAAAACTATCAGTAGTGTTGGAAATGATTATCAGCTAGATGGATGATCAATGGACAAAGACTCCCCCAGACATAAAATGGTCCAGGACATTTATTATTCTAGGACATATGTTTGAATTAGAATAATGGTTCTTATGTCACTCTGTGGAGTGAGTGACTTATCCAACATCATGTCTAATTACTCAGATGGAGTATGGTTTCGAGAGATGATGCAATTGATGACACTGATAATGATGATGGTACTCATGATCTAATCATGAGATAATCTATACGACTATGTTGATGCTACCAGGTGAATGGTATGTTTGTGCTCAAGACCATTACCTTCAACACCTCCCTAGCTAGGAGGGAGTGTTGATATTATGGTAGCTGCGGGAGGTACTTACCTCCACATGTAAACCCGACCAGAATAGAATATTTCGAGAAGAAAGAAGAAACCCTAATTAATTTATTAATAACCCTAGAAAATAGGTTAGCTCAAGAGAATGACTTGTATTAGGTTATTAGCCTTCAAGAGAAGAATCCAGCTAAAGGAAATGTTATATACTAAAGAATTAGCACCTAGAATGAGAAGTCGGCCCAGGAATCTACCAGAAATAGTATAAATACAGGAGGCCAGTCTTCATTCTAGCTAGTATTCTTAGAACTACAGAAGAAACACTTGTGTGCACTACAGTTGGCCATTTTGTGCCCACATTTGGAGGAGAGATGTTGTTGCAGCTACTGCAACTAGCAGATTTCGGTTTTGGCTTGGACTATCTCTTGGTTATGGTTTGGACTCTCTAATCAGCTCTTGTTACTCTTGCTTGGTGCGCTATCCTTGGAGAAAGGTGTGCCACCTTTGTTTGGATATCCAACCCAGGGTTTTCTTCCAGAATGATTCTCTAGCAAGTTTAAGGTGCTTGAGGGTTACTTCGGCCTATGGTTGGGTGACAATATTGTTATATTTTCTATGGTCAAATGAGCACATCCATCATATTCTAACATTGCACACCTTTCGACAACACCATCTCTACGCCAACTGATCTAGATTTTATGAGAAAAATGAAATGAATACAAATTATTAACAGGTGCTTAACAAAAAATAACAGAGATAGAGTAAAACTAGTTTTCTATGCAATAAGGAAATAAGTTGAAACTGTAAAATGCAGCAGAAACAAGCTTGTTGGAATGGTGGTGGCTTATCTCTGAGAAGAGATGTGACGACTGTGCTCATTCGAAAGAAGATGATTACAATGAGGCTCTGAAGACCTTTTTACAATAAACAGGAATGCCAAAAACCATAGACATCCAAAAACCTAACCCTAGGAGATGAAGTGCCAAAAGTCATGTGGGCCCCGTTTGGGTAAGTTAGTGCATCAACTTCTCGGGGTCGTAACTTTTGCATACGATCTTCGTTTTAGGTGTATGATAGCCTGTTGGAAAGGTATTGTTGAGGATATTAATTTTGGGGGATCAATCATGCCTTCAATTAACACTAAGAATATCAATCCTGAAAAACCTTCATTTAGGCCCTCAAAATGGCCCCGAATGTTAAAACTGCTAAAAATAGTAAATTGCCAAAATTGCCATAAATTTGTTTTGAACCAATTGGAAAAGGTGGGTGGCCATCGATATCCACCTGGATCAATCCTACCTCCTTAGGAAGCAATGGTATCCATTGGGTTGAGTTCCCCCATTAGATGAGGAAAGTTCTATTGAATTTGGCCCCGGGTGAGACACTTGCCTTAGTGCAGGAGTTTCCCTACTTTGACGACTCGATAAAGCTGGATCCTTTGCTATCGATTGCCCTTAATATGTGTGTCCAAAATATGATCACTGGATTCATGTTGTATGTAGTTGAGGTTGAAATCTATTGGTGTTAGTTTTTCTACTACGTCTGAGGTGTCCAATAATGGTGGGAAATAAGGGCGAAGGAGATCCACGTTGAACACTAGTTGGAAGCCAAGGAAAGGAGGAATGTTGAGCTTAAAATAATTATCCCCCATGGCCTTGGTGATGGTGTACAATCCATAACGGAGTGGGAGAATATTCCGATGGGGTCCTATAAGGCATTCTTTCTATAAGTGCAACCAAACTTTGTTTACCACCTAAAACTTATGTGGTACCTGATGTTGATCATGGCGCTTCTTGTACTTGTTATTGGACTTCCATAGGATATCCTAAACCTACTGGAAGATGTGATGGATCTGCTCAATGAACCAGGTGGCTTTTTCAGCTATAGTTGGAGCAAGAGATGAGTCGGTCGAGGTGATCGCAAGGGGAAGTGCAACATCTATGGGACCCAATGGCTGGATTCCCAACCCCACCTAAAAGGGGATGTGCCCAGTTGAGCTATGTAGGGCTCGGTTGTATCTATGTTGGACATAGGGAAGGCTCTCATCCCATGTGCAAGGGTTCTTTGAATTATACATGCGAAGGATATGCACAATCATTCGATTTACGACCTCGTTTTGGCCATCTATCTCGGGGTGGAAGGCCGTGGATTTGGTGCACTTGGTGTCCAACAGTGACTAGAGGCTCGACCATAATGTGTTGAGAAATTGAATTTCCCGATCTGAGACAATGTTTTGTGATATTCCAAAATGTACCCAGACTCTTTCAAAGAAGAGCTTGGCAGTGGCCTTTGCTGTGATGTTGTTCTTGCAGGAAACCAGAATCGCCATCTTAGAAAAGCGATCAACAACCACAAAAATACATTCATTTCCCCTCTTGGTGGACAAGAGGCCTGACATGTAGTCCATTGAGATGGATTCCCATGGCTTGTCAGGAGTAGGAAGAGGGGTGTACATGCCCTATTTCTTAGTGGTCGGTTTAGCAATAGTGCAGGCAGTGCAAGACCTGATATACTTGATGACCTCCTATCGAAGTTTTAGCTAGTAGAAATGTTTCTGTAGCATTGTCATTGTCTTTTTGAGGCTAAAGTGTCCTTCCACCTGACTGTAGTGGGATTCCCAGATAAGCTTCACTCGCTCGCTTGATGGAACACAAATATGGCCCAAATGACACAAAAACCCATCCTAAAGATGGAAATTATTGACAACTACGTTTTCACCCAAAATTTGGTAGGTGGTGGAGAATTCTGGGTCTGTGTCATAGAGTTGGGGCCATCCAGAGGTCTCATGGCTGCAAGATTCAAACATTTTGGTGAGTGTTGCGACTGGCATTCTGATGAGGCAATCAACGATGCAATTGGTGCTTCATGCTTTATACTTGATGTTGAGGTGGAATTGCTGAAAGTATGTGGACCACTTTTGATGGTGATCATTATGCAATTTTTCTTATGGCTACATGAACTACAGTGGCTTATTATAAGTGTGAATGACTGTCTCCTTCGCAAGAATGTAATGTCTACACTGGTGACAGGCTTTCACAATGGAGTACATTTCTTTGTTGTAATTAGGGTACTTATGGACAACATCTAATAGTGTCTCACTATGATAGGCCACAGGGTGGTCCTGCTGAGTGAGAATGGTGCCCACCGCATAGTTTGAAGCATCTATCTTGATCTCAAAGGGCTGTTGTAGGTCTGGTAGTGAAAGTACTGGGGTTGATCACAAGCGCTGCTTCAAATTGTCAAATGCTTGTTGGTGGGACCGGCCCCACGCAAATTTCTCCTTACCACCACCCCTAGTTATTTGGTTGAGGGCCCATGCAATATGGGAGAATCCCAACACGAACCTGCGACATAAATTGACAAGGCCCAAGAAGCTCTGAAGCTCAGTGAGTTTTGTTGGGGATGGCCAGTCATGGATGACTTGGATCTTGGCTAAATCCACATGTACGCCATGCAGATCAATTATGTATCCTAGGTAATGGACCCTGTCCATGCCGAAGGAGAATTTTTCCAAGTTGGCATATAGCTTGTGTTGTCGCAGGGTGTGCAAAACCTGTTGAATATGTTGCAAGTGTTTGGCCCAAGTCTTGTTGTAAATGAGAATGTCATCCAAATACATTACTACAAAATTATTGGTGAATGGTCGTAGGATATCATCCATCATATTCATGAAAGTGGTTGGAGAATTTGTCAAACCAAAGGGCATAACCAACCATTCAAAAAGGCCTTCCTTTGACTTGAAGGCAATTTTCCATACATTTATCTGTTCTATCAGGACCTGGTAGTAGCCAGACTTCAGATCAATATTACTGAAGTATTTGGCCCTTGTGAGTTGATGAAGGAGGTCGTCAATTTGGGGAATCGGGTACCAGTTTCTGACTGTGATTTTATTCATAGCCCAGTAATCAATGCAGAGTCACCAGGTTCCATCTTTTTTCGATGCCAACACGATTGGGCTCCTGCAAGGTGATGAGATAGGACGGATATGCCCCTTGTGGAGAAGTTCTTGGATCTATCGCTTGATATCCTCATTCTCTAACAGAGATCGACGATAGACTGGCCCATTGGGAAGTGGTGCACCAGGGGTCAAATCGATGGGGTGCTTGACCTGGCCATGCAGAGGTACCTCGATAGGTGAGGAGAATATATCTGAGTATTCTTGCACAACCTTATCTACTTGCTTCTGTTGTGTGAAGAGGTCGGATGTAGAGACCCTCGATGTGGATATGATCTTTCGCTTATTCTGAGAGAGAATCATGGAGAAGACAAACTTCCCTATCTAAGAGATGACCTTCCTACATTTCTTACAAGAGATCAAGGAAATATCACACTCTTTGTCGGAAATGCCATGGTTTTCTTTGTTTATTTAAAGATCAATTTTACTAGTTTTCCAATGCATATAGCTATTTTCTAATCGATAATCCATTCTTGTTCCAGTATCGGCCAGTAGGACATCTGAAAACCTGTCTCGAAACCGTGGAAAACACTCAAAAGCTATCATTGTAATATGATGTAAGTTCCAACAAACTTTTAATTAACTTCGAATCCATTTTTATTATCGTTTCTGAAAAGAGACATATTTCTACATTGATGGAAGAATTTGTCTACAGATTTTTGCATTTCGTACTTTCCATGTGATATTATGAATACTCTCGAGTGTGATAGAACTTCCCAATAATCCATATGACTTGTGAGTTAACAGGTGTAGCTGGACCTCTGCTATAGAATTTATAACATGTACTATGTATGTAGTCTCTTCTATAGAGTTTATAAATTGTGTTTTGTATACTTTACACAACAAATTAATATTCAAATTTGAAAAATTGTTACTTATTGAAATATAAATTGTGTTATTCATACTTTACATAATAAATCATCCTTCAAATTTAGGAAATTGTTACTTATATCATAAATTGGAACTTGAAATTAGAGATCTGCATGATGCTATCTTCAAATTTCAGAAATTGTTACTTATGTCAGAAATTGAAATTGGAGATTACATGATGCTATCATCAAGAATTGGGATAGTTGGAATTGGGATTGTTTTATATATCAATTTAATTTTTTTTATCACCCTTAAAAATGTTTACCAAGCTTTCGTTCCTTTCATTTTGATTTTCTTCTTGGTTTTATAAACGAGGACTCGTTCCTTTTGGTTTGATTTTCTCTTTGGTTTTATATTTAGAAGTCATTGCAGGAAGCACTATGGTGGTGGGAATATTCTTTCTCTACATCTGTTACCAGTCCCATTGCACATTACGATGGTGGGAATGGTGTACTTGAGAATGAAGGATCTTTCGCACTGCCATCAATGATCTTAGCTTCTCAGAGACAGACTGAGTTGAGCTAACGCATTCCCTCGGTAATCATGGTTTCCTAACACTGTACATCATAGGAATTTAGTAATCAACTTCCAAATATTCCTGCAATCCTCAAATCAATCTTTGAAAACCAACGATCTAAACTGCAAATTAAATAGATAGATTATAGATCATACCGCTATACCATGGTGTCTGCAAGATTTTGGCCGTGTAGATTCCAGAAAACGATTCCTCAAAATTGGGGTCGTCTATGCCAGTCAATCCATTCTCATAAAAGTTATCACCAATAGAAATGATGAAATCGATGTCCAGCTCCTCATCTATTCTTCCCATCTAGTACAAGATCCCACCACAGACACAAATTTAAGAAAAATAGTGAGCCTAATTTCAAATTTCAATCACATCTTGCTTTTGAAATTAGAAACAAATGATGAAAACCAATTATAACCTGAGTAGCCACTCGAGACTGGTTGTAAAGGCCTTTCCTGCCCCAATATCCAATGACCAAAAAATTAAGAGAATCTCCAATTTTCTTTGCAGATCGAACGTGTTGAAGAGAACAATGGGATTCCTCTGTAAAAAAGCAGAAGATGATTATTTTCATCGAAACCACTGCCCATCCCATACTCCTGTTGAGTCCACGGGACTTGGGCCAGGCCTGCAGGGGGGATGAGGTGATGCCCGACATTGTCCCAGACCCCCCCCCGTGGGCCTAGCCCAGGTCCCGTGTGTTAGGGTCCTATAATTATAGGCGAGTCGATACTTCGACTGTTGATTTGGCATCTCCCTCGTGATGATGAAAGTCTGGCTCAGGTGATTCCGCTTCCTCCCTCCATTCTTGTCGCTCATTTCTCCATCACCCTGYTGCATCCTTCATACACACRACRCCCACACTCCCTTGTYCTGTTGCCCCAGCGACTACTTTTCCCGCCTCTCCGTCCCTGCATAAATGGACTTAGGATGAACAAAAAGTTTTAATAAAGTTAAGCTAGATTAAATTTGATTAATAAATGACTGTTTAATAATTGATTAATTATTAATTCATTGTTAATTAATTAATTATTAAGTTAGTTAAAAACTAGATTAGCAGTTAGTTAGTAACTAAGGTTAGGTTAATTAAATAAAACTATTAAATAAACACAAAATTTAAAACATATTAAACATTTAATTAAACATATTAAAAAKWTTTAAAACAAATAAAAATTAAAAATATTTAAAAAACAATAAAAAACAAAAAGTAATAAACTATATTAAATAAAGTAAATATATTATATAATGTAAAAAACWTTTAAAAAAAGAAAAACAAAAAAAAAATACCACACSTAACAAATAACAAATGAAATAAAATTTAAAAATTTAAAAACATTAAAACCTAAGTCCTAAGCCACTACACTACCCCACGTCCCATCCCCCACCTAACCTACCCTACCCCCTCACTCCACCCACGTACCCACCCACCTACCTCCACTACCCACTCCCCCTACGTCACCCCACCTCATACCCCACTACCCAAATCCCTCCATATTCCCGCCCCCCTAAAACTCCCACACATTTCATACCCCGTACCCCCCCTATCCACTTACCATGAGAATATCAACGCGCACAAATAATTCTGGAGGCCCCCCCACCTTCCGGAATTTAACGAAGGGGGGGGTCCGGAATTTTAATTAAAACCCATGCTAATCTAAACGCTCCAGTTTTGATCACCGAGATCCATGGCCCTAGTTTAATTCCGGACCCCCCCGGGCAGTCTGCATTTAACGAAGGGGGGGGGGTCCAGAATTTTTTCCCGCCAAAAAACCATTTTTGCCCAAGTTTACCATTTTTTGCCTAATTTACCACGTCACCTTCCAGGTCATATTCTGAGAAAACAAAGACGTATTTTAGAAATCTGAGAGAGGTTTCTGGTCATCACAGGATGAGGAACAAAAACCTCTCCCAGTTTTTCCAATGGCATCATGAGAAGAGCAGGTCGAAGACATATTCGAGGGCTATTTTTCCAGATTTTCCATTTTCCATTACAGTCTCGATCTTGCAGGAGCTGCCACGGACAGATGGGGACGAATTTGGCGAAACCGAAAGAGTTTTTTGTCCAGAACATGCCCATATAAAATAACCTCTTTCAGTTTTCTCCCAGGTGTCTTCATTGAATAAATAATCACGTCTGAAAGGACCCCTTTTTTCGCAGAAAACGGTCCATTTTTCATGGCAGAAAGCTCCAAATTCAGTGGGAGTGGTGGCTATTTTGCACCGAGGCGGTTGAAACGACTGCCGAGAATTATTGGGATGGGCTATCTTATTTATAGAGATAATTTTAATGTAAAAGGGTTGGATCTTCACGCCCTGGAGGCTACCGAGCTGTAACATTTTTGAATAGATCTTCCATTAATGAAGGAGGCTCTTTACAGGATTCCTGCGCATGTTTACTGGTGATGTGATTTCTCAGTAAATGTTTTCTTGCTCTGTAACCACTGTGTTTTCTGAAACTAATCTTTACGAATAGCGTTATGTCTCAGGATTTATCTCTGATACCCTGTTTCTGATTCTGAAGATTTCAATGTTCATCTTCTAAATAGCTTCAACTAAGAGATTATTAAGTGCTTGTTAGTTGGAGTTGTTTCCCTTTTCTTTTCCTCTGTCCATCACTTAAATTATTAAGGATCCAGTGAGCGTGTTATCTCGCCCTGTGAAGGTTTTCTTTGTCATTTCTGGTTGTTTCTCATATTTGATTAAATACAGACCCCATAGCCCAATGGATGTGTAAGCTGCCTCAACCAATTTATAAACCCTTTTTACAACAAAACCTATTTGTTCTTTTTACCTAGCCTGATATCTGAAGTTAAAACAAATCTACATCATACAGAGAGATCCCTCTCTGAGTCTTGGAGGGCTAGATCCAAGACTTGAAGCGGTTCTGATGTTGCCTCTGTGATTTCCTTTCAGCCTTGGGCAAATTACAGAGTGCTAACACCATGGACACCCACGGGACCTGGGCCAGGCCCGCGGGGGGGCTGGGGTGATGTTGGGCATCGCCTCATGGTGTCTGCAAGCTTTTGGCCATGTAGATTCCAGAAAACAATTCCTCAAAACTGGGGTCATCTATGCCAGTCAATCCATTCTCATAAAAGTTATCACCAGTAGAAATGATGAAATCGATGTCCATCTCCTCACCTATTCTTCCCATCTAGTACAAGATCCCACCACAAACACAAATTTAAGAAAAATAAGGAGCCTAATTTCAAATTTCAATCATAGCTTGCTTTTGAAATTAGAAACAAATGATGAAAACTAGGTATAACCTAAGTAGCCACTCGAGACTGGTCGTAAAGGCCTTTCTTTCCCCAATCTCCAACGACCAAAAAATTAAGAGAATCTCCAATTTTCTTTGTAGATCGAACGTGTTGAAGAGAACAATGGGATTTGTCTGTAAAAAAGAAGAAGATAATTATTTTCATCAAAACCACTGCCCATCCCATACTCCAGTTGAGTCCACGGGACTTGGGCAAGGCCCGTGGGGGGGATGAGGTGATGTCGGGCATCGCCTCAGCCCCCCCGCGGGCCTGGCCCAAGTCCCGTGGGCGCAGTAATCCAAAGTCCAAGTTGAAAACGTTGGACATGACAAAAATACTCTGAGAGGACAAAACAATATTACCAAAATGCTATTTGATCTGTATGACATGAGAATGGTATTTTTTGATTTTACTGGCAACATCAGGTTGTAAAGTATCCGTCTGCTCAGGTTTATCGAGGGAATTTGAAGAATGAAATAGCTCATCCATCCGATGGGTGAGGAATGAAATAGCTTGTCCGTTCGGGGTCAATATAAATCCTATTCCTTCCTTTGGTCGGGCTAAACCCGTATCTGTATGCCTCTCTTGGTTCGGTCATGATTTCTGCCACTTTCTCTATCTCAACTTGCTACTTACTAGAGTCCCTCTTCCCTATAGTGCTCTCTCAATGGGAAGCACACTTTTTCTTTTTCAGGCCCACAAAGGAATACGTCTGGGTAGCACGCTATGTAATAGTAATCAAATGGAATCACAGATTAATCAAGCTATCTCAAGTGCATATTTATTTGTTTCATTTGTCCAGTTAAGCCAGATAATGATTCCCAGCCCACCCCACCATCTATACAACCCCTCCTTGATGAATTCTCCGATGTCTTGTGCCGATCGGTGTCAAGTTAAGATCCTTTCATGCGGTAAGGTCCTTACTGTGCCGGTGAAAGGTAAGTATAACATTACCAAAATGCTATTTGATCTGTATGACATGAGAATGGTATTTTTTTATTTTATTGGCAGCTTCAGGTTGTAAAGTAACCCTGCATTCATATTCTTAGTGCACAAAATTATGTATGCAACATGAAAACCTGTGTGTTTCCTAGCACGCAGGCAATCAACACGGGATATCCTTTCAAAGACTGTGTGCATTTTATTTAAAACTTTAGAGTCGAAGGTTTGATGTCGAATGTGAATCGTCACAAAATTTTGCTACAAAACATATGTCTGAGGAAGACATGGTCACTCTATCAGGTAGATAGTATTTAAATATTTTAAGAACCCATATAGAGTAGTAATTAAATATTATAAGCATCCATATAGACTTGATTCATTGAGCTCCCGTCATCATAATCCTTCTTTAATATAATTTAATCTTTTATTAATTTGCAGGGGCGCACTCTATCGGGGTTTCTCATTGTTCTCCGTTCAACGCAAACCGGATTTACAATTTCAGTGGAACAGGTCATCAGGACCCCAGTATGGATCCTCGATTGGCTTTGGCACTCAAAGACAAATGCCCAAAATCAAATTCTAATTCGAACTCTGAGCCCATCGTGCCCTTGGATTTGACACCCACATGTTTAGACGATAAATATTACTTGGATCTTCAAGTAAAGCGTGGAGTGTTGACCTTCGATCAAGCATTAATGTAAAATTTATTGGTGGTTAATTCAAATGTTATTTATTTGTTAAAAAATGTTCCACAGGCAGTGTGGAGAAAGTGTTGTTACTGTGAACGTCTCATATCTATTGAAATT
>JZKD02S0716950.1:80758-112566 GCA_000966675.3 Picea glauca | reverse complement strand
TAATAATCAAATTAATCATTAACCATTAATTAATTAATAATCAAATTAATCATTAACCATTAATTTAATACTTAATCAATTAATGACTCACTTAATAATTAACCATTCATTAACCTTTAATTAAAGAGTTAATCATACTTAAGCTAATCATAGTAAAAAAAAAATTAATTAATAACATACAAT
Source organism: Picea glauca (assembly GCA_000966675.3). Taxonomy (NCBI): domain Eukaryota; kingdom Viridiplantae; phylum Streptophyta; class Pinopsida; order Pinales; family Pinaceae; genus Picea; species Picea glauca. The sequence goes on along the minus strand of JZKD02S0716950.1, from coordinate 112,383 downwards.
TAATTAAGGTTATATAATAATTAATTATAATTTAGCTAATTTTTAGGGTTATTTATGAAATTATTCATATTAATAAGTAAAGGGTCATTACAGTAATTATGAGTTCTTTTACCACATTACAAAAATGTGTCATTTTCATACCCAATTTTAAAATGGGTGCTACTGGTAGCAGTACTTTTCAATTTGATGGTTGATTTTGAGGTTTTGGTTTTAATAGTACCAAGTGATAAAAATACGATTTAAAATGATCTCAAAATTTAACGTTTTGAAAAGAAAAAAAAAATAAAAAACATCTTATTTGTTTTTAGGTGTTGATTTTAAGGTTTTTCTGAGCTATTGTCTAAGTTTTGAAGCCCATGTTTGAAAAATGTTGTAATTTTCACCCCGTTTTAAAAAATGGTGCTACCGGTAGCACCACTTTTTGATTTGGGGGTTGATTTTGATGTTTTTATGCAAAAATATGGGTTTTTTGGGCCAAAGTTCTCGTTTTGAGGTCAGAGTTCTTATTAAGTTGGTAACTATGTTCTCTCGGAAAAATATCCAATTTCAAAAAAATATTCGTCCGAAAAGGAGTTCGGGAAGTGAAGTTATGATCGTTTTAAAATAAAAAATAAAAATTCAATGTCTTTTCTGAAAACGGTCGCACAGTTTTCAAAGTTTCATCCAAACTTTATTTGGATATTCTTCATTACAAGAAGAGAAAGTGGATATGTGTGGGCATATCAATGGTCAATCTACTTCATCATATCTATGCATACATCTACATCTTCAAAAAAATCTTCAACGAGAAGAAACTTGCACAGTTGCGAGGTCTTGTTTGAGTGAAAGACACAGTTGCTTAGCAACTTCTTTTTGTTCCTTCTCATATTTTTTTTATGTGTTTTAATTTGTGGGGGGGGGGGGGTTTCCCATGATTTTTTCACTCTTTCCTCATTTTTTTTTCAGTGTCTCATTCTGATATGCATTGTACAATGGGTACCTAACATGGCCTTGGTTGTCGGGACCCATTCATCATGTACAACTTAGTATTGTTCACGGGGGGTGTTGGAGATATTACACACTCACCTATAATTATTTTCCTACGTTTGATAGTCCAATGTTGAGAACAATTATTTAGATGAGAATATTCTCTCTAAAGAATATTCCCCTACAAGATAAGGTGCTCCTCTTTGATTCAGAGTCAGTTACACTCAGTTAGACTAGTGGAAGTCACTCATGCATGGAAACGTCAGTTCTATCACCAAAAATTGCATGTGTCTCTCTCACTTCCACACATGTGTCTTAGTTAACTAATGATTGTATGTATCAGTTAACTAGGACTAGGTGGAGGTTCACTCCAAATGTTTGTGAACTGCCTGCATCAATATCATGCTTGCAAGCATATATTCCTTCCTGGAATGATCAATAATTATTACATCCATCTAGCAATGTCTCTCCTCCTCCAACCATCCGTCCCATGCTTAGACTAAGACCACACGAATTAACAAGAATGAGGCACCCCCAAAAATGAGGAGTAAGAGGAGTGTAAGAAAAAAACGTGAACCAAGAACAACCCCCAAAACAACCCACAAGGGATGTTTATATAATTATAAGAACCAAGAACCACATGGCCTCCCCAACAAGCTCATGTAACCAATTTTCTCCATAAAATCAATTATGGGTAAATAAAATATAATAAAAGGACTTATCCCCTTAAGCCCCTTCTCTCATGGAGTCACATCCCCCTATCTCTTTTGTCCTTGTATGTCTTGTAGCCAACGATATATTTTATTAATGTATATGAAGTATTACATTTCCTAGGCACTCTTGTCCCTTTTCAAATTTACTGGCTTACCAGCCTAATTCACAATTACATAATATATTCTAGTTCATAAGGGTTGAAAACGAGGTGTTACATCCAACTCCCCTTATTTTGGCACTGTCCTCAGTGCACAACACCATTCCAATGTCATTAACATTACAAATATAGGCCCTCTGACCTTAATCCACACAAACAATCCAACAAACTCTTATATGCATAGTGTTGATTTAGGTTGGTTGTCATTGATTCCAACCCTTGCAGAAAGCCCTGTAGTACAGAGGTTTGGGTAATGAACCCAAGTTTGTTTAATGTAAAGATGACTCATTAATGTCTTTTCATGGTTGATAAGAAGTAAAAATGGATGAACTCCAAAGTGGTCCCCTTATGGTGAAATCCCTCATGGGAAGAATCTTTGTGGAGTGAGAGAACCCATGCTTAATGGTGGAATAATGAGATGAAGGACAGTGAATTTTTTAGTGAAACTATCCTAGAGAGTTATGGCCATGTGAAGTTGGAGAACCCGGGTTTGGGTAATTGACCCAAGTTTGCTTGATGGATAATGGTATGAGTTTTGATATATTTTTAGGTAATACTATTCTATATGGATAGTACATATCATGTCATTTCTGGTGGTATGTGGAACGTCACATAACTCCTCATGGTTTGAGAGTTAAGGCCTTACGAAGTTGGAGGACCCTCATATGTTGGCTTGAAGCCCAAAAGCTCAAAGTAGTCAAAGTGGTTTAAGATATTTTAGAAGGTAAATAATAAAGTGAAGTGATGAGTGTACTATAATTCAAAGTGAATACAAAATAAATTATTTAAATAATAACTTTAATGGAGAAATTAAAAGTGGGTTAACCCTAAAATAAGGCAAGTGGGCAAAGTGACCTAGAAGATGTTTTTAAGGAAGCTACTTGGAGAGTATAAATAAGAGGAAAGGATCTCTCATTTGAATCACACTTGAGAATATTTAATACCTATAGGTTTATGAGGTAACCAAAGGATATCTAAGATGGATATTTTAGGAAAGTGAAGAAAAGAAGGCAAAATTCAAGGAAGGATAAATTATTTTGATGATGTTTTCTAAGGTATGTGTTTTTCAGGTCATCTCACCATTTTCACAATAATTTTTTTTCTAGAATAATTCAGACTGTGAAAATTCTATGCTATTGAGGAAACATATCCAACTATCTGTGGTAAAAAAATCATCCTGTGGGTTGTTATATTTTTCAAGTTACACTCTGTGGAAAATAAGGTTTGTGGCTAATCCTGAAACTAGTCAAAAAAAGGTGTTTCGGGTAAAAACTTCATAACTTATTCATAAAAGATAAAAAATTAGTAATACCAAATGTGTTGGTTAGGTTAAAGTATGTAGTATTTTTTGTAACGGTTTCATATCAATTCAACAAACATTATGTGTGGGGCAAGCTCTACAAGGTCACACTCTAGAATAAGCCAGAATTCAGCAAGGTGTGCCACTTTTTCTATAAATTCTCTTCTGAGAGGTTCCTAGTAGTGAAACCTAGATGAATTGCATAAAACATATTGAATAATATTGTGTTTCATTTTCAGATCTTTATTCATTACAGGTACAAAGTTATGATTATTTCAAGTTAGGGTTGTGTACTAATCCAAAACTAGTCTTGTGAGACTAAAGAAAAGTTTGATGAAAATGATAGTATCTTGTTGTTAAAGTTAAGGAGGGTTTGCAGGCATGTGCTAATATACACCAGGTCTATTATAGAGTTACAAATCATATTTGTATGATGAAATTGATGAGGTATTTTGGTTAAGGTACAAGTTGGGTACATGGTTGATACAAGTAGTTGATGAGTTGGCACATACATGTTGGTACATATTGATGAGTCATAGTTGATGAGTACTTGAAACATTATTGGTACATACTTCGTACATGGTTGGTTGCACTTTTTTATGGTACAGGTTGATTACAAATTGTTTGGTACAATTTGGTGCATGGTTGATGCACTTGTTTATGGTACAGTTTGATTACAGGTTGAGGTACAGGTTGATGCATGGTTGATGTACTTGTTTATGGTACAGGTTGATTACAAGTTGAGGTGCAGGTTGATGCATGGTTGATGTACTTGTTTATGGTACAGGTTGAGGTACAGGTTAATGCATGGTTGATGCATGGTTTAGGTTTATTGGTACATGTTTACAACGGTATATCTCACAGTGATAGTGTGACAGTGGTTCCATATTTCTACTTCTACTTTAGGGTGGTTGGACGGGGCAAGGAAAGGTGGTTGTATCCACCTTGTGGTTGTAGCCGGATAACTTAGGGGGTTGTAGCCTCCTTCTGGTTGTAGCCAAAGAATTGGGGAGTTGGATCTTCCCTCAGGTTGTATCGTGAGAAACTAGGGGGTTGGAGCCTCCTTCCAGTTGCAGCTGGAAAACAAAGGAATTTGGTACTTCCAATGAATGTAATTCTTCAAGAGATATAAGAAAAATCATTCTGTGGTTTTCTCCCGATTTGGGTTTCCACGTAAAACATTGGTGTACTGTGTATGTATGTTATTGTTCATATCTTATTGCTCATTATTGGATAATAATTCTACATTGATATAACACTTGGATTATTTGGATAAAAAAGATTATAATTACGCTATTACTAATTCACCACCCCTCTCAGTAATCCAACAATTGGTTTTAGAGAAGGTTCCTTTAGAAATCAGTTTAACCACTGAAAGGTAGATCATGGAGAGCAACAACTTGTACAAAAATGGAATACCATAGCTTCATGGACAAAAGTATGTTTTTTGGAGCATAAGGATGAAGACATATATACAGGCACATGGATTGCAAGTTTGGAAATCAATTGTAGATGGATACACAACACCAACAGTTCCACCAACAAATGACAAAGCATTGAAACTTGGTGAGAATAATTCCAAAGCCAAAAATTCACTTTTGAATGGTCTTAGTGATACAATATTCACCAAAGTTTCACATTGAAAATTCGATAAAGAGATTTGGGACAAGCTTCAAAATATTTATGAAGGAGATACAAAGGTCAAAGCAGCAAAGATTCAAACTTACAGAGGTCAGTTCAAACAACTAAAAATGAAGGAAGATGAAAATATTGCAACCTACTTCTTACGAGTCGATGAAACAGTGAATGCAATCATAGGATTGGGAGAAGAGATTGAAGAATCTATAATTGTTCAAAAGGTACTAAGACCTCTTCCTATGAGATTCAACCCTAAGATATTAGCACTAGAAGAAAGATTGGATCTAAACTCAATATGCATGGATGAACTACATGGAATCTTCACAGCATATGAAATGAGAACTGAATAGTAAAATCCAGATGTTAAAGAAGCAGCCTTCAAAGGATCCAAAAGATCAAAGCAAAAGAAACAACAAAAAGAAGAATATAGCAGCAACAGTGACGTGTCAGAAGATGATGAAGAAGTGGCCAACTTCATTAAAAGACTGAACAAGGGAACCAATGATAGGTATAGAGGTAAGCTTCCTTTAATTTGTTTTAATTGTGATGGTATTGGTCATTTTTCTAACAAATGTCCTCATAAGAAAAAGAGAAATGATGAAGGTTAATCAAAAGGCAAATATGCATATAAAGGAAAAAGAACTACAAAGAAAGTTTTCAAGAAAAACTTATGCACCAAAGAAGACAACTCATCATCAGATCAAGATGAAGTAAGTGACAGTGAAACAGGAAGAGCTCTATTCATGGTAGTAAATGACACTCACAAACAAGACTCCAAAGAAGAATATGAATAAGTCGAAGAAGGATATGAAGAAGTAGAAGAAGAAATTGAAGAGGAAGAAGTTGACTATCGAGAAGAATTAATGTGTGCCATAGAAGTTATCAAAAGAGAAAACAAGAAAAATAAGAAACTACAAGAAGAACTAGACAAGAAAAAAGACACTCGAGAACTAGAACAAATGATCAGAAAATTGAAGGTTCAAATAGAAGAAGATAAAAGAATTGAAGAAGAACTCAAAGAAAAACTAGAAGAAAAGGACAAGATCATTGGAAACTTGGAAGCATAGATTGTCACACTAAGAAAGGATATTCAAAAGAAAAATATGTAGACTAGCTCAAAAGTTCTGGATGACATTACCAACAGTCAAAAATCTCATCTTGACAAGTCTGGACTTGGATACAATCAAACATAAAAGGGATCAAGCTCCAAAACAACAGAGAAAGAAACAATTCCAAAAATCTATGCGGAAACAATCAAAGGGGATAGGAGGATATACAAGGAAGATTATAGGGACACTCCTCCACCGAGAAGATTCATATTTCAGAATCAAAAACACACAGATAGGCCTCAAGAAGAAGAAGGATTCATAAGAGCACCTCCTTTCAAAATATATTCAACTCTTAGGTATCAAACTATATTTTTTGGTTCATGTTATGCATGTAATAATTTTGGACATAAAGCTGTAAATTGCAGAGCTAATGATGTAGGAGCATCACCAACATCAAGCGAGCATGGGGCAAGCGCAACACATTTTGAGAACATGATAAATTGTTTAAATTTTTTGAAGATTGGATGCACCAAACTTAAATGTGATAGTTAAAGAGAGGCGTACTTATATATTGTAAAGGACCTTGAGCGATCCGCTCTCATCCATAGTAGGTAGAAAGCATTTATGTTAGTAGGTATCTTTGAATTCTCTGATGCGATAGTTTTAGGAGTGGAGGGAAAACGGATATAGACACCCTCATTGTGTAATTGTAACATAGAAGGAGGAAGCATCAGAAGAGAGCATAGAAGAGAAGAAAAGAGTTGTGTAGAAGACTCCATGTACAAAAGTTATGAATTAATACAAAGAAGTTGTGATTCAGGCTCATGGTGTCCATATATTCTTTGTGTATACATCTTTGAATGTTATGATCATGAATGTTTTACTCTTCCTATCATGCAATTTCTTTTATGCTATGTGTGAATGATTTCTTGTTGACTATTTGAAATCAGAGAGGAAAGGGTAATGAAATGAGTTTCAATTGTTTCTCTATCTGAGCAAAATTTCTTGCAAGGAGTGCAGTTGAATTGTCCGCAAGGAGTGCATTGACAAAAGGTTCAGAGGTTCGTCTCTGAAAGATCAGGAGAGATAGTGTTTGTTCTCATATTCACACATAGGTGCAGTCAGGTATAGGATCCGTGCAAGGGGTGTGCAGACCGAGGAAAATCTCAGAGTTTCGAACCTGAGTAAAGTATTGAGAGACTGTTGCTGGAGAGCATGCGCAAGGTCGAAGAGCATTCAAAACTTCAAGTGTTTGGAGGTTTCCTCAAGGAGTGTGTGCAAGGGTCTTCTTTAAGGCTTGAATTCGTAAGAAAGCTCAGGAAGGATAAATCCTTTGGAACTATTGAAGGTAGTACAAGGAGTTGGTTCATATTGAGAGATTAGAAGGCATCGGAGTTTTGAGTCATAGGTGGATAAGTTCGGGAAAAAATCCTTGGTTCACTTCACAGGAATTGTCAGGGGGAAGAAACAGACGGTCAGAATCCTATGTAGAGAATTAGCGAAATCCCGTCAGCCGTCTGATCTGACAAAGAAGCGAGGAGGTTATGGTTGTGTATAGAGTTTCAAGCTTAGGAGATCGTGTGTCGTCGGATAATCACCTAGTTACTCGTCAGCCGTCCGATCTAACAGGAGTTGCATGAGGTTTAAACCCTCTCAAGCCGAGCGAAAGTCCCGAAAGGTGTCGGGATATTGAGGCGTAGGGGTTCGGAATACCAGAAATTTCGTGGACAAGGGATCAGGTAAATCCATAGTGGAAACCATGATACAAATCAGAACGGTCCATCTGTTGGGGGAAGTGGCAGGAATCGAGAGCCATCGACATATCGAAAGTCTTCAGACCAAGAGTCTAAGACCTTTTGAGTCCCGAAACAGTGAAAGGATTACAACCGTGGATCTTAGGAAGGACACGTGTCACATGATCATCCAAATCGAAGATTTGGTCATTCGAACTCAGATAAGTGAGTGTTTTGGCTTTGCAGTTGGCGAATTCCAAGGTTTGATCTGAACCGTCCATCCATTTGGGACGCGTGTCGAAAATATGGAGAAGACAGGGTTCGACGTTTCGCGAATCTTGAAGACAGGAAACACTTACATTTCGACATCCAAAACCCTGAAATCCCGAAAGGAGATAGGACTGCGGTCATATAAAGGGAGGTTGTATGGAGCCAAAAGTCTAGCCCAGGGGACTAGCGGAAGTTGAAGTACTTCAGGATATCGGATATCGGGAAAGCGGGAAAACAATAAATTTCGACATCGGGGATTGTGAAACCCCGAATCCTGAATTTTTGTTTTCCTGTCGTGAAGAGAACAACGATCGGGCTTAGAGGCTGTAAGGAGCAGAAAAGACCTGTGAGTCAATTTTAATAGAGATTCCAGTGGAGAATCGAAGGAGCCACTTCGGCTCGAGGGAAAAATTAGAACGATCCTTAAAGACCGGGAGGTTAGCGCAGAGGCCTTTGTCGAGGCAGAGGGTGTGTCTGCGTCAGGTTTGGTATCAGAGTGCAAAAAGGATTCTTTACTTTCTGTAGTAAGGAAAAGGAAATTTTCACCATGCCGCCTAGAAGAAGAGACATGCAAACACCTGATCCGCCAGAGGAAAGGGAAATACCAAGAAGAAGAGGTAGGCAGATGCCTGACCCAACCATGGCAAGAGAGATGTGTGATTTACGCGCCAGACTTGAGGACATGGAGACAACACAGAGACGCACAGTCGGTATTGGGGATCTTAGTGATTCTGAAAGTGAAATTGAGGGTGAACATGAAGAAGAAGAAGTTGCAGCCGAAGATGTCGCCATTGAACGCTTGATAAGAGTTGTTGCGAGAATGGGCGCAAGAGCGAAAATGGACATCCCAGTTTATGAAGGAAACCTGGATGCTGAAGAGCTTCTAGACTGGATTAGAGCGCTGGACACATACTTTGACTATGAATATGTCAAGGAAGACAAGAAGGTCAAGCACGTTGTCACAAGACTAAAGGGACATGCAACATTGTGGTGGGATGAACTACAAGCTGAAATATACTGCAAGGGCAAGCAGAAAATCAAGAATTGGGATAGGATGATTGCAAAGATGAAGGAAAAATTCATCCCCAGGGATTACCAGATTACTCTGTTTAGGAGGATGCAGAACCTGAGACAAAAGATGATGACAGTGAAAGAATACACTGAAGAATTCTACAGGCTGAACATCAGGGCAGGTCATCAGGAAAGCAATGATGAAAAGGTTGCCAAGTACATGAATGACATGAGGTATGACATTCAAGATGAGATGAGCATGGTAACCATCCGAACGGTGGAATATTCTTATCATATGGCTCTAAATGCTGAAGAGAAGTTGAGCCGAAAGCAGGGTCAAAGAGGCTGAGGCAGAAGTCAAGCCAGGGGCAAATCAGTTGTCCAAGATAAAAATCAGAAGCCCAAGGAGGATTGGAAGAAACCTCAGACTCAAACTGAGAGAGGTGGAATCTCACAGTGAGGGAGATATGTTGAACATAGAGGACAACATACTGAGCAAAGAGGAGATTATGTTGATAATAATACTTTTCCTTGTACTAGAGGTAGAGGAAGAGGAAGAGGTGGAGTGATAAAATGATTCACGTGTGGAAAGAGTGGACACAAATCTTATGAATGTCCAGATAAAAAGAAAGAGGGTGGAGAGACTCACATCGCCGAAGCACAAAGGAGAGATGTTGAGGCAGAAGATGTTGAAGGCGGAAGATCACTGATGATGCGAAAAGTTCTCTTAAAACCAGAGAAGGAGGTGGAGAGCTCAGCCCAAAGAAACAGACTTTTTTGGACTGCTTGCAAAACCAAGGACAGGGTATGCAAGGTCATTGTGGACAGTGGTAGCATGGATAATCTCGTTTCAACAGAGATGGTAGAAAATCTGGAGCTAGAGACGAGTGAACATCTGAGTCCATATAGAGTTTCATGGCTACAAAAGAGACATCAGGTAAATGCCACTAAACAATGTTTAGTTGAATTTAAGATAGGAGGGTATAATGATAAGATACTCTGTGATGTTATTCCTATGGATGTTTTTCATCTATTGCTAGGTAGACTGTGGCAATATGAAAGAAATGTGATTCATGATGGGAGGATGAACACATACACCCTAGAAAAGAATGGGAGAAATCATATGTTGATTCCAATCAAAGATAAGGAGGTGAAACCTGAAGTAACACTTTACTTCTCATGAGTGGGAAGGAACTCCTTACCGAGGTCAAGAAGAAGGAGGAACCGTAGTTCATTGTGGTCAGGAAACCGAGAATTGTTTTGACCAACACAAGAGTGGACAATTTACCAGAAGAGGTTCAGGAACTATTGGAAGAGTTCGCTGACATAATAGTGGACGAACTACCTCGTTCGTTGCCACCAATCAGAAGTGTGAGTCACCATATTGATCTCATACCTGGAGCCAGTTTGCCAAATAAAGCCGCGTACAGACTAACGCCGCAAGAGAATGAAGAGGTCAAAAGACAAGTCCATGATTTGTTGGACAAAGGGTTGGTTAGAGAAATCTTGAGCCCATGTGTTGTTCCAATGGTACTCAGTCCAAAGAAAGACAGAGGCTGGAGAATGTGTACTGATTCAAGAGCCATTAACAAGATAACCATAAGGTATAGATTTCCATTGCCAAGGATGGATGATTTGATGGATTTCTTAAGTGGAGAAAAGTATTTTACAAAGATTGATTTGAAAAGCAGTTATCATCAAATATGCATGAGAGAAGGTGATGAGTGGAAAACAACCTTCAAGACTAACGAAGGGTTGTATGAATGGCTCGTTATGCTGTTTGTCTTAACAAATGCGCCAAGTACCTTTATGAGGTTGATGAACAAAGTCCTGAAATAATTCACCGGGAAATTTTTCATTGTGTATCTGGATGACATACTGATTTTCAGTAAGACAAAGGCAGAGCATCTGAAACACTTAGCCACAGTAATGAAGAGATTACAGCAAGAGAAGCTGCTTATAAACATGAAGAAATCCTCATTCATGAAGACAAAACTCATCTATTTGGGCTTTGTTATTTTTGCAGACAAATTGAGGATGGATCCAGATAAGGTGGAAGTGATCAAGAATTGGCCATCACCGAAGAACATATTTGAGGTGAGAAGTTTTCACGGATTGGCTAGTTTCTACCGGAAGTTCATCAGGAATTTCAGTGGAATTAGCGCAATGATGATGGACACAGTGAAGAAAAGACACAAATATTTTCACTGGACAGAAGAGGCTGAGAAGAGTTTTAATCTATTGAAGAGGAAGATTACGGAACAACCAATTATGGTGTTGCCGAATTTCCAAAAGACATTCCAAGTGAAATGTGATGCAAGTGGATTTTCAATAGGGGCAGTCTTGAGTCAAGAGGACAGGACGATAGCATATTTCAGCGAGAAGCTGAATGAAGCGAAGGTGAAGTACTCCACATATGACAAGGAGTTTTATGCTATCATCCAGGCATTGAAGAAATGGAGGCATTACTTGATTCCCAAAGAGTTTGTCTTATACAGTGAAAATCATGCACTGCAGTTTGTGACTCAAAAGGAAAAGTTGAATCAGAGACATGTTAAATGGGTTGAATATATGCAGAATTTCACTTTTGTGATTAAACATATTTATGGTACTGCTAACAAAGTTGTTGATTCTTTGAGCAGGAAGTGTTTGCTATTGCAGGAGTTCAAAGTCAAAACGTTTGGTTTCGATGATCTCAGGGACATGTACAGAGATGATCCAGATTTTAAAGAGGTGTATGAAGCAGCTGAGAATCCAATTCTCAGAGACAGAAGCCAATGGATAGAATACATGATCCAGGAAGGATTACTGTTTAAAGGTAATCAAATTTGTATTCCAAAATGCTCCATGAGGGAGAATTTGTTGAAGGAGAAACACAGTGGAGGATTGGAAGGACATTTTGGTCACGACAAAACATTCACAAAGATGAATAAGTCATATTTTTGGCCAGGAATGTGATTCGACATCAAACGATTTGTAGATGAATGCAAAATTTGTCAGCATTCAAAAGGAAAGAGACAGAATGCAGGATTTTATCAACCATTGCCCATACCTGAGAGGCCGTGGGATGCAATCAACATGGATTTTATATTGGGTTTGCCGAGAACACATAGAGGATTTGACTCAATCTTTGTGGTGGTGGATATATTTTCCAAGATGGCACACTTCATTCCATGTCAGAAAACTAGTGATGCAACTCACATTGCAAATCTGTTTTTCAAAGAAGTCATTCGACTTCATGGCTTACCAAGGAGCATAGTTTTGGATCGCGACACTAAATTCGTGGGACACTTCTGGAGAACCTTATGGAAGAAGTTGGGAACTAACTTTTTGTTCAGTTCAGCTTGTCATCCTCAGACGGATGGACAAACAGAAGTGGTAAACAGAAGTCTGGGAGACTTACTGAGGAGCCTGGTGACAGAACACCACAGTCAGTGGGACAACATATTACCACAAGCAAAGTTTTATTATAATGATTCAATAAATAAAAGTATAGGGCAGATTCCATTTCATATTTTCTATAGCATGCAGCCGAGGGGAATTTATGAATTGAGAGATTCAAAACAGAATGCGACTAGGAGTGCTAGTGCAGAAGATTTTTCAGAAGCGATGAAGGAACTTCATAGCCATGTGAAGGAGCGTTTACAGAATTCAAGCCAGGAGTATAAGCGAAGAGCAGATCATCATAGGAGAAAAATTCAATTTCAAGTTGGTGATTTGATTCTGGCACACCTGAGAAAGGAAAGGTTCCCGAGAGGGACATATAATAAACTAAAGATGAAGAAAATCGGACCATGTAGGGTCTTGAAGAAATTTGGGGAAAATGCTTATGAGATTGAATTACCCGATGGGATCGGAATTTATTCGATATTCAATGTCTTAGATTTTTACCCATACAAAGATGAGGAAGCAGGAACAAACGATGAACAGTCATAGGTTCAGTGGAAAAAGCAGATGCCAGTTGCAGAGAAGCTGCAGATGGAAATCATACTAGACAAAAGAATTGGCAAGGAGACCAGAAGAAAACAATACTTTGAATACTTGGTCAAATGGAAAGGACATCCAGTTGAAGATGCCAGCTGGGAGAATGAAGCAGCAATTCAGAAGCATGGACAGACTGTGCAAGAGCTCATGGACAGGAGCCCATGAAAATTTTCAAGGGAGGGAGTAGGATGCAGGAGCATCACCAACGTCAAGCGAGCGTGGGGCAAGCGTAACACATTTTGAGAACATGATAAATTGTTTAAAACTTTTGAAGATTGGATGCACCAAAATTAAATGTGATAGTTAAGGAGAGGCATACTTATATATTGTAAAGGACCTTGAGCGATCCGCTCTCGTCCATAGTAGGTAGAAAGAATTTATGTTAGTAGGTAGCTTTGAATTCTCTGATGCGATAGTTTTAGGAGTGAAGGGAAAATGGATATAGACACCCTCATTGTGTAATTGTAACATAGAAGGAGGAAGAATCAAAAGAGAGCATAGAAGAGAAGCAGAGAGCTGTGTAGCAGACTCCATGTACAAAATTTTTGAATTAATACAAAGAAGTTGTGATTCAGACTCATGGTGTCCATATATTCTCTGTGTATGCATCTTTGAATGTTATGCTCGTGAATGTTTTACTCTTCCTGTCATGCAATTGATTTTATGCTATGTGTGAATGATTTCTTGTTGAATATTTGAAATCGAAGAGGAAAGGGTAATGAAATGAGTTTCAATTGTTTCTCTATCTAAGCAAAAGTTCCTAGAAGGAGTGCAGTTGAATTGTCCGCAAGGAGTGCATTGACAAAAGGTTCAGAGGTTCGTCTCTGAAAGCTCGGGACAGATAGCATTTGTTCTCATATTCACACAGAGGTGCAGTCAAGTATAGGAGCCATGCAAGGGGTGTGCAGACCGAGAAAAATCTCAGAGTTTCGAACCTGAGTAAAGTATTGAGAGACCGTTGTTGCAGAGCATGCGCAAGGTCGAAGAGCATTCAACACTTCAAGTGTTTGGAGGTTGCCACAAGGAGTGCGTGCAAGGGTCGTCTTTAAGGATCGAAGTCGTAAGAGAGCTCAGGAAGGATAAAGCCTTTGGAACTATTGAGGGCAGTACAAGGAGTTGGTGGATATTGAGTGATTAGAAGGCATCGAATTTTTGTGTCACAGGTGGATAAGTCTGGGAAAGAATCCTTGGTTCACTTCGCAGGAATTGTCAGAGGGAAGAAACAGACGGTCAAAATCCTGTGTAGAGAATTAGTGAAATCCCGTCAATCGTCCGATATGACAAAGAAACGAGGAGGTTACGACCGTGTCCAGAGTTTCAAGCTTAGGAGATCGTGTGTCATTGGATCATCACCTAGTTACTCATCAGCCGTTCGATCTAACAGGAGTTGCACGAGGTTTAAACCCTCTCAAGCTGAGAAAAATTCCCGAAAGGTGTCAGGATATCGAGGTGTCGAGGTTCGTAATACCGGAAATTCCGTGGACAAGGGATCGGGTAAATCCATAGTGTAAACCCCAATACAAATCAGAACCTTCCATATGTTGGAGCACGTGGCAGGAATCGAGAGCCATCGACATATCGGAAGTCTTGAGACCAAGATTCTGAGACCTTTTGAGTCTCGAAACAGTGAAAGGATTACAACCGTGGATCTCAGGAAGGACACGTGTCGCGTGATCATCCAAATCAGAGATTCGGTCATCGAGACTCAGATAAGTGAGTGTTTTGGCTTTGTAGTTGGCGAAGTTCAAGGTTTGATATGATCTGTCCATCCATTTGGGACGCGTGTCAGAAATCCAGAGAAGACGGGGTTTGGCGTTTCGCGAATCTTGAAGACAGGAAACACTTACATTTCGACATCCAAAACCCCGAAATCCCGAAAGGAGATAGGACTGCGGTCATATAAAGGGAGGTCATATGGACCCAAAAGTCTAGCCTAGGGGACTAGTGGAAGTTGAAGTACTTTGGGATATCGAAGATTGGGAAAGAGGGAAACAAAAGGTTTGAGACATATGGGATTGTGAAACCCCGAATCCTGAATTTTTATTTTCATGTCGTGAAGAGAACAACGATCGGGCCTAGAGGCTGTAAGGAGCAGAAAAGACCTATGGGTCAATTTTAATAGAGATTCCAGTGAAGAATCAAAGGAGCCACTCCGGATCGAGGGAAAAATTAGAATGATCCTTAAAGATCGGGAGGTCAGCGCAGAGGCCTTTGATGAGGCAGAGGGTGCATCTGCGTCATCTAAAAACATGAACAATAACAACTTTGAGAGTCATACACAAAGGGGTTATTCAAGAAGACCTAGTGAAACACAAAGAAGAAGTTACAACAGGTTTGAATCTTTGAGCACTGAAGTGGAATGTTACAAATGTATCAATTTTGGACACGTGGCCAAAGATTATAGAATGACAGTCCCTCCTAAAGAACCTCAACATAATAAAAATAGTCACAGAGAAGAACCTCAGAAAACAACATGGATAAGAAGGCAAGATCAATATAGAAATGAAGAATGCACAGTCTCTATACAAGCTAAGCAGAAGAAACACGGTTGGTATGTTGACACTGGGTGTTTAAAAGACATGACAGGTGATAAAGACAAATTTTGTACATTGTTAAAGGAAATACATGGATCAGTCTCCTTCGAAAATGATAATTCAGCAAAAATCATTGGAGAAGGAATAGTCTCAATTAGGAAAAAGAATGAAAAGGCACAAAATGTTCTACTGGTAGAAGATATGAAACATAATCTTCTAAGTGTGAGTCAAATGTGTGACCAAGGTCATAAAGTTAATTTCGATTCACAAAAGTGTGAGATAGGAAGATAAGGTTCAGGGAAATTTGTTCGTACAGCTACAAGAACTTCAAACAACATATATGTGCTAAGTGAAATTGGAAATGAAAAGTGTTGTCTAGGAAAGGAAGATGAAAGTTGTCTATGGAACAAAAGAATGGATCACATGCATTTTGATAACCTTGTCAAAGTCAACAAAAGAGATACAGTTAGAGAAATTCCCCAGATCAAAAAACCATCCAACACTTTATTAAAGCATTGTCAACAAGGAAAGAAAACAAAGGCCAGGTTCAAATCAAAGGAATATTCAACAACAAGACCACTGGAAATTGTGCATACTGATCTAGTTGGACCAACTACAACAAAGGTCTTACAAGGTGAGAGATACTTTATGTTATTAGTTGATGATTATACAAGAATGACTGCAGTTTGCTTTCTCAAGAACAAGTCAGAAGATTTTGAAAACTTCAAGATCTACAAGGAAATGGTTGAAAATGAGATGGATTCAAGAATCAAATGCTTGAGATATGATAATGGAGGATATTTTACTTCAAAGGAATTTATGGACTACTGCAACAGTCATGGAATAAAAAGGCAATTCTCTATTGCTAGGACACCTCAATAGAATGGAGTTGTTGAAAGAAAGAACGAGACAATATAGGAAATGGCTCGAACAATGCTAATGGATTCCAAATTGACAGATATAAAACTCCCTACGAGATATGGAAAGGAAGACCAGCAAATGTGAAGCACTTCAAAGTTTTTGGAAGCAAATTCTACATCAAAAGAGAAGATGGTAGAATGGGAAAGTTTGACTCTCATGTGGACAAAGGAGTACTTGTTGGTTACTCAAGCACAACGAAAGCATACAAGTTTTACAATCTAAGATTGAACAAAGTTGTGGAAAACATCAACCTAACAGTTGATGAAATAGGCAGACCATAATCAAAGGAAGAAGAAAAAAAATCAATGGAACAAATTTGTGAAGAAGAAGAAGAAGAGGAAGTAGAAGAGGAAGATGAAGAGAATCCGACAGAAACAGAAGAGGAAGTTCAACAAGTATATCCAAAGACACCTAGCAAATGAGTACAAAAGAATCATCCTTCAAATCATATTATTGGAAACAAATATGAAAGAGTTGAGACTAGAAGAAAAATCCGTTCACCAGAACAAATGCACCTAACACTCTTATCTACAATTGAACCAAACTGTTTTGAAGAAGCCAACAAGGATGAATTTTGGAATAAGTCCATGAATGAAGAATTGGATCAAATAGATAAAAATGACACTTGGGAACTGGTTCCAAGACCAAAGAATAAGAATGTGATCGACACAAAGTGGGTCTTCAGGAATAAATTTAATGAAGATGGACATGTTACGAGGAACAAAGCTAGATTGGTATGTAAAGGATATGCACATATTGAAGGAATCGAATTTGAGGAGACATTTTCCCTAGTTTCCAGAATGGAATCAATCCATTTGATTTTATCTTATGCATGCTCCAAAAACATTAAAGTGTATCGGATGGACGTAAAATCAGATTTTCTGAATGGGGAATTTGAAGAAGAAGTCTACATTGAACAACCAGAAGGATTTCAACTGTCAGAAAATGCAGATTATGTGTGTAAATTAAAGAAGGCCTTGTATGGTCTAAAACAGGCTCCTAGAGCATGGTAATCTAGACTGGATAAGTATCTACAACATGCACGGTTTAGAAAAGGAAGTGTAGACAACAACCTCTACATCAAGGTAAGTCAAGGTAATATTTTATTAGTTGAAGTTTATGTGGATGATATTATTTTTGGTAGTGATGATGACAGGTTAAGCTAGACATTTGCAAAAGATATGCATAATGAATTTGAAATGTTGTTACTTGGAGAACTATCTTTCTTTCTGAGACTTCAGATACATCAAAGCAACCAAGGATTTTTTATTTCTCAAACCAAGTATATCAAAGAAATGCTAAAGAGGTTCAGAATGAAAGATTGCAAACCAGTTATCACTCCCATCCAAACCAGTTGCAAGTTGAGAAAAGATGATGATTCAAAGTATACAAATAAGAGGCAATATAGGTCAATGATTGGTAGCCTACTATATTTGACAACATCCAGACCAGATGTAATGCAGGCAGTTGGACAGGTGGCACGATTTCAAGCAACACCAAAGGAATCACATGTATTATTAGTAAAGAGGATTTTCATATATCTCAAAGGAACATAAGAGTTTGGATTATGGTATCCAAAAGGAAAAGATCTATCACTTATTGCTTACACATATGCAGATTGGGCAGGTTGTATTGACGACAGACGAAGCACCAGTGGAGAAAAATTCTACTTAGGAGAGTGTTTTGTATCATGGATAAGAAAGAAACAATCATCATTATCTTTATCTATAGCCGAGGCAGAGTATATTGCAGTAGCATCATGTTGTACACAGGTTCTTTGGATGAAACAAACTATGACATATATACAGGTTTAGTATGATGAGCCCATTCCAATCTATTGTGATAATACAAGCGCCATCAATATCTCGAAGAACCCTGTGATGCACTCCAATACAAAGCACATTCCAATCAAGTATCACTTTCTACATGAGAAGGTTGCAGAAAAGAATATCAGAGTTGAGTATGTGGGCACAAAAGAACAAGTGGCAGACATCTTCACAAAACCACTTCCATGGGAAGCCTTTGAATATTTTCGCCAAAGACTTGGAGTTATTTCTACTCCAAAATGAATGTACTTTGAAAGCTTATATTATATGTCTTATATTTACAAGACGAAGCACCATAAGAGGACAGTTCAGTTAGGGGGAGCAACCCCGTATGGAAAGATACCTTTGCCATTGATGACAAAGGGGGAGAAATTTATTAGATGCAGAGGACAGAGGCATAGGACATATGCATGGTTCCAGGGGGAGCATGAGTGATATGATTTTAGTTTTTTATCAGAGTGTTTCCATCAATTCCAAAGGGGGAGATTGTTGATTAAGGTTGGTTGTCATTGATCTCAACCCTTGAAGAAAGCCCCATATCACAGAGGTTTGGGTAATGAACCCAAGTTTTTTTAAGGTAAATATGACCCATTATTGTATTGTCATGGTTGATAAGAAGTAAATATGGATGAACTCCAAAGTGGTCCCCTTATGGTGAAAGCGATCACGGGAAGACGCTTTGCGGAGTGAGAGAACCCATGCTTAATGGTGGAATAATGAGATGAAGGGACAGTGAATTTTTCAGTGAAACTATCCTAGATTCATAGTTCTTGTCACTCCATTTCTGTTGGTATGTGGAACATCACATAAATCCTCACGATTAGAGAGTTATGGCCATGTGAAGTTGGAGAACCCAGGTTTGGGTAATGGACCCAAGTTTGTTTGATGGATAGCAGTATGAGTTTTGATATATTTGTAGGTAATACTATTCTATATGGATATTACATGTCATGCCATTTCTAGTTATATGTGGAACATCACATAACTCCTCACGGTTTGAGAGTTATGGCCTTATGAAGTTGGAGGACCCTCATATGTTGGCTTGAAGCCCCAAAAGGTCAAAGTAGACAAAGTGGTTTAAGAGATTTTAGAAGGTAAATAAGAAAGTGAAGTGATAAGTGTACTATAATTCAAAGTGAATACAAAATAAATTATTTAAATAATAAATTTAATGGAGAAATTAGAAGTGGGTTAACCCTAAAATAAGGAAAGTGGGCAAAGTGACCTAGAAGATGTTTTTAAGGAAGCTACTTGGAGAGTATAAATAAGAGACAAGGCTCTCTCATTTGAATCACACTTGAGAATATTGAATACCTATAGGTTTCTTAGGTAACCAAAGGATATATAAGTTGAATTTATGAGAAAAGTGAAGAAAAGAAGGCCATAATTCAAGGAAGGATAAATTATTTTGATGATGCTTTCTAAGGTATGTTTTTTTCAGGTCATTTCACCATTTTCGCAATAAATATTTTTCTAGAATGATTCAGACCGTGAAATTTCTATCCTATTGAGGAAACATATCCAAGTATATTTGGTAAAATATTCAGCTTGTGGGTCGTTGTATTGTTGGATTTACACTCCGTGGAAAATAGGGTTTGTGGCTAGTCCTAAAACTAGTCAAAAATAGGTGTTTCGGGTAACAACGCCATAACTTCTTCATAACAGATCCAAATTTAGTAAGACAAAATGTGTTGGTTAGATTACATTCATTATTATGTGCTGTAATAGTTTCATATCAATTAAACAAATATTACATGCGGGGCACTCTCTACAAGGTCACTCTCTAGAATGAGCCAAAATTCAATAAGGTGTTCCATTTTTGCTATAACTCATTTTCTGAGAGGTTCCTAGTAGTGACACCTAGAGTAATTTCATAAAACACACTGAAGAGAATTGTGTATCAATTTCATATCTTTATTCATTACATGTATAAAGTTATGATTATTTCAAGTTAGGGTTGTTGACTAATCCAAAACTAGTCTTGTGAGACTAAAGAAAAGTTTGATGAAAATGCTAGTCTCTTGTTGTTAAAGTTAAGGAGGGTTTGCAGGTATGTGATCATATACACCAGGTCTATTACAGTGTTACAAATCATATTTGGATGATGAAATTGATGAGGGATTTTGGTTGAGGTACAAGTTGGGTACATGGTTGAGACAAGTAGTTGATGAGTTGGCACATACATGAGGTGTATACTTGATGATGTTGGTAAATACTGATGAGTCTTAGTTGATGAGTACTTGACACATGATTAGTACATACTTGGTACATGGTTGATTTCACTTTTTTATGGTACAGGTTGATTATAGATTGTTTGGTACAGGTTGGTGCATGGTTGATGCACTTGTTTATGGTACAGTTTGATTACAGGTTGAGGTACAGGTTGATGCATGGTTGATGTAATTGTTTATGGTACAGGTTGATTACAGGTTGAGGTGCAGGTTGATGCATGGTTGATGCATGGTTCAAGTTTATTGGTACATGTTTACAATGGTATATCTCACAATGATAGTGTGACAATCGTTCCATCTTTCTACTTCTACTTTAGGGTGGTTGGACGGGGCAAGGACAGGTGGTTGTAGCCACCTTCCGGTTGTATCCAAATAACTTAGGGGGATGTAGCCTCCTTCTGGTTCTATCCAGAGAATTGGGGAGTTGGAGCTGCCCTCAGGTTGTAGCCTGAGAAACTAGGGGGTTGGAGCCTCCTTCCAGTTGCAGCTGGAAAACAAAGGAAGTTGGTGCTTCCAATGAATGTAATTNTTCAAGACATATAAGAAAAATCATTCTTTGGTTTTATCCCGATTTGGGTTTCCACGTAAAACACTGGTGTACTGTGTATGTATGTGATTTTTCATTTCTTATTGCTCATTATTGGATAATAATTCTACATTGATATAACAATTGGATTATTTGGAGAAAAATGATTATAATTACGCTATTACTGATTCACCCCCCCTCTCAATAATCCAATACATAGGCAATCTGGCCTAAAATTAAACATGTATACATAAGCATTCAAACCCTAAATAATGCAAAGGTAAGTGGGTTGCAGCACACATACAATCACAACACACACCTTGCTATAGAATGTACAACGAAAAAACAAAACATAAATACTTTTTCCAAATAATGAGGAATCCACTTGAAACTAAAATGCTAGAAAACCCACGAATTTCAATACCATTTGTTTATTAATTCAATACAGAGAACATATTTCTATATTACATCAAGTATGGGTTAAAATAAAGACATGAATTTCTGCTCATGTGGCTGAAAACCAGTACGAAATCGTCCAGAGGGTAATGGTCTTCGTGTATGGGATGATATTTGTTTTTCCCTTCCTGTGTCCTCACCCAATCTGGAATCTTTCTCTTCAGTACACCTTCTACGATTTCCTTACTTCATGGTTCACCAACCACTTCAAAATCACGCTCCATTTCTTTTTAAAAATCCTCCTCAGCTCTAAAACAATTTGCCTTCCCTCCAAGAATGAGTCATTACTCAAACCGTCTCTCTATCTTCCGGATTGCTTCAACTTCCTTTTTCCCTCAGGTCATGTTTTATCCTTTAGGCATGAGTTCTCTACGACTCATCATGAATGCATACCAGCATGGAAAAATTAAATGCATATGACCACAATGCTGCAAATAAATAAATATCGTGATACATGTAAAAATTCATTATGTGCACATGTTTCAGCTTGCGTTTCAACACATGTTTGAGCATGACACTTGTAAAATTCCTCTATAGGTGGAAGTTTCATCACAAGTTTCAACAAGTGTTTCATCATGTTTTTTAGCATGATTTTCAGCACGTGTTTCAATATGAGTTTCAACACAAGTTTCAACACGAGTTTCAACACATGTTTCAACATGCGTTTCAACACAAGTTTCAACATAGCAAGAGTAGATGCAGGAGAAATCAACAGTTCAAATATATGGAAAAATAACTAAATCAAATGGACCACTAACATATTCCTTATTCGACTTATTTCCTATTTGCAGAAAGGAAATATTTTTTGGGTGATGTGGATCGCCCGAGCCCAAGGATGCTCCTACATCAGACACCCCTGGTAAGAAAAACATGAGCTCTAACTCATGTGAAAATCACTACTGAAGTGAAGAGTTCTACACAAGTTCTAACTGATCTTTAGTCACCCATGATGCATCTTGTGCTCCTCGATCCTTCCACTTGATCAAATATTCCATGTACTCCTTCTGACGAGTCTTTTTACCAATTCTTGTAGAAATAATTTGTCCAATCTACTCAGACTTAATCGGTAGATGTTGTTCCCATTCGCTAAGGGTACCTTCATATTCTCTTATGTACCCTTCATGAAATTCATATAGGTCAACAACATTGAATGCAGGAGATAAGTCAAATTTCTCCGAAAGTTCTAGTTGATAAGCATTATCAGAGATCTTTTTCAGATTTCAACATGGAGCATTATATGTGCCTCAATGAAATATCTTCTTCCTCAAGTGAGCCATGACCAACTCACCTTATTGGAATACCTTTTGTCTTCTATTCTGATATGTTCTTTTCTTATAACTATCATTGTTGGTCAACAATTTCTTCTTTACATGTTCTTGTAATTCATGCATACTGTCCACAAAATCATTCACATCAACACTCTTATTTCCTTCCAAATCCGACAATGCAACCAAATATACCACACCTTTTAGTGACCATCCATAAACAATATAAAATAGAATATTTCCCATATATCTATTCAATGAATCATTATATGCTAATTCAGTTTGGGATAATCCCAAATCCCATTCAGTAGGATTATCTCCACTTAAACTTCTCAACAAATTTCCTAGACTATTGTTCACTACTTTTTCTTGATTGTCCATTTGAGGATGATACACTAAACTATACAACAAATATGAGCCTAATTGTTTCCAAAGTGTCCTCCAAAAATTTCCAAGGAGTCTGGTATCTCGATATGAAGTAATATTCTGTGGTAATCCATGCAATATGACCACATCTTTGAAAAAAAATGTAGCTACTTCACTAGCATCACTAGTCTTCTTACATGCTATGAAGTGTTCCGTTTTCTAAAATCTATCCTCCAATACCATTGTTGAATCATCCTTTCTTTGAGTCATAGGAAATCTTAAGACAAAATCCATACTGATATCCTCCTAAGTTCCTTTGGCTACTGGAAATGGAGTATAGAGTCCATTGTTCGAACCTTTTCCTTTGGCTAGTTGGTATATCCTACAACCTTCAACAAAATTTTGAACATCCTTCTTAAATTTGGGCCAAAATTACCTCTCCTCTACCAAGGTTGCGGATTTGTCCATCCCAAAATTTCCTCCTAAACCACCATTATGTAACTCTTTAATGAGATTCAGTCATATGGAACTTCTAGGAATACACAACTGTTGATTTTTAAACAAAACCCCTCTTGGATATGGTAGTCTAGATATGGTGATATTTCTAAATTCCAAGGCTCCTTACATGCCTTCCAAGCTTATGATAAATCTTCATCTTCTTCATACAATGTATTTAGACAGTTCAGGGTGACCACTTCTATTGACATGGTATTGAGTAATGCTATCCTCTAACTTAATGCATCAGCTACCTTATTGGACTTCTCGGACCTGTGTTTCAACACAAAAGAGTAACTTTGCAAGAATTCTACCCATTTAGTATTATTTTGATTCAACTTACTTTGGTTGTTAATGTACTGCAAAACTTTGTGATATGTGAACAAGACAAACTCTTTCGGCAGTAGATAATGTCATCAATTCTTCAAAACTTTCATAATAGCATAAAATTCATGCTCCTAAACATAATACTTCTTTTTGGCCTCGTTCAACTTCTTGCTGAAAAATGCAATGGGTCTTCCTTCTTGACATAGAACTACTCGAATGGTTGTTCCACTAGCATCACAATCAACCTGAAAAACTTTATTAAAATTTAGTAATGTTGATCTTGGTTGTGTTGTTACTCTCTCCTTCAATTTTTCCAATGACTTCTATTTTGTTGCAGCCCACTAAAACACTCCCTTATTCATACATTTTGTAAGAGGTGCACATATTTGGCTAATGTCCCTAATGAATTTTTGGTAAAATCCTACCAATCCATGGAAACTACTCACATCGAATGTGCATCTTGGTGTTGGCCATTCAAGTATAGCCTTCACTTTCTCAAGATCCATTGTAAGTCCTTCATTTGAAACCACAAATCCTAGGTACACTAACTCTCATTGCATGAATGTACACTTCCTCAGGTTTATCAATAGTTTCTCTTCTACTCTCAACATGCCATGTTTTGTTCTTGCTAAAAGTCAGTATATCATCCAAATATGCAACCACGAACTTACCCAAAAATGGCTTCAAGACTTCGTGCATCAATCTCATGAGTGTGATGGGTGTATTAGTTAACCCAAATGACATCACTAACCATTCAAATAGTCCATATTTCATCTTGAATGTTTTCTTCCATTCGTCACCTTCTCTAATCTAAATCTAGTGACAACCACTCTTCAAATCATTTTTTGAAAAATATTCTGAACCACTCATGCAATCCATAAGGTCATCCATTTTGGGCAATGGAAACTAATACTTGATAGTGATTGTGTTTATAACACATGAATCAACACACATTCACCATTCTCCTATTTTCTTTGAAGTCAATACTACTGGTACTGCACACAGACTCAAACTCTAACGAATTAACCCTCAGTCAAGCAATTATTACACTTGCCTATTCACTTTTTCACTCTCTACTAGAGTCATCCTGTAAGGATCTTTATTAGGTAAATTAAATCCAAGCCTTAAATCAATTTGATGAGAAATACTTCTCACTAGAGGTAATCCTTTTGGCATATCATTAGCAATAATATCCTTAAATTCATCCAACAATGACTTTATTTCTATAGGTAAAACATTTGGCTCCTTTACACTTTTCACTTCTTTTGGAATCACTACTAAACAAAATGTTGATTTTATTTCTTCCTGTAAGAATTATTTAGCAGAATATAGCATGATTATGTTGCTACTTTTGTTTATATCAACACAATTTATTGTTGTTTCTATTGTATCCTCCAACATTGGTGTTAATTTATATCATTTTCCATCGTTCTTGAACTCATATGTGTTTTCCCTACCATCATGGTGAAATTTTCAATCAAACAACCATGGTCTTCCAAATAGTATGTGACACACATCCATCTCAATCACATCACATAACACCTTCTCCTAAAAACTCCCTATTTGAAAATTCAATAAACATTGCTCAGTCACAGACACCTATTGTCCCTTGTTCAACCAAGAAACATGGTAAGGGTTCAGATGGGTCAACCTTGTCAAGTCCCGTTGGTTCATGACTTCAGAGGATACCAAATATTATGTACTTCCTCCATCTATAATCAAGTTACAACATTTTCCTTGAACCTTACATCTTGTTTTAAAAAATTTATTTTGTTGTTTTGGTTCCTTTTCCTCTTTTCTTTCAGATTTAAGAAATACTCTTTGGAACAACAAATTCTCACCTTGTTGTTTTTGAAGAAAAGTCACATTTTCCCCAACTACTGAAGCTTCGTCAGCTTGTCTGACTTTTTCCCGTGCTTCACCTCTTCTTCCTGAAGTTTTCCTTTTTCAGCATTCACACTTCTTGTGTCCCTCTACACCACAGTGATAACAAGTAATTTCATATCTCCCCTTTCCTCTTCTGAATCCTATGCCTCCAAAAATCATGAAGATGGGTAACACTTTTGCTTGTTTTATGAGAATTTTATTTTTATTTTCACACGTTCTTCAACTTCTGGTAAACAAAACAAATTTTTTTATTTAGAATTTTACTTTAATGTAAAAACAGAACTTGTGAAGAATTTTGTTAACTTCATACTAACTATTTTTACATTTTTTTTATTGATATTTAATATGTCAATTTGGCAATTGTTTGATAGTATGTTCCTTAAAAATGAAGGAAAATATAATGAGTTATTTTTCCCCAAACAATGTATCCATTATCAAACTTTTGTTTTTGACAAATGGAATATACAACAACAATCTACAAAGAATCTATTTTGTGATGGCTATAGTTTTGAATCTAACAGATGAATATTATAATTTCTAGAATTTTTTGAAAGACCAATATGAAAAAGTTACATATTTAAAACATATGTTTTCCCCCACCATGTATATATCTTAATTTTTACTTAAAAGTAAAATCTTAAAATACACTTTTGAAGAGAATAGTTTAAGTATTTTGAATAAAAGAATTCCATAATTTTCCACTGTGTATTTTTAGAGATATGGATTTTTCATTTCATTGAATTAAATTATGAGTATTTGTAGGAGTCTTCTACCTCCAAAGACCAAGTAAGTTGGAGAGAATTTGCAATTTCCTGCAAATAGTCCCATTTTCAAGTTTTCAACTGAAATATTATTTCGACCGAAATCTAGTTTTTAACGGAATTCGTTAAAAACAAACCTTTCAGCCAAAATATACTTACCGCAGGAAAAAAATTCCTCTGAAAAATATTGTACACAAATTTTGAGGGCATCGTTCAATTTGACGTGCAAATTTTCCGCTAAAAAACATTTTGGTCGAAAAAATTCCTAGAGACATTTTTTCAGCGGAAAAAAATGCCTCTAGGAATTTTGGACACCTGATTCTCACAAAAGTGTTACCCATCTTCATGATTTTACCCATGATCCTCCTCTGCCTCCTTGAACACTGGTAGATTATTCTTCATTTTCTTTTCCTTTAGCAGTCCCTTCTTTACCTCGTCCTTTAAAACCTCTTCCTCTACCTTTAGGATGTGTTTTCCTCCCAATATTTTCTTCTACCTTTAGGGAAACTTGATAAGCTTCATCAATAGTGTGGAAATAGTTTTTTCTCATTCCATCCTAAATTAAATACTTTATCCCATTTACATACCTTGCAACTCATTGGAATTTTGGTTCCATGAGGCATGCTCTGAGTGATAGCCTAAATAACTCTTTAATGTATTTCCGAACAAATGTCTCCCTTTGTCTAAGGTTTTGGACTTGTCGAAACAAATTCTACTGGTAATCGATAGGAAGAAATTTCTCTTTAACCTTGCTCACCATTTTCTTCCAAGTTATGATTTTCTCCAGTTGATTATTCACTCTATCCTTCTGCAACATATCCCACCATAGTGTTGCATGGCCTTTCAATTTCCTAACAAAAAATCTTACCCAATTTGGATCCTGAACATTTTCATACTCGAATTATCTTTCGAGTTCTCCAATTGAGTCAATGAGAACATCATCTCTCAGACTTCCATCATAGCAAGAAACCTCGACCTTTTCACTACCCTTGTTACTCAAATACAAAATCAATCTAGTTGTTGGGTTTCTTTCATGACCATACCATTCATCTTCGATTTATTCTTCTGGATCTGAGTATACTTCATCATCTCCATTCCTACAATTTTTGACATCTATTCTTCTTCTCAAATTTTCCAATTCTCGATTTTCTGCACCTCCCCTTCATGCTCCTCTCCTTCGCGACAATATTTCTCCAAGTTGTAGGTGTCTCACCGACATCCACAGACCTCACACGGTTCTGTAACCCAACTTGAATTCCATCACTCTTGCTGAGAAACCACCACGAATAGGTATTATGTACCCTATCTCAAAAAACAGATTTGATGTTAATCCCAGAGAAAAACCGATCTATGATACAACATAATGTAGAGGTAAGTGGGTTGAAACACACACACAATTAAAACATACACCCTGCTATAGAATGTAAAACGAAAAAAACAAAACATAAATACTTTTTCCAAATAATGTTGAATCCATTGGAAATTAAAACACTAGAAAACCCACAAATTTCAATACCATTCATTTATTAATTCAACGCAAAGAACATATTTATGTATTGCATCGAGTTTGGTTTAAAACACAACCATGAATTTCTTCTTGT
Source organism: Picea glauca (assembly GCA_000966675.3). NCBI lineage: Eukaryota > Viridiplantae > Streptophyta > Pinopsida > Pinales > Pinaceae > Picea > Picea glauca. The sequence goes on along the minus strand of JZKD02S0716950.1, from coordinate 84,365 downwards.
GTGGTTGAAAACCACTACGAAATCGTCCATAGGGTAATGGTATACATGTGTGGGATGAGATTTTGTTCACCCTTCCTGTGTGCTCACCCAATCTGGAATATTTCTCTCTAGTCCACCTTCTACAATTTCCTTACCTCATGGTTCACCAACCACTTCAAAATCACTCTCCATTTATTTTTAAAACTCCTCCTTGTCTTTGAAACGATTTTCCTTCCCTCCAAGAACGAGCTATTACTCAAACTATCTCTCTATCTTTCAAATTTCTTTAACTTCCTTTTGGCCTTGGGTCATGCTTTCTCCTTTAGCTGTGAGTTCTTCATGTCTCATCATGGATGTATACTACCGTGGAAAAATCAAATGCGTATGGCCACATTGTTACAAATAAAGAAATATCGTGACACATGTAAAATTTCATTATGTGCAGGAGTTTCATCACGTGTTTCAGCATGACACTTGTAAAATTTCTCTATACGTGGTAGTTTCAGCATGTGTTTCAGCATGTGTTTCAGCATGAGTTTCAACATATCAAGAGTAGTTGTAGGAGAAATTAACAATTCGAATTTACAACAAACTGACTAAATAAAATGGACCACTAACATAGTCCTTATTCGACTTATTTCATATTTGCAGAATGAAAATATTTTTTGGGTGATGTGGATTTCCCGATCCCAAGGATGTTCCTGCATCACAAAACATGTATAATGATCTTCAGAAATTATATTTCTGGACACAGTTCGAACCAGAAATCTCTCCTTCCCTATCAACCTACACAACCCAAATAAATGAACCCCTTTTGCTGCCATGCAGTCCCTCAGGATGTTCCACTTCTCTCTAGGGATCTAGTGCACTCATCCAAGAAGTTTCAAAGTTGCGACTCCAAGAACTCTAATTGCAACAAGTCCATTGGAATTTCTTCGTTCTATGCCTTCATCATTGAGCTCAATTTCCTTCTAGTTGTTTTTTTTCCCGAGCTTCCATCTTGCATAGCCAACATCTCATATTCATTATACACATACAGTCATCATGAGATATCATTATAACAATTTCCAATCATAAATGTCAAATATGTTTTATACAGGAAAATAAAATTTTCAGGAATGAACTTTTTGCTCATAATTCTTGGATTTGTAGCTGTAGATATTGGTATTCCTTATGGTCTTACATCCATTCCATATAAAATACCATTCTACCTGCAATTCCCTCAATTTACACTCAACCAAACAAACTATCAGTATCTCATGTACAAGATAATATATTTTCATGGTAAGAATTAAAAACAAATTCACAAAGTGATCTCAGAATTGTTTATAACTACAATTCAATCACTCCCATTAATCCAACTATCAATTGGAATGAACCCATCATTCTATACAACCAATATTTTATTTCTTCTMTCTGTCAATATTTTTATCACTTCATTCCCTTGACATAGATTTTCCATAATTTGTCATTATGTAACTACTTTAACCTGCAACATTCTTGTTGCAACATCTAATAGATTCTAAATTGTTTTCAACTTCATGAGTTATAATTACTCACATCATTCGAGTTGTTATCATAATCATTTCTATTTTATATAATATATGCATGCATTCACCAAAATGCATTCAATAATTCATGTAATAACACTTGTAACATTTTCAATATCTCCAAAAAGTGATCTCAACATTGTAACAAACAACAATTCAATCACCTTCAACTAGTATTCATATTAAATATAATGCAGTTATCCATCATTATGTATTTTCAACACCACGTGCTTTTCCTAATGCAACAAATAATTACTAAATAAAATAACAATCAATGTGTCAATACCCATGGATACCTTTACACAATTCATCCCTGCATTGATTACATAATACCCCATAACTATGTCATTCATTCACCAAGGTGAGTTGGAAGGTTTGGCCAACGCCTCAACACATCATCCACAAACTTCCTACTGCTTTCCTAACTATTTGGATGCCTTCCTTTTCAACCCAAACACAACACCAATAATATTATTCTTAAGTGTTCTTCAGTGTCGGAAAAGAGGTTGCAGTACAAACATCAACTATACAATATATACCATTGATCACTCACATAGCGCTATATCCCTTCCATATCCAATCATCTCATGGTCTCATGTGACTAATGCTATGGATATTTATTGTTATATCAAGAGTGTGTCTCCTGACTTGGCCTAGTTATGATCTCATAACCAATCATAACAAAATATGCAACTAAATTTTATCTGAATGCATTCTAGAATTAACAACATTTATATACTTTGGGCCTTTGGCCATTACATATCAATTTAAATATTTAAAACAATTAACTCGGGGAATTCTCACCTCAATTCCCTTCAACATATATGCATCAAAATAAACTAAATGCATAACTGCATGGTTGTTATCAACCTACTTAATGTTATATGATCAGCTCGTATTTGTAAAATATCGCAAGCTTTCTCTTCCATCCTTTCGATTACCATTCCTATCACCCTCATGGGTATTCATATATATGGAATTCATAAGAAACAACATCATCATCCACATATTTATCCATTCTATATCATTTTTCCTGAATACATAATCCATCATTAGTCATACTCAATATAACATCAATATTTCATGTATATAACCACATAATATTCTAGGTCCAGAAGCATGTCATATGCATATCCAAGCATGTACATATGCACACTGCACATCTGTATGTACCAATCATTCACTATCAACATGCCTACTAATGCATCTAACTTAATTGTATGCATCATGAACTCTAGTGCATCTGTGTTTCAATTGATTTATTTGTTTATTTATTTATTTTGTAGTTGGGTTTCCTTGAATTTCTTTATATCATTGTTTTCTTGTGTTCTTCCATTCTGATCATCTGCACTATTTTTCCATCATCTGAACATTTTCCAGCCAAGTTCCACTTGGCCATTCTGCAATCCAACCAATGTGTTCTCTTTGCAACAACTTCTCTTAGGCAGTGATATCCAAAATTTACATTTATGTTCTCAAAACATTCTAGAACCTTGGAATGAAGTAGATTAGAACATTTTGTCACTCTACTACCACAACATTCTTGAATCAAATATTATTACTCCTAGTTGTCCATTAGGTTACTTCATTAACATTTCCCATGTGAAACCATACCTTTCTGTTAAGAACCAAACATCAATATAGCATAGAAAAACCTCGGGAAAAGTACTCAACGCCTTGAAAAAGAGATAATTTCATATAATAAGCCTCTTCGAGGGGGAAACCTCCTTTTAACCCACTTAAATGTTCAAGTACAAGATGATTCAAAATGAAAATGTCTCCTTCGTATATATAGGAGAATAGGAGATATAATTACAACTAATAGCCTAAAGCCGACATAAATAAAATAACATTACTAATCTAAAATGCCCCAATTAAGGGCTAATAAATAACATTACTAATCTAATATGCCCCAATTAAGGGATAATAAATAACATTACTAATCTAATATGCCCCAATTAAGGGGTAATGATCCAATATTAGGGCTTAACATGCCCCTCCCCTTGAGACAAGTGTTGTCTGCAATGCTTGAGTAACTCTAGATGCTTCTGTATAAAAGACTCATCTTCCCAAGTGGA
>JZKD02S0716950.1:38012-72697 GCA_000966675.3 Picea glauca | reverse complement strand
GAGGATCCCTTCCATAATAGGATCCATTGTATGGTGTTGCCCTACCTCAAGGGTTTGGTAATAATATTGTGTGGTTTCTTCTATCTTGCTTTGTGGATCTATTGTGTATTAAGTAATTGTATTGATGATATTTTCAGATCTGGTATACATTGATAAGTTATGGTTTAAATGTATGAATGTTTACATTATGATGCACACAAATCTTATAGTAGTTATAAATAAATGAATGATTAGTTGATGGATATTTCTTGTACTTGTCATTCCTTCACATCCAACACAAGACTTATGGTCTTTATGATTCTCATGGCGTCTTGGGTGAGAGCTTCTTCAATCTTTGAATATTGAATATGTCAGTGCCTATGGGGTTTTTGTTGGTAAATCTTAACGAAACCTCAATTTGATAACCCCCCCAACAAGCCAATAAATGGTTTTGTTTCCAAGACTTGAATATTTTGTACTAGATTTTGAAGGAAAACAATGAGGCGAAAACCCTCCAGGGAGGAGATACAAGACTAGGTATTTGAGGAGTAGGACGAGTTTACGCGATGAGAGACTATAAATTTGCAGATCAACCTCGAGCTATGGAAACAAAGGTACATCTATATTGATTTACATTAAACTTTATTTATTGAATTTCCTTGTTTATTGCATGAATGGATAAAAAGGAAGACATAATAACTCTTCTCGGGGAGCCCAATAATCACTAGTGTGGAACCATAATATGATCAATATGTTTAAATCTTTAGATAATAAGTGGATCAGAGAAGTCAACTTTTGTTTGACCAAGGAAGGGTATATCGTTGAGTTTTCTATTGAGTGCAATGAATTCTACAACGTTGTTGAAAGGAAGTTTTTCATCGGCCCTAGAAAAGATTGTTGGAAAAGATTCATTTGTGGATTAAGATATTATTTGTAGAGAATATATTGATAGGATGTTCGATTAAACACCCTGATGTGGAGGGGTAGGTGGAAAGAAGGGGGGAAATGAAACAAAGAATGGATCCAAAAGAAGGGATATGGAAAAAGAGAAGATGGTGTGAGCCAAGAATGGATCTAGAAGAGAAAAGGATAAAGAGAGGTGAGAGATACACAAGAAGAGAATATCTAAGGTCAAAATTCAAGGAGAGAAATGGAGAAGAGAAAGAAACATGTGAAGAATGAGTAGTTGGGTCCGAGATGAAGAGAAAATAAACCGCACTAGGAGGGTTTGCTAGAGAAATTTATGTGCTAGAGAGAAGTGTAGAAGAAGAGAGGTCATCAAAGAGATGTGACATTAGGAGAAAGGTATCAAGAGAGGATACCATAAGTAGTGGGAGTAGGGGTGAATACCATGAAGTCAGACTACCTGTCACATTAGAGAGGGCACTAGTACAAAATGGGTAATTTGTTACTAAAAAAACACTAAAATTTGGATATAAACTAGTATTTTATAGTTGGTGACTAATGGTAGAAAATTTGCATTCTCTTTTCCCTCACTAAAATGTATTCGTATCTCACTTAGCCATTAATTGATTGAGTTTATTCATCATCTTGTAATATATTTTCTCGTTTATTTGGTCATTAATTGTCACCATTTTGTGGTACAATTATTCATTTATTTGGTCATTAATTATCACGTTTTGTGGTACATTTACTAGTTTAATAAGTCATTAATTGTTGTCATCTTGTAGCATATTTATCAGTTTATTTATTCATTATTTTCTATCATTTTACTCATATATTCAGTATTGTTATAAAAATTTATGCAAATAGTATAATCCTAGTCCCTTATAACGCGACTAAAATAATAGTAGTATCTTTGGTTTAATAGTTTCATATCCATTATATTTACTGCTAATTTAGTAGTTTTATATTCAATTTATTTTCTTTAGTCTTTATTATTAAATATAAAGGTCAGCTTATTGTATTTCACATTATGAGATATAGTTTTTATCCTAAGTGTGTATTGGATACTATTTTTCCTCCTTGTCTTATCTCTTCATGAAGTGTCTATGTGGGAGAAAATCTAGCTTATGAGGTGGTTTCATCCATGTTATATCAAATTGTATCATTAGAATGAATATTAAAATAGAGAAAATTTGGCTTAAAAAACCTCGAGAAGAATGCATGTAGACGATTTCATGGCTTGCATTCCTACTGCATCCCTTTATTTCAGTCGTTGTTGGATCAGCAACACCGTAAGGGCAATATTAAAATAGAGAAAATTTGGCTTAAAAAACCCTTCGAGTTCTTGTGTCTTGCTTATGTTCTATTTATTAATAATAATAATTTATTTTTTTTAAATATAAATGATTATATAACTAATTTTTAACATTCTAAATATATAATATGTTTAGTTAAAAATTATCTTTTTCATTTTTTTATTATTCCTTTAAGTTTTAAAAGTTCACTTTCAAAAATTTCCTAATTTCATTATTTAGGAAAAATATTGGAAAAATAAAATAATATAAATATTAACTTTCCTTTACAACTCTACACAAATTTATAAACAAATATTATCATGTAGTCCATATATTGTGGCATCTTCATGGACACATACATCATATTTTCTTAAAAATATAAAGGGCCATTTTTATAAAGAATGTAATATAATTTATGAAAGTTAATTTTATTCTTGCATGGTATATTTTTACATTATTTTAAAATTCATTATGCTCGTACTTGTAATTATTTCTCAAAATTAAATGTTCTTTTCTCTTCTTTTTTTTGTCACCGGAGATTGTATATGGACTTGTATTTCAACTTCACATATTGTTATACCATATTTAAGTTTATAGTACATGTATCCCAAATCACTTCTACAAATTAAATTAAGTTTCTCTTAATATTATATGAAAAATAATCATAAATTGGTACTATTTCAAACTAAAAAAATTAATAAAATACCACAGGTATTGTGCCTCTCTAAAATCACCTTCACAAATATTTCCACATTCATTACAAAGTATATGTGCTTAAAATGCCAACCATACTACAAAGAAGATAAATAACGTTTTGAATGAAATAAATAATTTCAATGGAGAAAAGGGAATTCCAACACCATATGGAACAAGAAGGGTTGCGTAGCCACAAGTCCCTGCCAAGAAAAAGCAGGAATCTATCGTTTGATTGGACTCCGAAGCTGTGTTGGGTGCTCTTCATGATGATCTGAGAACGACTGCAAGCATGTAGTTCCTTACAGCTCTCTGTTCCAAAACGCTTGGTAATATTCCTCGTATTTGAAGCTTCAAAATGCTGCAATATGCTCCACGTCAGTCAATGGTGTTGCACGTCAGTCAATGGTGTTGCAGGAACGATACCTGCGTGAGGAGATGGACAATAAAATGTCAAAATTGAAATGTGTTCTCTTGAAGAGTTCACAACAATACGATGCAACACACTCATGTATCTTCCTACCTTTAGGTATTAGTTTTATAAGGCCTTGATTCATGTGCTTACTCATTTATCCCATGGCTATCATCTCCTTGCATATTTTAAAAAGATAATCTCAGACAATATTCCAAAACTTTTCAAAAGATTCACAAGGGAGTCCATCTATTCCGGGGGCCTTCTTATTATTCATAGAGACAAGTGCATTATAAAGATCATATTTGGGAATTCATGCTTATTAAAAGGCATTATCTACCCTTCTTTGGAACAACCTTCTTACACTCTTCTATGAATCTATTCACTTCTGAATTATTCTCCTAGCTTGATAAAGTTGTTTCAAATGTGATTGAAGTAAAATAATCTTCCGAGGCTTCTTGATTGCTACTAGGATCATTTAGATACTCTAATAAATCCCCCCATTGCTGAATGGATCGTCAGAGTAGTATTCCATTCGGTCCTCCATAGGCATTCTAAAAAACTCTTCCGCTACTTCCAACATCCTTCTGATCACCACATCTGGAATGCCATGATTGATTATCTGTTTATACATACAACAATAACAAAAAGATAATATTTGGCATTCTAAGGGGACTATAGACCATGAAAGGATTATATCGTCAATTGGGAATGACATGATTGACAATTTGTTTATTCATACAACAATAACAATAACATAATATTGAGCCATTGCATCTCGAAGGAGGTAGGATGGCCAAACATTGAATGAAATATTGGCATGGGGTTTCACCAATTTCAATTCCATTTTAAGTCTTTTTCAATTTCAATTGATCTTGTATACTCCAGTTGAATCACAATTGATCTTGTATACACCATCGGTTGAAGCATGGAGTTAATATAAATCTCTTTGAAACTAATGCCGTGTAAGAGTTGTGACGAGAGCCTTTTCAAGTGATGCATGTCCATCTGACGGTTCCCAGTCTTTCCTCCATCTGTCATACCATGATTTTTCATGGGAAGTACATGTCCTAGTAGATGCGACTTGTCTCTTTAATTTCATGGAAGAAGCTTAATGGTTGATCATGATCCCGTCATCTTAACAATCAATCACCCTTCCCAGATTTCAAACAATTCGAGTGTTAGAAGATCATGCACACTTGAAATCCATTTCCAAAGAAATGGTACCTACGCGCATAAATGTAGTGGAAAAATACCAACTCAGCGAAACTACAGGAAAGGATCTGCGACACTTTCTGGATGTACAAAGATGAGACATCGATTGCAGGGATGATAAAGGTAATCTATATAAACCAAATCAAAGTAAAATACATAGAATGCTCCCCCTCTATGTGGTTTGAGGTATATTCACAGTTAGGGGAAATCTATTTCTTTATTGAGAATCCAGAGAGAGTAAGAGCATATGATAGGGTATTCAGTCTAAGGTTGAATGTAAACGTCGATATAACGCGCTTAAAGGGAAATTGAGACACTTTGAAAGATTGGGTATATCTTCTCTTTGAACTCAAACCTTATGGCTTGATTGATATATTTTCTTCTTCAACTCCACTCTCATGACTTTAACGGACTTCGCCTTACCCGATAGATAGTTGTTCAGCAAAGGGTTGAAAGTCTCCTAACCACCTACCACCAGCTAGAATAATTGATTGTCGATGTAATGGTGATCTTCTCCTGCTGTTGTTGATGATATGACTTGTTCTTCTCTTCTCGAATCAAGGAATATTTTTACCGACCGCTCCTGCCACAACTTGCTACGTTGACCTGTCGGCTTTTATTATGACCAAGGAAGTGACTCGACTTAGTGACTAAATCTATAATGAGCGCCCTTTCTTTACGCAAGGTGACTATTTGTAGCAGTGGGTAATGGAGGTAATTACCAAAGATATTAATCAACAAGAACTAGAAGAAAGTGGTTTCTTGATAGTGATAGCATGTAACATCTCTTAACCTGGTTGGCTTGGCCTATTAGATCTTTTGGCGGAAAGTCCTTTAATAAATATTACAGTGTTAAGGTGGTGGGAAGTTGCAATCTTCTACAACCCTTATTGAGCTAGTAGGATACAAATCCAGGAGAAAACTAAACTTCAACATTAAAGTATTCTAAATGTATTTTCTTATTGAAATTTGCACCAGAGTCGAGTGCACACAGGAAGAAGCAGTCGCAGAGTTGAGTGCTTCCATAAGTTTACAATTATGGCATTCAAAAAGGTATGTTTCCTCCACCTATAAACACATTCAATAGTAGAAACCATGGTTTTATGAAGATATTTATGAAGATTATTTCAACAATTATTAGATAGAAAAATATTTGAACCATTTTTAAAATAGATGGTAGAACACCATGTGTCAAATCTAACAAATATGATCTACATTTTACACCAATTGTGTGGCAGGAAATCAAACGTTGGTAAAAGGATTCAAGGTTGTCTCAGTAGCATATGAAATATTTTTCAGTGTTGTCGCGTACAACTCTGGAGATCACGTTAATTCAGTCTTACCTTCCTTCCCACTCTGTCTTGGATTCACTAGTCTTATGACAGTGCATTCGCTACTCTTGTGACAGTGCAGGTGGTCTTCTTGGTGATAGTTAAAGTGGTAGAAGGGTAGCTGAATCTTGTTTCTACTAAACAAGTTGATGGATGATGGATCAAAATGATGCCACTGATTGGGGTCCCGAGTGAGATCGAGTTCTATCGCGTTACAAAGCAAACTTTGGTTTGGGTCATGCCACAGGAAGAAGAGACACTGAGAGGAAGAGAAATGAAGAGGAGATGGAATAGAAACTAAGTAAATTTGGTTCATGCCACATGAAGAAGAGAAATGGGTTGTTGGATTACTGAGAGGGGGGGTGAATCAGTAATAGAGAAATTTAATCATTTTTAACCATATAATCCAAGTGTTATATCAATGTATCATTATCATCCAATAACTACAAAGTAAATAAGAAATGAACAAATGAACAATCATACACATACACAGTACACTGGTGTTTTACGTGGAAACCCAAAGCAGAAGAAAACCACATAATGCTTTATCTTATATGTCTTGAATAATTACATTCATTGGAAGCACCAACTTCCTTTGTTTTCCAGCTACAACTTGAAGGAGGCTCCAAATCCCTATTTTCTTAGGCTACAACATGAGTGAAGCTCCAACTCCTCAATTCTCTGGCTACAACCAGAAGGAGGCTACAACCCCCTATGTTCTCCGGCTACAACCACCTATCCTTGCCCCATCCAACTTCCCTGACGTATAAGTAGAATGATGGAAACATTGTCACACTATCATTGTGACATATAATGTTGTAAACCTATACCAATCAACCTGTACCAAATAACATGTACCAATAACCTGAACCATGCATAAACCATGCATCAACCTGTACCTCAAACTGTAATCAACCTGTACCATCAAAAAGTGCATCAACCATGCACCAACCTGTACCAAACAACCTGTAATATACCTGTACCATAAACAAGTGCATCAGCCATGCACCAACCTTTACCTCAACCTGTACCATGAACAAGTGCATCAACCATGCACCAAACCTGTACAAATAACCTGTCACAATAACTTGTCCAAACAACCTATCACAACAACCTGTCTCATCAATGCTATCAACCAAATTAGATCTACTCACCAAGATCAATCACCAAGACAAATCTCAAAGATGTGCATCAACCAAGCATAACACAACAACTCATAATCATCACCAATATCAATATGTGCTTCTAATAATAAAAGTATGCTACATCATCCATAAACCATGTGTCAACAATACTACTAACAATTTCCTCGAAGCATGTACCAAGTATGTACCAATCATGTATCAACTACTCATCAATATGTCCCAACATCATCAACTATACACCTCATGTATGTGTCAACTCATCAACTACTTGTCTCAACCATGTACCCAAAATGTACCTCAACCAAATGCCCTGATCAATTTCATCATCCAAATATGATTTATAACTCTGTAATATACCTGGTGTATATGATCACATACTTGCAAACCTTCCTTAACTTTAACAACAAGAGACTAGCATTTTCATCAAACTTTTCTTTAGTCTCACATGACTAGTTTTGGATTAGTCAACAACCCTAACTTGAAATAATCATAACTTTGTACCTATAATGAATAAATATATGAAACTGATGCACAATGTTCTTCAGTGTTTTTTATGCAATTCCTTCAGGTGTCACTACTTGGAACCTCTCAAAAACGGATTTATAGAAAAAATGGCATACCTTGTTGAATTTTGGCTTGTTCTGGAGAGAGACATTGTAGAGCATGCCCTGCATGAAATATTTGTTGAATTGATATGAAAATTTTACACAACATACTAAAGACTGTAATCTAACCAAAACATTTGGTCTTACTGAATTTGTATCTGTTATGAATAATTTATGATGTTTTTACCCAAAACACCTATTTTTGACTAGTTTTAGGACTAGCCACAAACCCTATTTTCCACGGAGTGTAACTCAAAAAATACAACGGCACACAATATGAATGTTTTAAAACAGATACTTGGATATGTTTCCTCAATGGCATAGCAATTTCATGGTATGAATCATTCTAGAAAAAAGTTATTTCGAAAATGGTGAGATGACCTGTAAATAACATACCTTAGAAAGCATCATCAAAAGAATTTATGTTTCCTTGAATTCCGGCCTTCTTTTCTTCTCCTTCCCTTAGAAATTTGGCTTATATATCCTTTGGTTACCTCAGACACCTATAGGTATTCAATATGCTCAAGTGTGTCTAAAATGAGAGAGACTTTCCTCTTATTTATACTCTCCAAGTAGCTTCCTTAAAAACATCTTCTAGGTCACTTTGTCCACTTTCCTTATTTTAGGTTAACTCACTTATAATTTCTCCATAAAATTTAATATTTAAATAAATAATTTGTATTCACTTTGAATTATATTACACTCATCACTTCACTTTATTATTTACCTTCTAAATAGCTTAAACCACTTTCATTACTTTGACCTTTTGGGGCTTCTAGATGACATAAGAGAGTCCTCCAACTTCATAAGGCCATAACTCTCCAACCGTGAGGAGTTATGTGACGCTCCACATACCACAAGAAATGGAATGACATGTAACATCCATATAGAATAATATTACCTCAAATATATCAAAACTCATACCATTATACATCAAACAAACTTGGTTCCATTACCCAAACCTAGGTTCTCCAACTTCTGATCATGTGCATAACTCTCTAACCGTGAGGAGTTATGTGACGTTCCACATACCACCGGAAATGGCATGAAAATCACTATCCATATAGGATAGTTTCATGGAAAAATTCACTAACCTTCATCTCATTATTCCACAAATAAGCATGGGTTCTCTAACCACACTTCTAGGACAACTCAATCCACAAAGAGTCTTCCCATGAGGGCTTTCACCATAAGAGGACCACTTTGGAGTTCATCCATCTATACTTCTTATCAACCATGACAAGACAATAATGATTCATCTTTACATCAAACAAACTTGGGTCCATTATCCAAACCTTTGTGCTATCGGGCTTTCTTCAAGGGTTGACATCAATGACAACCAACCTTAATCAACACAGGGAAGGTAATAAACTAAGTCAACTAATGGATATTATAGGTTAAAAATAAAACATTTTATTGTATAGGTGTTAGGATTAGAAGTTCACTAACATAGTCTTTGGACACCGCAACCTTCCATGCAATCTTCGACACCACAATTGGACATCATGCAATCTTGGACACCGCAATATGAAATATGATATGAGTTATCAACTATGGGATATGGTTTGGGCGATGGGGCAGTAAACATTTAATGTTTGGAAATTAATGCTAACTTGAAAGTTAGCATTACTCCATGTTAATCCATTATGTGATCAAATATTCACTTGAAAGTTCTTTTAAGGTAAGATATGGTAAGAGTGTGCCTCATGAAGAGGCCAAATAAGGCCTCCAAATTGAAACTTTAGCCTAAAAACCAAAAGCTACCTGGAAATGTGCATGAAACTATTAAAACTTTGGTTAAATTGTTTGGTTTCCGTGCCATAATAATACAACCATGAAAAATCGATTACTATAAACCCTTGTTGCCCAAAGGGTAGAGACTAATAAGAAATGGGACAATCTCACCTATATTACCGATCTCCTTCATTACACTTTGTATTAAATTGCAAACTTATTAACCACAATTTTAATCTCATTTTAGCAGTCATTTATGAGGAATATTATGAGTATTAAAAATGACACACTTTTCTCACTTCATTTCTTATGTTACCAAAATAATAATACCAACATTATCTCCAATACATCATATGACATTGTAGAAAATGTTTTAAAAATATGTGATAAGAAAGTGATAAAAGTTTTTAATAATTTAATTATTGTTTTATATTTGATATTCTTTTTTTAATTTATAATTATTAGTAATTTATTATTTCTTTTATTTATTATTATAATGTTTATGGAGGTATATATATCCTACTCCTCATATCATTTTGAACTTGTAATTGTTTAGGAGAAAACTTATATTCTTAACCATTAAACCTACTCAAACTATTATATATATATCCACTCAAACTATTATATGGTGATGATGATGATGATTAACATCCTCTAAGACCGAATTGGTGGATTGGACCTTAAGAGGGTAAGTGATTACTTGTGATTCTTTAGAATTTTGTTTCTGTGCTAAAAAAACATTAAGAGAATATTTTCAAGATCACCATAGTTTTTTGAGTTAAGAGGTTAGGAAGGTTGGTAGTGTGACAAATATTTTGAAAATGAGATATAATTTGGGTATCGGCTGGACAATCTAAGAGAAAGTGTTTTTCATCTTCAACCTTCTTAGTGTCACAAAGGTGACACACTCTTTCATCCCATGGCGTTTTAGGAATTGACCAACGTCTAGTTTCACTATGGAACTCATGAGAATTTTTTCTTATCTTAGCAATGCTTACTTTTTCTTTACACTCATCAAAACAAATAGATAATTTTGATCTTCTAGATTAGGGTTGATTACATCCTTATAATACCTTACCTTTATTTTTTCTTCTAAGTCTTTATCAAACCACATTTTCTCCTTAAATTTTGATTTGATGATATTTTTAATAGTATCTTTATTATACAAAATGGTGTCTTCCATGATTCCCCAATAGTTTCTCCAAGGCTGGGCATCTTTATGCCATCCTCGCTTCAGTTGATGGTGCTTACAAATCGATTTTGAAGTAATTTTAGGAAGTCTATTGTCTTATGTGTTGTTTCACGTGTTCTTATACATTAGGTATCTAGTCATAGTCGTGCTCTCAATGGGGGAGAGGCTTGTTTCTAAGAGGAGGATGAGATAGGGCGTATTTCCTTTAATTTTGAGATTATAGGTTATAAAATTATTTTTTATTTGCTCTATCTCTCTCCATGATTCATGAGAGATACTACAACCCCATAATTCACATCCATAGAGAATAACATGTGTAACGAGAGTCTCAAAGAGGAGTTTATTCTTATCCCAAATCCAAATATCGGCTGAATTACAATCGTTTTCAAGCCCATAATAAGCTTTCCATCCCCCAATAATCCTTTTATCAATGCTACAATTCTAGTTGAGCTTGTGGTGAATATCAATTCCAAGATATTTGTATGAAGTCACTTCCTCCAAGTTTTTGTTTTCATAAATGAAGGTATCATAGGCGATTTTATCGGATTTAATAATTATGACCTTAGACTTATCAATATTAACAATCATACCCATATTGGAGAAAAAATCCTTGAGGATTCTTAGTTGGTTTTCAATATCACGGGGACTCCTTTCCATAAGAATGATATCATCAGCATAAATAAGATGTTTGATGACTATACCATTGAGAGTAGGGCCGACACAACCTACTTTTTCCAAAAAATCTTCTAACCTGTCAATGTAAATGCCAAAAATGGTAGAGGACAAGGGGTAACCTTGTTTGACTCCAATATTGCAGTCAATCTCTTTCGACCAGCCCACATTATTTTTAAACTTAGAAAGAAGGTTCCCATACAACCTTATTGTAGCAGCCCTCAACTCGAGAGGCACTTTTGTCTCTTCCAATCTATTCCAAAGGTTTTTCCTAGGAACCATGTCAAAAGTTTTTCTAAAGTCAACAAAACCACAAAAAAGATTTGTTTTAGTATTTCAGAACTTCTCTACAATGATATTAAAGGTAACACGATGTTCGATAGTTGAATGATATCTTCTAAACCTTGCCTGGCCTTTAGTTATTTTTCCGTGAATTTTCTAGCCAAAGTCTAATCTTCTTTTCCAAAATAATTCCATAAATCTTGGCTAAAATTGGGCTAATCATAATGGTCTTATAATTAGAGGGAATGTTTCTATCCCCATTTTTAAAAATTGGAACAATGAGGCTTTGCGTCCAAGGTTTGGGGAAGCCATGCTTGCTTGTTAAATTGAAGAGCTTGTGTATGTGAGGGACAAGGATAGGCCCTCTTATTTTAAACATTTCGGCTTAGTAGCCTTCAATGTCCGTAGCTTTCTCATTTGCAAGCCATTTAACCATGAACTCTATGTCATCTAAAGAAAAAACTACATCCTCTGTAGGGACAATCTGAAAGGTGTCCATGGCATTAAGGAACTCATAAATACTTTTAAGGTAGGAATTCCAGTCCCTTAAGGGAATCATATCATTTTCTTTAGTATTGCGGTTTAGAATTTGGCTCCAAAACTTCTTAGGATCTAGCTTAGATAGTTGTAAAAGATGCTCTTGTCTTTTATTGATATAGTACCCTTTTTTCCTTTTAATTAGGGAATTGTACGTATTGATCTTATAGAGTTTTAAGGACTCATTAGAAGCATCCCTAATGGATTTCCTAGCAATTTTACATTCTTTATCATACCAAGGGTTAGTCGTTCTATTATTCTTTTTACATGACACATCTAAAGAGAACTTGTTAATAGAAGTGGAAAGGGTAGTTGTAAAATTATGATAGAGTTATGCAATGTTGTCTTTATAAGTTAGGAGATGTAATTTCCTATTTAAATCCTTTAAGAAAAGGTCAACTTTACTTTTGTCAAAGCACAATTGTCTTTGATTATTAGAATTCTCTTCAATGGTTCCCATGTTCATGGAAAAGTTTAGAGTTAGGGTCAAAGGTTTATGATCAGAGTCGAGTTCATGGTCATTTAAAAGGTTAAAAGTTTCTATTTGGTTGGAAACAAGGATATAAGATATCACATAATCTATGAAACTACTTCCTAGCCCATGAATACAAGTCATCTGGTTGGAGTTTGGCCACTTCATTACTCCATTGCAAATTTTTTGTTGGAGTTTGGCCACTTCATTACTCCATTGGAAAAGTTTAGAGTTAGAGTCAAAGTTTTATGATCAGAGTCAGGTTCATGGTCATTTAAAAGGTTAAAAGTTTCTATTTGGTTGGAAACGAGGATATCATATATCACATAACCTACAAAACTACTACCTAACCCATGAATACAAGTCATCTGGTTGGAGTTTGGCAACTTCACTACTAAATTGCAAATTATTAGGTCATGAGAGCTGCAGAGCTTGACCAACTCGATACCAAACAAATTCTCAATTAGCCTTCAAGGCTTCTTTTGTAGCTATTAGATAAAACAAGGTCCTCGTCTAGCCATAAAGGATTATGGTTGGAATCATTGCTTAAAATAGAATCTTCTTTAGTTGTCGTCCTAGCATTAAAGTCTCCTAGTAGGAGGATATTACCTTCATTTTTCAAATTATAAATATCTTGTTCTAAATTCTTATAGGGACAATTGCTATCTATATTGTTTTTCTTACAAAAAGTAGAATTAATAGCAAATTTTTATATACATCTTATTAGCATTGGTGTCTAAGATTTCTATCCAAATATACTGATTTAGAAGGTCGATCTTGTTGACATGAAGTTTAAATTTTTCTACCCTTTAAAACTGAAGCTTCATCTTTTCCTAAGTCATGGAGCCTCCCTTAGTCCAAAAAAGAGAGTCAGAGTCTTTCGTTCCTTTTTGGGTTTCAAGATTCATTTTTTCTTGAGGTATGATATTCAACCATCTCAATTTCCCGGTGCCGAAATATCGAAACCATTTAACATATTAAAAAATTAAAAAAAAAAAGAGGGGGAAGAAATAAATGTTACATTTTCCGTTGCTTTCCACAATGTACTCTTGAATCTGTAATTAATTAAACTCCTAAATGCAATCATCTTTCCCTTAATATTTCATGATTCAGGTATCTTTTTACTAAAGCGTTTTCGAACTCTTAACGTTCGAACACCCGATCCTCAATTTTCCGAAAAGTAAAAAATAATTAATCACTAATCTTGATTAATTAAAGTTTTAATATGAATGATTAACGCCTCACTAATTCCATCGTAATTTCGCGATCTAGGTTTTTCCTATGACATATCTTCCTGACAATAGGATCCCCAAAGTTCTGAAATGTGAAATTGTGTTTTCTTTAAATAAAGTCTAAGATTAAGGTTAAGTTGTTTTCAAAACAAGATTAGTGATAACTAAGATGCCTCTCACATTTCAAGAATTGAGGAAGGAAACAATTTTTGAAACTCCATACTTGAAATCGTCGATATACAACAGTATTAATAATGGATAAATGGAGATATTTTTTTATGCGAAAGTGTATCTCCAGGCATATCTTTCCATTAAGGCATTAATTTTTCATCGCATGTGTCAGTATGCTTGTTATAACACAAATTAAGGGTTAATAAAGGTCATGTGTTTCGAACTTCATTCTTATCCTTTACATCTGTAGCAAGTCACATTTATCCAGTTTTATACATTTTTCCTCTGTAAACGAGTTTCTGGTCTAGTGTGTTAGCGTCAGAAGTCACTCTTGGATTGCTAACAGGGGCAGAGCCCGACGCCCATCAGTTTTATGTCACGATTGTTTATAGATGGGTGATCAAATGGAAGGAAACTCGAAACAATAGTATTCCAAGTCTGAAACCAGGCCAGGTATGCATGAGCAAGTGAGGTCTTGCGTAAATTTCAAACAGTGAGCTGTAGTAAAGGGTGAACAGGTGGAAGACTTGTATGAGAAGAGTGCGAAAGTCTGCTATAAAAAGCGGGTTCCTAACAGACTGTAGGAGAAGGCATCCAAATGCAAGGTCTTCTTGCGTTTAAATACAGAAAACCAGAAAATACAATAATGCCATGATAAATCATTTATCATAACAGAAATGAAACAATTCGCGTGACTCAGCCAATCACGAACTCTCCTAGCATAAGATGAAAAACTAGATGGGGTAAGAAGAACTGTCTATCATAAAACAAGAAATCTCATCTACAGATACACAAGCTGAAAGTTGAAATAACTGCTAAAACATTACAGTAGGGAGCTCTGCTCAACCATCGATCCTTACAAAATGGCAAAAATGCCTACATATACTCTGGAGCTAACTTAGGTGTTGAAGGTGAGATCATATCATGAATTCGATGCTTGACGTTGAGGAGCTTCTCTATCAGGATGGGTTGTCAGTCTACCTCAATCTGTCCTCTGCTCCCCTGTCATACGCCTCCTTAATTCAGCATGGCTCATGCCAGGGTGTAGCTGAGCCCTTTGAATGTTGAACTGGCATGTGCAGGCTCCTTTGGTGAGTTGGAGACTCGACGTGGCTTTCCTGAAGAGAACTGGTACAAGGGACCCTCCTGGGTAAATTTCAGCCAGAACCTCCATACTCTGCAATAAATGGGTGACGCGAGGCTTTACCCACCCTATTTCTCCTTTTCTGCTGAGCCGAAGTAGCTCTTTAGATCCCCGAGTGGAATCCCTAATGAAAACCCGACCCAGTCCACAGGTCTCTTCTTCTTTCCTCACGATCTCCTGTTCTTCACTGTGACTTTTCCCCGACTCTGTATCGGGTTTCGGGGTTTCGCGTTCCCCGTTGTCAAGAGTTCTTGACCCTTTAAACTCCCGATCACCGATTCTCCGATGAGCGCTCTTTTTCCCTTAGCCCATCTGAACTATACAATGGTCCATGTGACCTGCTACCATATGACCGCAACCATATAGCTTTCCATCGGGGTTTCAGGGTTTGCGATGTCAATGTGCACGCATCCTCCAGACTTGCGATTCTCTGATTCCTGATGGCTCATGGCCATTGACCTGTCAATGGTCCACTCCCCGTTGTGAAATCCTACCACCTGTCCTCCGCCCAGTTGACAACTGGCTCCCGCACTATGGTGCTCCTCTCGGTCCCACCATGACTGACAGTTGTTCCCCACCAATCGGGGTTTCGCGGATCGCAATTTTGAAGTGCCCGAATCACTCATCCCCGGGATCCATGATATCCCGATGGCTTCAACTCCGATGGATGCTTCCCCGTCGGGACCCTCCCCGATAACGGTGATCTCCTGCCACGCATCCCTTCCAGATGGACGGTCCCTATTAACTCTCAGGGATTCGGGACTTTCGTTGTCTTATTTCTATTTGTTGTCCTGAGACAAGAAATATTGCTAACATTAGGCTCCATGGGGGATAGAG
Source organism: Picea glauca (assembly GCA_000966675.3). Lineage (NCBI taxonomy): Eukaryota > Viridiplantae > Streptophyta > Pinopsida > Pinales > Pinaceae > Picea > Picea glauca. Next base: position 56,843 of record JZKD02S0716950.1, on the reverse strand, counting down.
TCATCCCTGCGATGCTCTAAGAACTCATTCCGTAGCTTCAGTGCCTTGCTGTTGGGCTATGGAGTCATGCTGAAAACATCCCGCTGCTGAAAATACAGGCTGAAAAATAAAAGTAACAAAATAAAGCTACATGCTCAAAGGAGCTTATTTATATACAATCCTAAACTAATAAAATATTTTACATGGGCTAGGTGAAAGAGAACTTCCACCATAACCATTCAAGCAACTTCCTAGATAGAAGCTCCTTCCTTCTGTCAATGATCATATGCAGATGGTGGAGCCGTGAAAGCAGAATGGTTACACTCATCAACTCCTCCTTACAGGATGGAGTTGAGATGAAATAGGGCGGCTCCAAGGCTTAGGAGAAATGCCACTCCATGTATTTGCTGACAGGGTCATCGAATGAGTGGCCATTTCCAAGGAATTGGCGAAATACAGCCTCTTCTGCTACACAGTTGTTCACACGGGGTCGAATGTCTCTGATATCCACAGGCGGGTGAATAAATGAAGTAGGCCCGCTGATCTTAGGTGGTGGTTGCTCACTGACTGGCTCTACGCAGTCTGTAAACTGCATCTTCAACTGCTCCTCTGGTTCTTCTGGTGCCTCTTCTTGGCTCTCCCAAGGGTCAGAGTCATAATCATCATAGATAGGACCTGTGGGAAAGCTCTTCTTTTCAATTTTCTACTCAGGGGGGCTGATTTCCTCGCATTGTCTTTCATTTGTGAACAGAGGAGAAGGATCTGCAGTCTTCTCTTGGAAGTTCTGGGTGTCCAGCTCATAACCTGATTCATAGCTGTCATACATGGGCTGGCTGCTACCCAGGTCATCAATCTGTGATGTGGGGCTCTACTTCTCCTCAACTGAATAGTCATTAAATCTAGGTGAGCACCAGATGACTTCATCTTGAAAAAAAGGAACGATCTCTAGATCCTCCTTTTCAATCCCAAATGTAAATACATCATGGGAAATCTCATGAAGAAAAAGAGAACAATCCTCTTCCCCAACTACCACTTCATCGCTTTGATTTGAGACAACAAGTTCATCGGGGGAAGTTGCTAACTCACCTAATAAATCTTCAACAATCTCTTCAAAAGAGTTTCTCAGAGCGTCTGCCTCAAGGACTGGAAAATCCTCTACACAGTCTTCATATTTCAACCCTTCTAATTGGGCAGAGAGATATTTCACCTGCTCCATCAACTTACTCAGGACACCATCCTCCTCTCTGGGAACTTCATCACTTTCATAACCTGCCTTGGATGCATATGAATGGGGAGGAGAATGGACTGAGTTCTGATCTAGGTCATCAGGATCCTCCCCACACCTTACGTCAGAAACAACTTTCTCTTGTATAAAGTTGTGGTATCCCTCACAACAATTATGACAAATTAACTCAGGGGGATACAACCTCTGACAATAGGCAGTGAAAGCTACAAGGAATCCATGGAGTGAATAAATGCTAGCAGGGGGTAAAGAATGGTACCATTTACGCGCATCCCCTGCTAACGAGAACATGAACATCTTTAGTAACACATCCTCACGATGTATCTCCCACTGACGCATGAGTTCATGAAACTCACTGAGGTGCTGAGCAGGGTTGTCCTCTTCACACTTTCCAAATATGGGAAAATAATCACCCCATTCATCCATAGAGGGGACAACATTAGGAAAACCAAGAATAGTAGAAAACTTAAAAGGAGCAAACCTGCGAGAAAGGATTTTCTCCATATCGAACCAGTGAAGTTGCCAATCGATCCTTGAATCATGGAGTCACCAGGTGAAAAATGTGCAGCTTCGAATGTGTCTAGTCCTTGTTCACCATCAAAGTCCAGATCTTAACATTATCGTTACCTTAGGAAACTTCTCAGGCTGAGAAAGCAGCCACTAAAACCTTCTCGAGAAATCTCCTCTGGGTCAGCTTTCAGGTGTGCCAATAGTGGCCACAACTGAAACAGTAAAGTGGAAAAAATGGAGTCACCATAGTGGAGTCACCAGGTGCACAGTAGAAATCTGAATAATTCTGATTTCTGATGCACCTTCAGAATCAGTTGATTGTTGTCATTCTGCCCAGGGAAAATCTTCAACTTCATCCCCAGCAATGGCGCCAGAAATGTTAGCGTCGGAAGTCACTCCTGGATTGCTAGTAGGGGCAGAGCCCGATGCCCATCAGTTTTATGTCACGATTGTTTATAGATGGGTGATCATATGGAAGGAAACTCGAAACAGTAGTGTTCCAACTCTGAAACCAGGCTAGGTATGCATGAGCAAGTGAGGTCTTGCGTAAATTTCAGACAGTGAGCTATAGTAAAGGGTGAACAGGCAGAAGACTTGTATGAGAAGAGTGTGAAGGTCTGTTATAAACAACGGGTTCCTAACAGACTGTAGGAAAAGGCATACAAATGCAAGGTCTTCTTGCGTTTAAATACAGAAAACTGGACAATACAATAATGCCACGATAAATCATTTATCATAATAGAAATGCAATAATTCGCGTGACTCAGTAAATCACAAACTCTCCTAGCATAAGATGAAAAACTAGACGGGGTAAGAAGAACTGTCTGTCATAAAACAAGAAATCTCAACTATAGATACACAAGTTGAAAGTTGAAATAGCTGCTAAAACATTACAGTAGGGAGCTCTGCTCAACCATCGATCCTTACAAAATGGAAAAAATGCCTACATATACTCTGGAGTTGACTTAGGTGCTGAAGGCGCGATCATATCATGAATTCAGTGCTTGACGTTGAGGAGCTTCTCTATCAGGATGGGTTGTCAGTCTGCCTTAATCTGTCCTCTGCTCCCCTATCATACACCTCCTTAATTCAGCATGGCTCATGCCAGGGGATAGCTAAGCCCTTTGAATGTTGAAATGGCATGTGTAGGTTCCTCTGGTGAGTTGGAGACTCGGCGTGGCTTTCCTGAAGAGAACCGGTACAAGGGACCCTCCTGAGTAAATTTCAGTTGGAACCTCCATACTCTGCAATAAATGGGTGACGCGAGGCTTCAACCACCCTCTTTCTCCTTTTCTGCTGAGCCGAAGCGGCTCTTTAGATCCCCGAGTGGAATCCCTGATGAAAACCTGACCCAGTCCATAGGTCTCTTCTTCTTTCCTCGCAGTCTCATGTTCTTCACCGTGACTTTTCCCCGACTCTGTATCAGGTTTCGGGGTTTCGCATTCCCCGTTGTCAAGAGTTCTTGACCCTTTGAACTCTCGATCACCGATTCTCTGATGAGCACTCTTTTTCCCTTAGCCCATCCGAACTATACAATGGTCCATGTGACCTACTACCATATGACCGCAGCCATATATCTTTCCATCAGGGTTTCAGGGTTTACGATGTCAATGTGCACGCATCCTCTGGACTCATGATTCTCCGATCCCCAATGGCTCATGGTCGTTGACCTGTCAACGGTCCGTTCCCCATCGCGAAAGCCTGCCACCTGTCCTCTGCCCATTTGACAACTGGCTCCCGCACTATGGTGCTCGTCATTGGCTCTTTCAAATTGGAACATATACAAGTAATGTATAAATTGTCTCCTAGTCCCAAGTATATTTATAATAAATATTTCATGAGTGAGTTTCAAAGAAAAGAATGTTTTGAGTCAGACCAAATGTATCCTGGCATAATCAAAGACTAATGAAGACATGCAGCAAAATTCAGGGCCGACACCCATGGTATTTACACCACAACCTCATTAAATGATTATATGGTCTATGTGGAGATGATGTTATGTAGACTTTTTGGAAGGAAAAGTCCTACCCATTTCCCTGCAGAATAGGTACCTCTTTTGCACGAGGCAGTAGAAGGTTACAACTTCAATTGGAATAAGATTTTATCTGATAACATAGCGAAGGAGGTCATGGAATATCAAATTGCAATATCCAAAGGTCGACTAATAGCCGTTTATATGTCTGCATACATCATGGATTCTATATGCTTCACAACTCCTTTATCTTTGATGAATTGGATTTGGAATCCGACTTACTCGGAACCTATTCATGAATATCATTCTAAACTTTGGGAAGAAAACACCAAGGACTCATTCTATGAAATTTGTCATTTCATGGTAATACCACTACATCCGATGTTGTACGGTTGTACACCTCCCCGCATTTCAGATTTGGTCATAGGAAGCCTCAAGGCAGTTGTTGACTAGTTTATAGAGGATAATTTCTCCTACATCAGATTTTTCGGATGTTCAATTCCTCCACATGCACTTCCAAAATTCCTCCCTGACAGACTGGTGTGCAGGGAGGTAGCTCATCAAATAGTAATAGGTGGAATTGGGATAGAACTAAAGACGTCTCAAAAGAAGTCTTGGCCAGTTTTTTCCATTCGGATTGGGAAAATTTCACTACTCAACTTGGGTCATTCCAAAGTTGAAGAGACAACACTGGAGGGGGTCAATTTGGTATACCTCAAGCATAGGAAACACGACCCTTAACAGTTAGTGGGAAATCACATGGCCCACTGTAATATGAAGGCTTATGAACATGAGAAGTCCCCTTGTGATGACATGTTCAAAGGGACTATGACCTATGAGGAGGTGTTAGAGGGGGTACAAACACTGTTGTTTGACCTGTAAGATAGTTTTGAGACCTTCCAGAAGCATAGATGGAGTGGTTTGTCGAAAGTACTGCAAGGAGAAGCAATCACCCTTCCTCGGGAACAAGAGGATACTCCTCCAGGCTTTGAAAAAGAAGCACAGGATAAATTCAATCCCGAGGAAATTCCAGAGGAGACTCAAAGGTCTTCGTAAAATGAAGAGGCTTTACAGACAGAAAATACTGAGATGAAAACAGAGAGGAGGTCTGGGACACCTCCCGAGTCCAGTAAGTCCACTCCCCCTTCATCATCTGTTGTTGATGTCAATATACCTAAGGCCATAGGAGAAACAAGATCTATAGAGCCAGGAATTCCCATAGATTCTTTAACCCCTTTACAGTATGCCTTTGGACTCCCACAGATGGGAGCCATATATGTTAGTGATATCACCCCTATCTCCAGAGATGAGATCCCTCCTTCTGATTATTTTTTCAGCAAAAAGAGGAAGGTTGTTCTAAAACAAGAAATGTATATGAGAGAGGGGGGTATGGTGAAGAAGCATAGGGTCTTGGTAGATGGCCAGAATTTGGAAGAAGAGTATTTCACTGTAGAGGTAGAAGGCTCCATGGGAGCCATGGAAACAACAAACCTTTTTACTGTGGAAAACATGAGAAAAAGGATAAACAATAGTAACGACACAATAGCTCAATTGCAGGACTAGTTAAAGAATGCTGAGAAAAACATTAGAGAAGAGGTGAATAAAATCTTGGAGCAGGCCAGAGATGTTGAAAGGAAATAAATTCAATCACTCAAATCAAGCCTGGATGAAATGAACTAGAAGATACAAGAAAGGCAGGTGCAAGTTACTCAGCAAAAGGAGCTTGTAAAGCAGCTACAACATAAGTTAAATTTGATAGAAGGCCAGGTTGTAGAATTAAAGTCTTTCCAGACCCTCTCGCTGGAAGCACATACAAAGATAGAAGCCAAGCAACAGAAATTGATCTCCAAAATAGAGATCATCCAGAATTACTTTCAAGAGGTAAGAAAATCCCTTGATAATATTATTTTACAGGAAAAGGAAGCTAAAGCGGCAAGGAATACCTTCTAGAAAGTAGTTGCATGTTTAGGAAACAGAGAGATGTCGAGAAATCTAAAGTTTTCTATCACACAACAGATAAGAGGAGACATCATTCTCAAGGTATGGGAAACAAACATACCCAAAAACAAGAAGATAGTCAAAGAAATCAAAGGTGACTATGAGGGAATTTTCGATTCTTTGGATAAGCAAGCATTAGGTATTGAAAGAAATGATTTCTCTGAGCCACTGGGGTAGATAAACATTGTGAAACAACAATTGAACTGCAAAGAGAGCTTGAAGGAGATTCAGGGGGAAATTTCACAATTGAAGGAAATCGATGCCAACCTAATAGACAGATGGCTGGTACATCCCAATTTAAAGTTGCAAGTGATTAGGTTTGTCGATAAATGTTTTGAAGACTAGTTTCCAAAGATCCAAAGAAATTTTTATCTGTTTGAAGCTAAGGATCTTCCAACAACTCCTAGAAATTTTGTTTATTTTCTGGAGAAATGTATTCAATGTGTAGTATCAAAGGAGGGAGAGACTTCAACTAAACAGTGAAGTATCGTTTGAAATCTTATACTATTGAAATGATAGACAAACAAAGGTTAATCATGCAATGGTTAAGGTTGCATTTTTGTAACTATTTTTATCCTAAAAAGTATTAGATTCCTAACCATCAAGTATTGATGACCTTGTATAAATACAAGGAGAGAATACTGAAAACGATATTTTCTCTCTACAAAGGCATTTTGACGAAGTAATTTTCAAGGACTCTAAATTAATACAAATGCAGATTAAAGATTCCATATTTTATCAAGTCTGAGTTATGTGTTCCCCTGTCTTTTAATCTTTCTTTCATATATCTAATTGATGAATGCTTGGCTACAATTTAGTACAACTTCTACTATGGAAATTATTATTTTTGTTATTTAATTTATTTACATTTTTTCCTCTGTATCGGTTATTAGCAGATAGAAGACCTGTGAATGTTTAAATTTCAATATCATATGCTTCATTAATATTTTTTTTGTTTTCATAGTCTTCTATTACAATGTGAGATTCCTCTTCAATTGATGCCTCACCTTGTTAATAGCTTTATGTTTTTCCTCATATCATGCATGTTTGCTTTCCTTTAAATTTAACTCAGATACAAGAAACGACCTTTAATTTAGTCGTCTTATTAATTCATGTCTTAAAATAATTCTCTTTACATTGTGAAATAGAGATAACAAAGCCTATAAAGAAAACACAAAATTGTATCTCCTTTACCTTTATCCTTCATGACAGTACCAGTTTCAAGGAAACATAACATCGAACCTGGTCTTTTAGATCAAACTAGCATCGCTCTAAATTTATTTAACACTATCTTGCAAATAAAAAATAACTGGGTTGAGTTAGAATGCTCATGGGCAACAATTGAGAGAGATATCAGTATTAAGGAAAACTGGGAATTTCGACAGAGACAGTTGAGAAACCAACTATAGTCCTCACCTTTTTATCATTGACTTTTTCTATCCTCAACATCCTCTATCTTTTCATATGCCTTGACTGTATACTTTAGAGCCTTAAAGTATAAACTCAGGAACATCATCTTTTTCGCATCGTTGCCAAGGAATGGAGAAATGAAGCTTTTTCCCTTGGAAGAACGACATTGACACTTTCCTTCTTTGATAGTGAACAAAGTTTGAAAACCTTATAAGGCTACCTTTATCTTTCACTTGGTGACTCCACATTGTTTAAAGTGGCTCTTAACTAGAAGAACACCAGGAAAAATCCAAACGACAAGAAGATTTCGCCTTTTTCCAACTCATAAAAAATTCTAAAATCAAGAAGATACTTCCGGCAGACTGCCTCATCAACAAATAAAAATTCTCAACCTAAATTTACACAGTCTGAATCTGAAGATCAACACGATGAATCAAGTATTCCACCCCCTTATGGGGAATACTCTGTTGATAAAGTTACAACCCCTGAATCAGATTTGGTTCTGCCTGTTTTTAAGACCAAAGCTTTCTCAGTTGTTTCCCACACCAATAGAAAATGAAGATCAGCCTCACTTCCTATTGCAAGCGACTCTCCCTCACTTCTCGCGGTTCAATTTCCCACCTCTCAAAACTCAAAAAATTATCCTATATATCTCGACTCAACTTCTGTTGATTCTCCTATAATTTCACCCTGTGATTCTAAAGGAACCAGTCCACATTCCCCAATCTCCTTTTTCTCAAGTTTCCTCCCCATCGATAAGAGATTTCTTGAAACCCCTCCTTATAAACCCAAAAATTTAACTGCTAAATCCACAATGACCGCAGCTGGAAGAGGTGGGGCAAGAGGTGCTACCACAGGTGGTCCAGGAGGAGGAGCAGGCGACCAAGTACTGCCTCCTTGGATATTTGCAAAGGTTGCTGCAAGATATGCCCCTCTGGTTCTACCAGTCCCTCTCCATGATTTACCAGAAAATTACACAAAAAGCATGCCCAAGTTCATGGGAGAGGGCGATTTAACGGTAGTTGAACACATAAATTTTTTCGATCAATTCGTTGACATTCTTGGATTGGAACATGAAGATGTTTACTCTAGACTCTTGGTTCAAACTTTTGAAGGGAAAGTAAGAACCTAATTTCGAGGCCTAGCAGTTGGATCTATACCATCATACGATGAACTTGAAAATGCTTTTATCAGACAGTGGGGTGAGCAGAAAGACCATCTTTAATATCTAACCAAATTTGGGGCTCTTCGAAAGAAAAAACTCTGAATCATTTCTCGTGTTTACCCAATGATTCAATAAATTGTATAATAAGATCCCAACCAAGGTCGAACCCTCCCAACCTGCAAAGAAAGTGACTTTCGCTGGAGCTTTTGACCCCGACTTCACCCTGTTATTAAGGGAGAGAAGATCAATAGATCTCACCAAGATGCAAGATGATGCCTTGGAAATTGAATCTAACATGATGGCATCAGGGAAGCTAAAAACCAAATTTGAGACTGGAAACAAAGAAATCGGGAGATACAGGGAGAAAGGGGGACCCTCTGGATTAGGAATATCTTCAGAAGACAAAATGTATGATATGGCTAGAATTATCAAAGAACTGTCAAATAAAATATCGAGAATGGAACTAGATCAAGATAAGAATGAACATTACCCTAGAAAGGAGTTCAGGAAGAACCCTAATCCTCAAAACCACCAAAAACAAATTAAGAATGAAGATAAAAAAATCCAAACCCCTTTTAAAAGAGAAAACGTCATAGGAGGAAAAGACATGGCGGATTTCGAGGAGTTATAAGAGGATATGAACATTCTTGGTGATGACTGCTTACAACCTTATATAACAAAACAAGATTACAAAAAGTCTTTGACTACAGAGTATAGAACTGAGAGTAACAAGAACAACAGTATTTCAGAAGATTCGACCTATCAGGGAATAACGGATGGTATAATGGCCGAGCTCCACCAGAAGTACAACCTAAGACCTAGAAACAGGGTTTTCACAATCGCTCCAGTTAAAAAGATACTGTCAAGGGTTGAAACTGATGAAGCAGTTTAAAAAATCACTGAAAAATAGATTGAAGGGACTAAGACCGCTAACATACAGTTTATTAAAACAAAGACAGTGGAAACACCACCCTTAAGAACGCAGAAACTAGAGACTCATGTTACCAAAACAAAGGCCCCTCAGCCAAGGAAGGCTAAAAAGAAAGGGCTGGAGACTCAAACCATGGAAATAGATAAAACCATTGGAAGTTTTAATCTAGAGAATGAAATCAATAAGATCAAAATCCCTATTCCCCTTGTCGAACTGGCCAAAAACCCAATATACCGAATTTTTTTTGCAAAAATGATTATTTTTTCGGAAAATGAAAGTCAGGACAATGTTATTGACTTAGAAGATGATAATCCTAAAATAATTTTTGGCCCACACTTCGAAGGTGCCAGAGACATTGTTGCCCCTTTCTACATCACTTTGATTGTTTATGACCATCTGCTCCATAACTGCATGTTAGATTCTGGGGCCTCTCACAATGTGATGCCTAGAGAAATCATGGACAGACTCGGCCTTGAAATCACTAGGCCTTATGAATATTTATATTCATTTGATTCAAGTAATGTCAAGTGTATAGGAATGATAAAGGACTTAGTTGTAAACCTTGCATAGGTACCTTCAAAAAGCGTTTTAATGGATGTGGTTGTCGCAGATATACCCCGAAAATATGGCATTCTTGTGGGGTGATAAACTTGGAGGTTCCCTCCGAATTGATATGACATATGCAACAATTCCCATTTTTGGAGGACATCTCACGTAATTGTACAGGGAAACCATGTTAGCATTTATGGTTAGTGACCCTCTCAACCCAAAACATTATCTTGTATATATTGCTGATCATGATTTAGGTAATTGTATATTATCTATAGATGATGATGTTGATGCGTGTATAGAAGAAAGTTGTATAGGAAATAAAAAATAAAAAGAACAAATAGAACAAGATGTATATAGCACTAGTGTTTGGAAAATGTTTTTTTACGGTGCCTCATCTTATCTTAGAGCTGGGGCTGGAGTAATTTTTGTGGCACCTGATAACCAATTCGTTATCCCTTTATCTTATAGGCTACAGTGGAACATTGACCACACTAATAACATATGTGAGTACAAAGCTCTAGTGTTAGGGTTAGAGTCTGCTAGGAGAATGAAAATTAAAAACTTGGAAGTTTTTGGTGATGCAGAGTTGATCGTGAAACAGGTTAATCACTAGTACCAGGCCAAACATCCAAGGTTAAGGTCATATCAAAATTGTGTTTGTGACATAATCGGATTTTTTTCTCCTCTGTTAATAATCACCTCATTCCGAGAGCAGAAAATCAATAGGCGGATGCTTTAGCCAAAGATTCTTCGACTTTCTCACCTCCCACTTCTTTCAAACTAAAATATCATATACAAATGAGACATAGGCCTTCCATACCCAATAACATACAATATTGGCAAGTCTTTGAGGATGATGAACAACTCCGAATTTTTTTATAACCAATAGACGAGTTCGCCGAAACGCATGCTGACCAAGAGAACCAAAATGATCCTATTTAGATCATGTAGGAAGGGGAAGACCCCCAAGAGTTCCAGGATAAAATCACTAATCACCATATTCTTTTTAAAAAAAATAATCATATACCCAAGGGCCTGATTCCCTTATAAAGGCTCTTTAATCATGATGACATCCCTTTGAAGACTACCTTACATCCTCAGCCGGAAGAGGTCGAAGATTGCAATATAGGTACCAAAGAGAGTCCTAGATTAATGAAAGTATCCAGGTACCTATCTCCCGAAATCAAAAGTAAATATGTTGAGTTGCTTAAAAAATACAATGATGTTTTTGCCTGGTCTTATGACGAGTTGAGAACTTATGATATGACTATCATGGAACATAAAATTCCACTAAAACCAGGCATCAAACCTTTTAGGCAGAAACTCAGGAAGATTAACCCTATCCTATTACCGATGATATAAAAATAAGTCAAAAAACTATAGGATGCTAAAATCATAGTTCCATTGATATACTCGGAGTGGGTAGCTAATTTAGTCCCAGTGAGAAAAAAAAATTGCGATATCAGACTATGTGTTGATTTCAGAAACCTAAATCGATCATCACTCAAAGAAAATTACCCATTACCTAAGATGGATCGCGTTTTAGAAAAATTAGTTGGAGCTAATAGAATGCCTATGATTGATGGTTTTTCAGGTTACAATCAGATCGCAGTGCATCAGGACGATAAAGAAAAAACTTCTTTCACTACCCCTTGGGGTACTTTTATGTATCATAAATTGCCTTTTGGTTTGATGAATGCAAGGGAAACTTTTTAGTGAGCCATGGATATCGATTTCATGGGTGAAAGAGATAAGTTTGTTGTTATCTATCTTGATGACCTGGTTGTGTTCTCTAAATCTGATGCAGAACATCTAATGCACCTTAAACAAACCTTTGAGAAATGCCAAAAATTTGGTTTGTCACTCAATCCAAAGAAATCTCATTTCACAATGCAAGAAGGTAAACTCTTGGTCCATATTGTGTCTAAAGATGGAATCAAATCGATCCAAAAAGGGTTGAGGCAATAGATATTATAAATTTTCCTAGAAATGTAAAAGAAATTCAATCTTTTTTAGGAAAAATAAATTTCTTGAGGAGATTCATCCCTAACTTTGTTGAAATTGTAAAATTGATAACAGATGTGCTCAAAAAGGACAGTGAGGTGAGATGGAACAACAAAGCAAAAACCTCATTTCAACACATCAAGAAAGTAATAAGCGAAGCACCGGTCCTGGCAAGCCCATATTACACAAAAGAGTTTTTGATTTTTTCTTTTGCTTCAGAACATACTATCGCAGTTGTGTTGTTACAAAAAAATGAGGAAAGTTTTGAGCGGTCTATTGCGTTTTTTAGCAAAAGTCTCAGAGATGTTGAGTTGAAATATGATATATTAGAGAAACGGGCCTATGAAATGGTGAAACCTCTCAAGGCTTTCAGAACTTACATGTTTCACTCAAAGATCATTGCTTATGTACCCTCTAGCTCTGTTAAAGATATCCTGGTGCAACGGGACAACGATGGAAGAAGAGGCAGGTGGTTAGCTAAGATCCAAGAGTTTGAACTAGAAGTCAAACCAAATAAAATTATCAAAGGTCAAGGTTTGGCCAAATTGCTTGCCGAATCGAATTTAAAAGCACGTGGGATAAATCAGTTGCAAGAGAACAAGGGATTTCTGGAAATAGACGAGCTTGATGTCACTACACCTACAATTGAATTTCAAGACAAGTTTTCTACTTCGTCCTAGTATCAAGACATTGTCCATTACCTATTGATTCTTCAATGTCCTCGTGAGTTAACCCCGTCTAAAGCCAGGATGCTAAAGTTACATGCTATAAAATACTGTATCATAGATGCTAAATTGTATTGGAAAGACCCCTTAGGTTTCCTACTGAGGTGTTTAGTTGAAACTGAAACAGAAGGGGTTATGGATGAATTCCATGTTCGAGTGTGTGGAGGACATCATGCGTGGCAAGCAACAGCTTATAAAATCTTAAGATCCAGATATTACTGGCCCAAATTGTTCACAGAAGTGAACACTAAAGTTTGAAATTGTGTCCCTTGTGAGTTGTTCGCAGGAAAGCAGAAGGTCCCAACTTTGCCCCTAATTCCAGTTAAAACCAAAGCCCCGTTTAAGCAATGGGGACTTGATTTCATTGGAGAAATTCATCCACACTCCAATGCACAACACAAATGGATCCTAACTGCTACTGATTATTTCACTAAATGGGTGGAAGCTATCCCCACAAGAAATGCAACTGATTCAGTAGTAATCAGTTTTTTGGAAGATAATATTTTATCCAGGTTTGGTTGTCCTCAAAAGATAGTCACAGATAAAGCGCAAGAATTCAAGTCAATGGCCATGATAAGTTTTTTCCAAAAATATAACATCGTACTAGGACACTCCACAACTTACTTGATCCGGATTATTTTTGGCACGAAATGAGAGTGGAGATATAACACAGAAATACTCAGAGATATTGCAAGAGAGACAACAATATAACAAAGATATAGAGGAAATATAAAAAGAGTCACAGATATACATTAATACATGATTTCTATTAACAAAATAAATGTACAGAGACTGTAAAATACAAAGTGAAAGGCTCAATAGAATGGTGGAAACTTATCTCTAAGAAGAGATGTGATGGCTACTCGCATTCACAAGAAGATGATTATTACAATGAGGATCTAGGGGCCTTTTTAAAAAAAGTAAAATCCAAAACCCTAACCCCGGAAGATGAAAATCCAAAAGGTTTGTGGGCCCCGATGGGGGTAGTTGATATGTCAACTTCCAAGGGGTGTAACTTTTGCATACGATCTCTGTTTGGGGCGCTCAATAGCTTGTTGGAAAGATCTATATGAGAAATACAACTTTTGGGTGAGAAACATCGATATACGATCTATGTTGCTCCCCGTTTTCTTAAAAATCATTGTTTAGGGCCCCAAAATGGCCCCGGAAGTTAAAAACTGCTAAAAATAGTAAATTACCAAAATTGCCCGAAACATGTTTTAGGCCAGTTAGAGAAGGTGGGTGGCCACCGATATCCACCTGGATCAATCCTCCCTCCTTAGGAAGAAATGGTCTCCATTGCTTTGAGTTCCCATGGGAGAGGGGAAAGCAATTGTTGAATCTGAATCTTGGTGAGTTGCTTGCCTTGTTGGAACCGTCATGTTGCTTGGTTTGTTGAAGGTCGTCATGAACCTATGGCTGGAAGGGTTGGACCTTTTTAACCAGTCTGGATACATGAGATGACTGTGTGCAGAAGGAATCTTTTTTCTTTTCTGCAACCTTGTCGACCTTCTTCTGGTGGATAGAAGGTGCTTGGGACGAGGCTGTAGTGGTTGCAATATCCTTTTGTTCCCCTTTTGAATAGATTGTGGAGAAGATGAATTTTGTAGTATGAGATACTACCTTGCGATACTGTTTAGGTGGGACAATAGTTGGAACTACCTCTGGTATTCTGTAGAGATGACCCCCCAAAGTAACAATGACACTACGGGGTTGAGACTCATAAATAACATGGCGCTTCCACATATATGGCTGGCCCAAGAGAATATCATAGACATCTAGTGGGGAAACATCACATGATACCTCATCCTTGAAGGGTTGGATGCCATATGACAATCGACACTGTTGGCTGACATGAAGATCTCGTCCTTGGCGAAGCCACCCAATGTTGTATGGTTGTGGGTGTGGTGTTGTCGATAATCCCAACTATTTGACGACCTCTGCTGAGATGAGGTTCTTTTGGCTTCCGCTATCAACAATAAAATGCAGTGGGGTCCCCTTCACCCACATCTGTGAATGAAAAAGGCGCTCCCCTTCTTCTAGATATGTTCGTTCTTCTGGTTGAATTGTTGTGATCGTGACAATAGCAATGGGGTCTGCGTCGATGATCTGTCCTTTACTAGTATTTTCAGAATCAAATTCTGAATCAGGGTTCGAATCCTTGTCTTTGATCTCAGCCACCAATGACTATATTGAGCGACATTCATCGGTGTTGTGCCAGGGACTTTTATGGAAATCACACCATTTTCAGGTGTCCTTCTTTGTCTTCCCATGACCCTTCTTTTCCTATGGCTTGGACTAGTTTTTGGAAGACTATTTGTTAGGGTTATCTTTGTCATACTTTGGTTGTTGAAGATTTGCAGACTTGAAATCCCATTTATTCTGGTGCTTAAATTCCTGCTCAATTTTAACAGCATATCGATAAGCAGCACCAAGTGATGAGATGTCCAGAAAATCCATTTCAGTTTGAATGTATCTGTGTAGAGCCCCACGGTATTTCAGAACCAAATGTCGTTCAGATTCTTTGATACCCAGCTTGGTGTGCAAGGTATGGAAGGTATTGGTGAACTCTAGAACTGCTTGGCCCCTCTCTTGCCACAGTGTGGTCTGTCTCATGTATTGGTCCTCATAGTTGCCAATAGGGTAGTATTGTTCCTTTACCGCATCCACAAAAAAATCCCAAGTGGGATCGGCCCGATATATTCCAGACTCCTCTATGGAACTCTTATCCCAATAAGTTTCCCACCAATGTTTGACATGAGGGACAGCCTTAAGGAGTGCAAAGGTGATCTTTTCCTTTTCTAAAAAATTATGAACAGAGAAATAACCTTCTAGCAGATCTAACCATTTATCTAGGGCATCTGCATCTATTTTTCCTTCAAATACGGGAATATCAAAATTAACCTATACCTTGAAAGGTAAGGTGCATCCAAAGTGGTCTCTTGATGAAGATGCACCTTATGCTATCGGTAGGTGTTGAAGGACGTGGGAAAAATTCTCCATCATTTTGTCCCTCTGTCGCATGAGAGCTTGCTCAAGCAACAGACTGATAGGATCGTCTGCTCCATTGTTTTTCTTTTCTTTCACCATTGAGGGTTTATTGGGTGTGTGAGAGCGATTTTCCTCAAGAGATACAAGCTCAAGACCCAACTTTCTATACTTGGACCTCGTCGGGGACATGCACTGAAAAACAATCAAGAGCAGCTTGCTCTGATACCACTGATCCAGATTATTTTCGGCATGAAATGAGAGTGGAGATATAACATATAAATACTGTAAGATATTGCAAGAGAGACAAAAATATAACATAGATATAGCGAAAATATAAAAAGAGTCACAGATATATAATAATACATGATTTCTATTAACGAAATAAATGTACAGAGACTGTAAAATACAGAGTGAAAGACTCGATAGAATGGTGGCAGCTTATCTCTGAGAAGAGATGTGATGGCTACTCACATTCGCAAGAAGATGATTATTACAATGAGGCTCTAGGGGCCTTTTTAAAAAAAGTAAAATCCAAAACCCTAACCCCGGAAAATGAAAATCCAGAAGGTTTGTGGGCCCCGATGGGGGTAGTTGATATGTCAACTTCCCAAGGGTGTAACTTTTGCATACGATCTTCGTTTGGGGCGCTCAATAGCTCATTGGAAAGATCTATCCGAGAAATACAACTTTTGGGTGAGAAACATGGATCTATCATTGATGTTGCTCCCCGTTTTCTCAAAAAACATCGTTTAGGGCCTCAAAATGGCCTCGGAAGTTAAAAACTGCTTAAAATAGTAAATTACCAAAATTGCCCGAAACATGTTTTGGGCCAGTTAGAGAAGGTGGGTGGCCACCGATATCCACTTGGATCATTACTATCCATAAGTTAATGGTCTGGATGAATCATCTAACAAAAGCCCGATTACCATGATAAAAACAGTTTTGATTGAAAACAAGAAAGCGTGGCATATCCATTTAAAATATGCTCTATGGACCAACATAATAACTACTAAAAGATCAATTGGGATTTCCCCTTTCCAGATGGTATATGGAACTGATGTCATTTTACCAATAAACTTTTGTCTTCCAGTAATGAAGCTCTGGTAAGATTCAAATGAAGAACCCAACGACATTACTAGAAGGATAAACCAGTTGGTCGAAGTTCAGCAAAGTAGGGCCAAAGTAAATGAAAGGTTGCAAATATATCAGGATAAAATGAAGGCCTTATTCGATCAGAAAGCTAAACATAGAGAATTCCTCCCTAGCAACTTGGTCCTAAAATGGGAATGCAAGAAATAAGACACTAAAAAACATGGCAAATTCGATCCGATCTGGTTTGGCCCATACAGGATTTCGGCCTTTGAAGGAAAAAATGCTTTGTTATTAGAAAACCTGGATGGAGACATTCTCAGCGCCCCTGTAAACGAGCGTCATCTTAAACACTTCATGCAATAATGTGTTTCTAAATTCTCATTGTACATACCAATTTGTTTTCATGCTTTTTGTATAGATTCCAAAAAACAAAACAAAAATAAATAAATAAATAAATATTTCTTTCATCACGTTTCCTAATGATTATAATGTTATGTTATTCGCAGGGAAATTTTCTCACGAACTAGTGGACTTGAGGTAGTGAAAGGTGACATGCGTAGGTATTCCTATCAAGTATCTCACAATGAAAAAGGTAATGAACAAGTAATCTTTGGGCTAGCAATATAAGAGATAATAAAGGTATGAAATCCCATTTTAAAAATTCATGATAAAAGTCCTAAGAAATATGAATAAATAAATCATCGATTCATTTTTGTCGAAAAAAAATAAAAATAAATCAAAGAAGTTATTGAAGTAATAAAAAAGGGGACTTAAGAAAAGGTTATAAAAGCTAATTAAGAAAGTCTCTAAGAACAATCATATGTACAACAGTTTCTCTAAAACCCCCTTATCCTCCCCTTGACCACAGTAAAGACTTTTTCTCGCCTGAACATGGATGTCTAATCATAAAGTTTCCTAAGAACGAAGGGGTCTCGCTTTGGTCGTGAAAACTCTCGAACAAACTTTCAAGAAAAGAGAGTAGGTTGTGTTTTTAGTTCTTTGACTTTAGTTGGATCATAAACATGTCTAGGTTAATCCTAATCTTATTAGTTATCCAAACAGGAATAACTAATTGGTTTTGCTCAAGGAAGTTCCCTAGACTAGATGTCAAAAGGTTTCCCTTAAGAAGCTCCCTGAAGCCCATGATTTTCGAAGGCAGATGAGAAGATTAACCCAGAGCTATTTAAATGAGTTGACAGACTTTCTCGTTAAAAACCATAAAAAATAAAAAGGTTTTTTTTTTCAGACAGATATCTTCTTGAGTGTATTGTATACTCATTGATTTCCCCCACTTAAAAAAAATAAAAAAATGAATACAGACAAATGGTAAAAGGAAATTCAATATTGATTACCCCCATCTAGTTCAAAGAGATGAAGAAAGGAAATTCAATATTGATTTCCCCCATATAGTTCAAACATATGAAGAAAGGAAATTGATTATATTGATTGCCCTCATATCACCATTTAAATGCTTGGAAACAATGAAGTGGTGAAAGGAAATTCAATGTGGGAAGTCGGATAACTTCACCGGGGTACTGAACAGGCTCGCTGGCAGTGAAGAAATATCCTCATATATGATAAAAGTTGTTATACACGAGTTACAAAATGCTCTGGTAATTTCGTTTCTTTTCGGGTGGATTTTCATCATAGGTTTCTGGGATCTCCTTACCGGACAAAGCGCAAATACTTACCTTGATGCAAACGGAATCACATGAAACCGGATAGGATGGTTGATTTGGTTTTGATTATCTTACACAGATTTGAGGTCAGTTTCAGGAGAAGAAATCTATTGAAAACTCAGCTCAAGATAGTCAGAATGTTTTGTTTTGGAAGAGTTTTCAAGGTTAACATTGAGACCCTAATCTTTTTTGGGTTTTCTCGTAATCTATTTCACAGAGCTGAATCATTGAATCCATTACCCAATGAAGGCACTTGGTCTACATGTTCTTCTAATCCCACAAGGATACGAGATCCCTAGATAGAACCTAATGTTGACACGAAGTTTAATTTTTTCTACCCTTTAAAACTGAAGTTTCATCTTTTCCTAAGTCATGGAGCCACCCTTAGTCAGAAAAAGGGAGTCAGAGTTGTATGTTTCAAACTTGTGAAGTAAAGAAATTCATATAGATTCTTAAGCAAAACATAAATTAATCAATGGCTCATACACAGAGTACACAGAGATTTTATACTGGAAACCCTCAACCGGGAAAACCTTTCTTATATTCATTATATCAAATTTCACCATTCACCATACAATAT
>JZKD02S0716939.1:0-13804 GCA_000966675.3 Picea glauca | reverse complement strand
CCTCAAATTTTCACCAAAGGTATTTTCTATGTCTCCTTAGGCTCCCAAAAAAAATTCTATCTAAAACTTCCTTGAAAAAATTTATAGAAAAAATTCCCATGTGACTTGTTTGAAGGAGAAAAACCCTAGGATTGTATGCTTTGAAACCAAATGTTAGGTAAAAAACACCCAAATAGCCCAAAAATAGAAAGAGAATTAAATCCACACCTTGAGAATTAGATAGAAGGATGAATGATGAGCCTCTTCAAGGGGGAAACTTCCTTTTACAATAGAAAAAATGTACAAGATGAGATGATTCTAGAACTAGGTCTCCTTGGTATATATAGGAGACAAAAGGTACAATGACAATTAAAGGGTCTAGTTAACAACAATAATATAACAATAGAAATGTAATAAATCAATATCTATGGCTTTATCTAGGTATTAACATTGGGGATTTATGATTAACATGGGGATTCATGCTTAACATGGGCCTTTGTCTATAGCTTAACATGAGTCTAGGTCACTGGTAAAATATGTACCTTCATAACGATACTACTAAATCACGGTGCTTTGTTGCATCCATGCGGAAGAAATATTACTTCTCAAAACCCCAACCAAACTCACCTCCCCCAAGGCAAGGAAAAATGTCCCCCACCTCATCATATGTGGCTCTCATACCCCTTTTATGCTCACAAACACATGGGGCCAAATAAATGGCACTCCCTCAAAGGAGAAGTAGACCAAAATGTCAAACATGAATTAGACATGCCCCTTCCTTTGGAACTCTCTTAGCTTAGAGAACATCTATAACCATAGTGGTATATCCTAGTAATAGATTTGTCCTTCCATGCATCTCACCATCAACATCGGTACCTCACCTATAGTTGATGCATCATGAATGAGCCCCCTATCCTCAATATGCAATGAGTGATAAAATGATCGCCCACTAACATGATCCCATCTATAGGTCATTATCCCTCTAATTTGCATCCCCTCCACACACAAGTGGTCCATTAGGTTTCTTAGCATCATCCAACCCTGAACTGTTATATTTAGGTCCACCTCATCATTGAGCACCAACATCGCGATCACGAATCAAATGTTTTGAAGTGATAACTTTAGATGGTGCCCCTCCACCTCAAAGTAGCCATGTAATTTCCACATCCCAATGAAAAGGTTCAATAAATTTGAGCTCGTATGTATCAAGGGAATCTAGAAAAAAATTCAAGATTCTATATTGACACAACATATCATGATCGTCAATACTGCTAGTAGCCAAAATAGGGCATCATGCTCTCGCTCCCTCCATTCATATGAAATTATGCCTACACATTACAAAATCCAATTTATGAGAACTACATATCCCCCAAACTCACTTCTTGTATGACTATGATGATGTGAGGCTTTAGTCATGCATGCATGCATGACTATAGCCTATATACCCACGTAGTTAGCTAGGATACCAAACACAATGTTCTATTAGCCAAAAATCCAAAAAATTTAAAGCCTAAACAATTAAAAACATATATAAGGTAGAGTACACTAACCTGCTTAAAGCATAATCTAAAATCAATGGTCCAATCTCTCGAAATCAACAACAATGGCTTTGGGGTATCAAATCTCCATTCTAAGCTCAAAAACACAAATGATTATCAAAATCCATGTTTGAGCCTTATTTATTGATGATTTTCCCTAATTTTTTTCTTGGACCATCCATGAGCATAAAAAATCTATTTTTTACATTGTTTATACCATTGGTTTCAATTTTTCAAGAACTCTCATGTTGTGGGCTTCATTTTGTGTGTGAAATACCTTCTTCAAGAGCCATTTTTTCTCATTTTTTGCATCTTTTGGTGGTTTCATGCCAAGCATAATTCACTTCAATGGAATATAGGTATAATATTTCCCTATGTTATGATGCATGTCAACCTTTTTCCACCTTTGAATTTCCCATAGATTCCACCCCATCTTCATTAGTTCTCTCACCATTATGAGCTACCTTTTTGCACTCATTGGACGATAACACTTGTCTTCACATGGGTTTCTTTCGTTTAGTGCACTTTTCTTTTTGGCACCCATGTCACCAATATGTAGTGGCTCAAATTATAATAAAACTAAATGCATAAATAAACATAGCAATTTGCAACCATTGATTTAAAAAATAAAGACACATTAATCATGATTACATAATTCATAAGAAGGAGCGAGTTGTGAAAACTTGCCTAAGAGTTAAAGAAATCAACTTACTTACAACACTATGAATTTCGAACCATTGTGTTCCAATATTTGATCCAACATGTCGCAACAGAGTGTGGGGGATGACTCTCCTCCCAACCAACCTCTCGATCAACATGACTGAGAGCCCCTGAGCCCTCAATCAACTACCTATGCCAACTTCCAAGCCTTTCCATTAATTTCCCAAGCAAAAGATTTCAAACTTTCTTCTCTACCTTCATTATATGGAATCCTTCTTACCTGTCCATGCTTGAGTTGCATTTGTGATTAAGTAATTAATCATGCAATTTTAACCTTTTCTTAATTTAGTTTCTCTTTGATCCTTTTTTGGTAATTTATCTTCTTTTTCTTTCTTTCTTTTACTTTTTCTTTTATTATAATTTATTTATTATTCTTTTTAATTTAATTTATTATTATCTATTGATTATTTATTATTTATTATTTTAATTGAAAGTACAGGGCATTGCATACTCCCCTCCTCAAGAAGGGCATTGCATACTCCCCTCCTCAAGAAACTTCATCTTGAAGTTAACTTTAATTATGTTACTTATAGGTTTTTATTTTCTCCTCATATCTTCCACAACACCCTTTGGTTGAACTAATATAAGGGAGACCTATGTGACCACATCAAGAATCAAAAGTCCACATCACAACACTGGGGAAGCACAAGTACTCTCTAATTTTTCTTCCCAACTTTCGAAACTAGGCTCAAAGCCTACCAATCTAACTAGAGCTCCAAGGCTCAGGACCTCATCTTCCCAAGTATGAATTTAGCATGTTACTCACGTATCCCAGGCATCTTGAAAGCCTGACCTAAACTCCCTCCATAACTACCAGGTACAAGCCCGAAGCATCGAAGTCCAATCCCACAACACCACTGGCAAGTACTACTCTGGCCCTTCTTCTGGACTTCAGCGTCACAACTCCAATATCGAGAACTATGCCCTTCTCAAGATGGTCCCATTTCCCATCAAGAGTTATACAAGGAAGAACAACCACTGGCATAGGTTGGTTGATTGAGTTTATCCCCAACCCATAAGGTGTTACTTTATAGATGTTCTCCTTCATAGGTATGGACTCCCATGAGATCATCAAGTAAATTGGTCCTCTCAACCCACTAGTGGATTTCTTGTCAATCACCACCTCACAACATGCAACCAATGCATTGGTTATAATCATAAAATCATTATCTGAAAAATATATATATGCTTACTTATGCATGTCATCATGAGAATAATACATCATTGTCATCACCACATGCTCACACATGTCATTATTAAACATCTCATCATAAAAACTACATGCAATTACCACATGCCATCACATTATGAAATAATATGAAAAGACCATAACCTCAACATATATTTATCAAATATATAACATTGCATCAACATAATCAATGGAACCACATAACATCATATATAAATACCATAGGGCTCTTAAGATAACATAACATAATGAACATAATAATTATCTCAACACACAACGCATACAAAGCAATAAAACATCATGGGCAATCTTATCATGATTCGTCAACAAAATCAAGTCACTAGCTTGCATGATCATATATACAAAGAATACTAGCTATCACATCTAATGCAAGAATTATCACCGAACATCCATCCAGTACATGGATCTACTTGGTCAAGTTTTTTATCTTAGGCTAACCATACAAAGGATCATCAATACGAGTACCACTTGATCATCTAGATACCAATTGTTTTTTGATTATCAATTCTTCTTCTTATAATAAGAAAGTTGACATTTTACACGATATGTATAGTCACCCTATTAGTATGCTAAGTTTTTCACATATTTTTCTTATCTTAATGCACTATGCAACCTTCAAGTAAGCCCCCATCATCTAGAGTCACAATCTTTGATCATGTATTATTTCCCCTCATAGTGAAATTTGGTGAATGTCAACACTAAAATATTGTTGGCCTTACTAGCATGCCTGAAATCATCAAAATTCAAATTCTCGACTTTTTATATCTTTTGATCACTACCGAAGGTTCTTACATCACTTTACATCTTTTCTTTATTCATTCAAGGATCGTTATACCCATAGCATGTAAAGACTAGGTCATCATTATTTAAGTTAACATCATTCACTCTTAGAAGGATTAGCTCACCAAATCCAAATACACAACCAATCATTAACATACTAGTTTTGTACTCTTCATGATAGGTGTGTACTTATCAATCTATAAGACTCAATTTATCACATGGCCTATTTCTTTTTCAAAAAAGTAGATAGTTGTTATCCTTAAGTATTTAAACCAATAAACATTTTCCCAATCTATCACTTGTCATCATTCACCAATTACAAGTGTTCTAGTTCATAACTTCCCATATTGACACTTTTAAAATTATATAGGTCATCACTATGACCCTTACTAATCATCCTTAGCCATAATTCATGTTGCTCAATCCACTCATCAATATCCTTAAGAGAGCTTGCCACTTGAGAGAGACCCTGTCATTGTTGTTACATAAAATTTCCCTAAGCTTTATTACATTTTCATAGTTCCTCTAGCTCTTCAATCCTATCCATTAGGTATACACCTCAAGGGAGTCATATGAGCTTTGATTACTACTCTAATCCTAACAATTCCACAATGTTGTTATTCAAAATAACACCTTGCTCAACTATCACTAATCTTTGACTAGTGATCCCCTTATAAAATTTCAATCATTCTTATCCTATTATCGCTAAGTTATCATTTCATTAATTATTTATTATTGTAACTATGTGATGAATCAAATATAACAATAAAATACGGGGAAGGAGAAATGTCAATCCCATGAATCAATGTAAGGAGAAAAGATAGGTTCCCACAACCAAATGACAACCTCAAAATCAAATAAGGTCAATCATAAATACATCCCATTCCAAATATACATCCAAAACTCATCATGTTCCATAATAGATTGTTGCTTCTTATTGATTTCTTACACTCATTTGTGAAACTTCCACTCACTCACCTTGAGTATCTGTTTATTACCCTTTTCTATTCATCTTTTCATTCCAAGTTAGTCATGGCTAGGAGGACTACAATAGGTTATCAACATTAATTATATATTGCTAGCATGGGAATCAAGCTTATAAGCTCTCCTTCCTTTCTTAAAATCCTTTTAAATAAACTTATTTTCCCATCTTCTCATTCTAATAATAGGTTTACAATCCTTCTCGGGATAGTTTCATACAATATTAAGGTATATTGCTTCCAATTTTGACTTCATTTGATGTGTACTTTTAGGGAATTGTACTATTGTTCTCTCAATTTGATCAATTATAATTTCCCACATTATGCTTGAATAACTAGTGTCTTCTTTACATCCTCGAGTTAGCTAGGCTAGTTTAGCATATTTAAGTGATTGTGTATTACTTCATATTTTATGGCCTCTTCTTAATGTCTGTAATCAAGCCTCCAAGTTTAAACTATCAAGAATAAGGGAAACACTTAAAGGATATATTGGTTCTTCTCATGCACACACTTAAATAATCTAGAAAATAAGCATTGGTGCATATAGAAGAGATCTAGGTTAAATTGACACTATTTGTTTCAAGTTGTTGTATTACCGTTCTCCCCCTCTTCGAGAGACGACATCCTCGAAGAAATGTCATTATAAATTAAGATACTCATATTTCAAACAAAGCACCATGTTCATGTAAAGTATCTAAAGCATCCTCAAATATTCATCTCTTGATTAATAATATGTCATAACAAAATATTTGATTATTCTTATAATATTATATGTATAACAAAACACAATCATTTAAATAATATAGACAATAACATTGTTATCTAATTATAAGTTATCATATTCATGCATACTATATATGTATGAATAATCACTTTACCATTAATGTATTGTGAATTAAACACATGTTATCTTGATGATGACAACAACAACAACAATAACAATAATCATCATTATCATCTGGTAAAGTCTACGGAGGTATACATACTCTACCCCCTCTAGATTTGAACATGTGACCTCTTAGGAGTAAACACATGTTCTTAACCATTAGGACCACTCGAGATGTATAATCATAAAATAATAACATACAATGTTCACATTTGACCCTTCACTTTATTAGCAATTGTAATTATAAAATAATCGACCAAACATTTTGACATTATGTTTAACTACAACTTTATATATATATATATATATATATATATATATATATATATATATATATATATATATAATTTTTGACATACAACTTCAACAATTAGTCAAACGGACTCAACATGCATCTTATAATCAATTCCAAATACAACTAACACTACCTTGCATGGTATCCAAAAATTAATTGAGAGATTGGATCCTATACTATTATTGGCAACAATCAGATTCATTTTTTTCTTAATTTAAATTCAATAATTACGATCGAACCACCAATCCTAGTTATGGCTCAATCTAGCATGATTTGAAAAAAAATGCTTTCTCTATGTAGGAAAGTAGTCTTATTAAACAAAGAAACTTGACATAAATTAGTGGCTTAAAGCTACAATAAAGTCAAGTTACAAAGTCTTAACAATAACATAATCTACTAAGCATGGCACTTAAAAGATACAACACTAAATGATATAAACTATCAATTCATAGCCATGCGTAGAATTATTTAAGGAGCACATGTGATTTTTAAAGACCCTGATAAGCATAAATTAGTTAGGTTTGTCGAACATCAGTTTTTTACGTTTGAAAAATAAACATAATCGTAGGTTAAATGTTTTATGAAATGATGATTTGCTTTGGGACATTTGCCCAAAATTCAACTAGAAATTGTTAGATTTGTAGATTTGAGTGATTATTTCTGTATAATTTGAATGTCTTAAAGATTTTTCAGCATGTTGAATCCATTTCTGTATTCAGAAATAGATTTTGAACAACAAAAAATAGTGATTTATATCGTCAAATTCCAACCAAAAAAACTATTTCATAGAACAACTAAACAACATCCTAAACATATAACATCTATAAAAACTAAAATCTCTCCATATAAAACATTATACATCAAAAGCTCTAGCTTAATTTATAAAAAGATTTTTAAAATAAGAAATTATGTATATAAAGCTCATTTCAACTCTTAACCTACATAATTTATTAAAAAGATTTTTAAAATAAGAAATTATGTATATAAAGCTCATTTCAACTCTTAACCTACATAATTTATAAGCATATTTTTTTTAGCACGAAATGGAAACATATTTAAGTGGATTTGAACCACTGAATTTCGCATCAATAAGGATTATAAATCTTCTCGATGCCCTAGTTAAGCGGAATTTCTCACTAGAAGGGACATCACAAGCGAAAAATAGGAGACTTCTTAGGCTCCCGGCCATACATATATAAAACTATTATGAGTGGCCCTTTAACTACTAAACATTGGAATTTTTATGTAAAGAAAGGGAATCCGACTGCCAATTTATAATAAACCTTCAATTATTTAGATATGTTGTTGTCAAGGGTTCATTAAAATTGGACAGAGTGGTTCGAGCAACCTCACTTAGGCTCGCAGCAAGAATGTGGTTACACGATTGCCATAGAGACAAATCTATGTAATGCCTTAAAAGTGTAGGGAATCACATGCTTGTTATAAGGTGATGGTGAATCCTATTGGGTGTGTTATATCTTATACCATAGTCATAGTATATTTTGTTTGGATTGGAACTTGGTTTTGTTGGAGATACTAGATTACGTAAAGAATTTTAATTTTGGAAAAATGATTAGTTATGAACACCTAAAACATACATAGTCAATTTTGCATAAAATTTGAGTAATATATATGGTTTGTTGAGTTTGATCATAAAGTAAATAAACAATTATAATAACTATGTTATAGATCATGATTAAATAAATTAGTATTTATTGAGAACATGGAAGCTTAAAGGTTAAAGGTCCATCAGAGTAGGAACCTTGTAGATTTGTATAATTATTTTCTGTAAACAAATTCTCAATAAAAAATAGAAAAGATACAATGGTACACACATTACATAGAGATTTTATCGAGGAAACCCAAACCAAGATAACCAGCAACATGTTTGGAGTAGTGTTTCTAATCTTCTATATTCATAATTTTCTTCATTGTTGACAATACAATATACATATAGGATCCTGCGGCATCCAAACCCCTAATTCATTGACCCAGATTAGTCAACAACCCTAATTCCTCAACCGAAATTAGAAAACTATTGGCAAAAACCATGTGCCGAAAAACCGCCAAAAAACAGACGCAAAAAACTGCAAAAAATGGACCAAATTTTTTTGCTTGGGAGCTCCCACTCTTGAACCCCTAAACCCCCTTTACTCCCATATCAATGTATAGTACATGGGATCAATAT
The DNA here is from genome assembly GCA_000966675.3 of Picea glauca. Taxonomy (NCBI): domain Eukaryota; kingdom Viridiplantae; phylum Streptophyta; class Pinopsida; order Pinales; family Pinaceae; genus Picea; species Picea glauca. Next base: position 5,228 of record JZKD02S0716939.1, on the reverse strand, counting down.
TGCAAAGAATATAACACATACCCAACATTCCCCCACTTGTTGTTTTCTTCGCATACAGGGGGTTACGGGATTACATAGTCAACAATCTAGGGCAGCAATGCCCATAGATCCTCTACACTAAGATAATTTCTCAGTGCTCACAGATTTTGTTAATGAATCTGCAACATTCTCCAAAGTGTCCACCTTCATTAGCAACACCTTCTTGTCTTCAACCATGTTTCTCACAAAGTGATAGTGAACATCAATATGTTCTGTCTTTGAATGATAAGTCGGGTTCTTCGCTAGAAAGATTGCATTGACTATCACAATCTATCCTTACAACTTGTTGTACCAACCCAATACATTAATGCAATCTTTGTAACCATATTGTTCCCTTTCTCGCATGAGTGGTTGCCATGTATTCATCTTTTGTAGTTGAGAGTACCACTATAGGTTGTATTTTGCTCATCCAATTGATTGCTCCTCCAAACAGGTTAAACACATACCCACTTGTAGATTTTCTGCAATCCAGATCTCTAGCCCAGTTTGCATCGACAAAGCCATGTATGTCCAACACTCTTTCTAATACTTGTCTTCCTTGGTAGCACAATCCATAACTAGTAGTGCCACGCAAATACCTGAAAACCCTCTTTACTACTATCCAATGTTTCTTCCTTGGTTTTGACATATACCTCCTCACAACTCCCACTGCATGTGTAGTGTTTGGTCTAGTACAGACCATTGCATGCATCAAACTGCCAATTGCACACGCATATGGAACACGGGACATGTCCTCTTCCTCTTCTTGTGTCTTGGGACATTGATCCGCAGATAACTTTACACCTGCAAGAATAGGAACCTTGACCAGTTTACATTCTTGCATATTAAACCTCTACAATATTTTCTCGACATATTTCCTTTGATTTAACCAGAGTTTCCCATTTGTCCGATCTCTTTTAATTTCCATGCCCAAAATGAAACTTGCAGCACCAAGATCCTTCATATCAAACTTAGAGGACAACTGAGTTTTCACATCTTGGATAACCTCCTTGTTGTTTCCTATCAACAACATATCATCCACATACAAGACCAAATAAATAAGATGATCACCAATCAATTTGAAATACACATGGTGATCTTCTTTTCTCCCTATGAAGTCAAGTCCCAGCATACAAGTATCAATTTTTGTATACCACGTCCTTGGTGATTGCTTTAACCCATACAAGGACTTTTTCAGCTCGCATACTAGCTCCTTTTTTCCCTTCATAGAAAAATCTTATGGTTGATTCATGTATATTTATTCTTCAATATCCCCATGTAGGAATGTTGTCTTCACATCCATTTATTCTACTTCAAAATCAAACATGGCGGCAACAAAATGAATCTAATAGAAGATAACTTGGCAACAAGAGAAAAAATATCACTAAAGTCAATTCCCTCAACCTAGGAATAACCTTTTGCTACTAACTAAGCTTTGTATTTCTCCACTTTACCTTATGCATTCAGCTTCTTTTTAAACACCCATTTGTTGCCAATGGGATTTCTTCCAGTCGACAACTCCACTAGATCCCAAGCCTCATTCTTGTCCAAAGTTGTCATTTCTTCAACCATGGCCTTTTTCTAGAGTTTTCCATCCTCTAAATACACTGACTCCCTAACAGTTCTAGGATCATCATCAGTAGTAAACAAAGCAAAATTTTAATGGAAATCAGGTGGAGTATACCTTTTCGGTTACCTTCTTTCCCGAACTGATCTCCCCAATATTGGAGTATGAGGATTTTCTTATTCTTGTTCTTGTTCTTTTGTAGAGTTTGACTCATCATCCTTTAACTCAAACTCTATTTTCTCAAGTTTTTCCTTCCTTGGTAAGACTTCATGTTTGACAATATCTTTGATTTCTCTAAATACCACATCTCGACTATACACTACCTTCTTAGTTTATGGGTTCCAAAGCTTATAACTTTTCAGACCATATGTATACCCAATAAAGATACACTTTTGAGCCATTTTATCTAGCTTACTCATTTGGGACGTGAAAATAGGCATCACAACCAAATACCACGAGATGTGTGAGAGAATGTTTCTTACCAGTCCGTACCTCGTGTGGAGTCTTGTCATCTAGTGTTGACGAGGGTGATTGATTGACCAGACAACATGTAGTACCTACTACCTCCACCCATAATTATTGTCCTAACCCGTCACCAATGAGCATGCACCTTGCTTTTTTCCATCAGTGTTTTGTTCATCCTTACTACAACTCCATTCTACTAAGGTGTACATGGATTAGTCTTCTACCTTGCTATACCACACTTCTTATAGAATTCTTTTAATTCATTTCCACAAAACTCTCCACCATTATCCGTCCTCAACACCTTGATTCTTTTCTCTGTTTCATTCTCCACAAGAGCCTTAAACTCTTTAAACCTGTCAAAGAATTTAGATTTCTTCCTTAGGAAATATATTTATGTATTTCTCTAGAAGTCATATATAAATGAGACATAGTACACAGATTTTCCTAGTGATGGAACTGACATGGGTCCAAACACATCATTGTGCACCAATTGTAAAATTCCCTCTGCCCTTACTGCACCAGAGGGGAATCTTACTTGATTCTTCCTCCCATAGACAAAATGTTCACAGAAATCAAAATCCAAAGAGCAATTAGACATACCTTCAACCATACCTTTACCATGTAGTAGTCAAAATCCCTTCTCTCTAATATGCCCTAGTCTTTGATGCCACAACATAGCCTTTTCTCCGTAGATTGTAGGAGTTTTTTCTTCTTCGGCTCCAATCTCAGGAACAATGGACCTATTACACCCATCACTAATAGTGCTTCTCTGCAGCTTATACAGAGTTCTAATTTGAACTCCCTTTAGCAACACCATTGCTCCTCGAACCATCTTGTAGGTTTCTTTCTCAAACAATGTTTTTACCCCTGCATCGTCCATTTTGCTTACAAAACTCAAATTTCTGGCCAATTCTAGGATGTGCAAAACACCAGGGAGTGTTCTAATCCTTCCATCCATGAGCTTCAACTTGAATTTTCATCATCTTCTAATTTTTTTTTGTCGAGTCATCACATAGGAAAACACCATGTCCGGCATACCTTTCATATTCACATAACCACTCCCTATGAGGATTCATATGAAAAGATGTGCATGATTCAACTAGCCATGCCTAATGATCTGCATGTGTGCTTAAAGAAGCCAAGTACACATCCCTCCTTCTTCCTTGGAGGCCTTTTCTTCTGTAGAAGGAGCATCTTCAAATCCCTTCTGTAACAACCCCAACCATCCAGATTGGGCCATGTTACTCTATACAACACTTTGATATTGCTCTAATACCAATTTGTAACATCCTCATCCCTCTAGGTTGGGCCACGTCACACAACCTCAAATTTTGTAGCTCTAATTCAATCCAAACTATAACATCCCTAGTATACTATTGAGCAATGTTACTCTGAAATTTCACTGCGCAGATTTAACTATAAAACAACTCTGTGCAGTATCACTTGAAGTAACGCCCTCATCCCAAGCTTGAGTTGTGCCACACAACTTATAACAGGGAAAGCAACATTTTGTTTTTAAAGGGGAAGTAAATCAAAATTGTGCACACTAACATATTGATCACACAACAAAAATGTCTGCACATCTATCTAGACGTCATGCACCACTTCTATTTCCATTGTGCACAGATTCTATTTCCTTAAATGCACACATGAATTCCAGCCTCTTGATGCACATAGGCTACAATCCTGTGCACCAGACCACTCAATCCTATTCTTGGCGACTCATAACCAAAATCACCAGGCTAACTTAACAGACAAGATTAACCACATTGGTCATATCCATGAAAAACTACAAATACAAGCTATAAGCACCATACTTACAAATGCAAGCATCATTAAACATAATAACAACAAATACTTTAAAGCAACAACATATCATAATTAACCCATGTTAAACATAGATAAACAAGCACACAATAAACAAGACAAGTACATTAAGAACACTTATCTTTTATAAAAGTCACCAACTGCGACCTTGACTCGGACATTCCTCCCAGCCATAGACGTTGTTGCTCATAATATTTCAGAAACGAGTCACCCCCGAGCTGGGGCTTAACTCCACTAGGGAAAAAGGGTTCCTTGTGATAAGCTATGTTCTGAAACTCAACAAAATTTCTCATTCCTAAGTGCACACTGCTGCAACTAACCCACGGTCCCTCATTCCCCATGCACATGTCACACCCAAGGAAGTGTGTCCCTTCTCTTCTCAATAGTCCTTCAGTAGCCCCACTTCCCTTCCCAGGGTTACCAACAATAGGTCAGACAAGAAGTCTTTGAGCCCTGTGACTAATGTTCAGTGCACTAGGGAACAACTCTCAGCAAAACTCTCACCTAAAGAGTATGCTCACGAGTCTAACAACCACTCCACAATAGCCAGTCTCTCACCCAGAGAGACTTCTCATGGTCTGTCAACCCAACTCCTCAACAATAGAACTCTGGTTACATCCCCACAACTCCTTACTAGCTTCTTTGGGTAGATAAGGTAATAATCAAATTTTCCATATAGTCTGACCCCATTCTGCTCATGAGAGCCTAAAACATCAATTTCCCCCTCCAAATAATGGATAATTGCACCTGCTATAAAGCCCAAAATACAATAACGCCATCAATATATATTGCATTCCTTCAATTTTACACTTGCCACCTTTAGAAGCAGCTTTAAGCCACTTGGTGACCCATTCCCTACCCTTGGGAACTTAGAATAAAAATATATCCACAACATTACACTCTTCCGGAAATATTATTAAAATATTCCCATCTCTTTTCGTCTGAATCAGTTAGCGTGCAGTGATGCAATTATATATTAATAATCAAGATTATATTTATATGGATAGGTGCACTGTCCTATCTACGTCCAGGCTCACCAGCCTCATAATCACATGGGATATCGGGCCTCAAAACATAAACAATTACTCGTTACTACACACCTACGGGTCATTACCGTGCACTAACCCAAGTGTGCACAACACAGTACAATGTGCGCACTTACCCAAGTGCGCGCAACACAAAAAATGTGTTCACCTTGTCTTTGATAAAAACTTATTCACGCACTTACCCAGATGTGTGGAACACAAAATTCAGGTGCCAACGGATCACCAGCCTAAATATTCATTACATTTATACTTGGTTTCAATGTTTCACCAGCCTCTGTACAATTACAAAGGGTTTTGGAATAGGG
>JZKD02S0716928.1:0-15089 GCA_000966675.3 Picea glauca | reverse complement strand
TAAGTAGTTTCATTGCATTTGGAATGAAAAAACATTCTAGGATAGATTGCATAATAGGATCTTGGTTTTCATTTTGTAAAGTTTGCCCCTTGAAAGTTAAAAGAGCCAAATATTATCTTGTAGGATGTAGTTTTCTTTCATTTGATTTTAAAGCACAATGTTCTAAAAGATCATTTTAAATCTTATCTTTCATCTCTCAAAGAACACCATGAATTTCACTACCATACCCATGAGTAATCAAGCCACTAATATCAACACTTAATGTTAAAATCAATTAGACTTTTTTGTTTATAGTTTACACCAATTAGACTAGGCTTTAGGACCTTGATTTAAGTGTGGAGAGTAAACTCTTCAAGGCCACTTAAATAAACTTAAGAGTCTAAGATAGGGAGTGTAAAAATCCAGTGTTGTAAAAGTTATCCAGGGACCCCCTCTAACACAGGGGCTAAACACAAGGTCGTGTAAGGAAAGGTAGAGGAGATAACCCCTCCAAATCTGAACCAAGCATAGTGGGGATCATATTTGAAGGTCATTATTAGGATTTTTCTCACCACATTTGAATACAAAGCTTCATGGACCTCAAATCCATTCGAGATCCTCAATTCTCTTCCATACCATTTTCCTTCGATACCCTTGAAAGGCTTCGTACATAGCTATCCTTCTCATACAATCATCCCAACTTTCGACTGTACCTGCTTGGTAGCTAAATGTAAGATGGAAACCTAGTTTCCTTTTATAGGGACTCACATAGGTGAATTCAGGGGTATACCATGGTACCTAGGATAGACATCGGATCACACTTTGCAAAGTATACCCAGAGGATGTTTCTGTGTTCGAGTTACACTTGCACTAGTAAGTTTCTATAGTGTTGGCTGGCGTAACTGTTCTTTTTTCCATTCTATTGATTGCTTGATTTACCTTTAGGTACTTTGTAGTGTGTGTTATGTGATTCTCCCTAGCTTTACCTTAGAGTGTCAATTGATCATTTCAAAAAGTGGAATATCAACAGCTCTACCTTTTGCGTAAGCTCTAGGGCCTTCCGCTAGTAAATTTGGAGCCATCGTCACCACCATTGAGGTAAAGGTTAAATAAATAAGGTTATTTTGAAGCTACCATGCCAAAATAAATTTTTCTCGAGCATGTTCCTAGAGAATAAATTCTTTCACTGGAGGAGACTAGCATTTCTAACCTAGAATTTGAAGGCTTCAGGCCTGCAAACCCTTTGATCACTTATCTTTCAGCACCAATCCTTGTTAAGGTAGTCCCTCTTGAGGTGACTTCTCTTGATAATCATCTCTTTAAGTGATTGGATATGGAAGCAAGTAATGCTACTTCTATTGGGAGTCCTCATACTCCCATCCTGGTCGCAGGTGGAGGGGGTGTCGTACCTCCTCCCCTACCTTCACCTACAAGGAATACCTCTAGTTAGACACCTACCACTTCTGGCAGTGACACAATTTCATCCATGACTTCAACCACTATTCATACTTCTATAGTACATAATATGTATGGAACTCCTTTCACATATGGGATGTCAGGTTTTGATACAAGGTCAAATTTAACTTACTCTACTTTACAGACTGTTGATATGGGGTAAGTGATTTCTAATGCTCCCATGTAAGGATACCTCAGGTGAACTTATGCTTTATACAATGTAGTCCCTTATGATGGGGGTCATATCCCTCCTCCATCCCCTTCACTTGGAGGTGCTTTTCAGCAACCATTCAGGCCTAGTTCTAGTTCCAGGTTGTTTAGTGGAGGGAGTCAAGGGCCTCAATCCTTTATGACTCTAGTTGGGTCTACTCCTTTCTCTTTATTTGGTTTCTTTAGCAACAATGCTTTCTTGTTGTTCGAATTTTCTTCAGGGGGAAACCCCTTTCTCAATCAACCTAACCCTATGCAAGGATTTGTTCCTTAACAGGGAGTGATGACAAGAACCTTCTCCTCTCAAGGTCTTGGAAATATCTGGCAGGGTTTTATACCTCTGCAAGGGATGTCTATCTGGGGCATCCCCTCCCATGCTCAGTGGAACCCTGGGAAAGGTTTAGTTTCTAAGCCAGGAGGATCGGTTGGGGGAAACCCCAACCAAGGTTTCTGGAATACCATACAGGGAGAAATCCATACCCAAGGTATGCCATCAAATTATTTCAATTCGTCAATGATGCATACTAGCGCACAAACTCCTTATAATGTCCAAGGAAACCTTGGTTTTTACCAAAACCCTAGTCAACACACAAGATTTTCCTGGCATCCTGGAGCCAACCAAAATCTAGGATCTTCTTTTCCTTTAAATCTGCCACAACCTAAGTTACCCTTTCTAGCAACTCTTCATCTTCTATACTTTTCAAGGTTGTTAAACGATCCTATTTTTCATGATCCACATTGGCCTCCTATGCCAACAAAGTTTCCCTTTGACATACCAAAATTTGAAGGCAAGCCTGGAAAAGATCTGAGCAATCATGTTACAATATTTCACTTGTGGTGCTCCTCCAACTCACTAAATGATGACTCTATCAAGTTTTGATTGTTTCAATGCACTCTCATAGTGGGTGTTGTGAAGTGGTATATTGATCTCGATGGATCTAAGTATTCTTCCTTTAACAATCTAGAAATGGTTTTCTTAAACCATTATCATCTACTGGTGAGATATGATGTTGACACAGAGTTACTGGCCAATTTCGAGCAAACTAAGGCCATCCATATCTCTGATCATATTTGAGAATTGATTCGCTGTAAGATCTTGATCAATGTAAAGGTCCCTCATTCATTTTTTCTTGAATGGTTCGTGAAGTCTTTGGTTCCTTGTGTATCCAAAGACTTTGCAACTTCCAGAGTGTTTTTTGAGAAAAGGCGATAATGAGGGCTCAACAACTGGAATTGTTTTATTCACAATATGGCATGTTGTACGAGATTCTTCCTGATGCACTACAATCAACCTTTGACTTGACCAAACCGAATTTTGGGCCTCATGTCGATGGTATAGTTGTCTTGGCACAAAACAAGCCCATAGATCAGTTTTCCAACCAAATGCAATAGTTGTCGCTACAACATATTGTGGCCAGCCAAACTTCTAGTATGGATTCCCCCGCCACCCACATGTCGAAATTAAATAGTGTGCAGATGACAAACCCCAAGGAGAACAAATAGCCTGAAGGGAAATAAAGGATAAAGGAAAGAAAGCTAACGGGGGTAATGATAAAAAGGTTGTTAACAATGTTGATAAGGGGAAAAACATGAAGAAAAAGGTTAATTTTCCATGTAAACTTTGCATGGAAGATCACTTGACTCATCAATGCCCTCGACTTGAGGAAGCCCATAATTTTGTGGCACAACAACAACCTGCTATGTTAACTAACCCTTTCTCTCAAGGGTAGAATATGGCACAAACTTCCTCATCCACAACCGCAATAGGGGGAACTTAGGGTTCCCCCATGCTTAATGCTAATACTGGAGATGCAAATGTATACATGATGAGATCAGATGCTCATATTGAGACTAGGGATCATGATTAGGGAATGTCTGAATCTGATGAGAAAGGAAAAGAAGCTTCCAACCCATCGCCTCCTCTTCATATTGAGAAGACCATGGGAGAAACAATGACTCGCATCCCTAAAGGTGTGTTTAAGAAAGCTTCTCATAATCCAAATGCAAGGACTGCCTAGAACTATTTTGTATTTGAAGATCTTGTACAAACCCTTTGTGTAATGTCTTCTCTGGAAGTTCTCCAGAGTTTCCCCTCGTAGAGAAAATAATTATTGTATTCTTTAGGTGCTACAAAGCCATTTAACTCGAGAGCTATCTTTTTTTATCCTTTCGATCACAAACCTCATTTTCCTTACCATGTCACCTTCCAGATAATAGTGATTTAAGCCACGAAATCATTGACACTGAATATTTTTCACATGGTGGTAGATGAGGGTGCGTAAACTTTTGTGATGTCATTGGCATGTTGGAAGGCTATTGGTCAACCCAATTTGTCTCCGTCTCCTACATTTTTAACTATGTTTGACGACCATTCTTTTCGACCGCATGGAATAATCCCTTCCTTCCCCATGCAATTGGAGGGAAAAATTATGTGTGTTGAGGTCGAAGTAGTCTATGGGCCTCTCGACTACAACCTTTTGTTGGGACTAACTTGAACTTACGCAATGACAGTGGTTGTATTCTCTTATTTTTGTGTACTATATTTTCCTCATGAAGGAAAGATAGTAATCATTGATCAGTTATCCTTCTCTTGTCTTGACCCTTCATCAAGGGAATCCATGACCATCCCAATGATTGATAACCCACAACAATGTACCATCAACTTAGGTGTTAGACTGTTTCCATATTTGATGGGTACTTTTGATTTTCCACCACCTTCGAATGATGTTAAGTTTATTTCGGTTGTCCTTGATCAACCTAAGGCTGTAATATTCCAAGTAGCTTCATTTTCAACAACTTATTTTAATGATCCATGGAATTTACCTTCCACATCGAATTCTATGAAAGGGGTAGGGAATCCTAGCATGGCTATGCCTCTATCTGCAGTAGAGGTCGCGTACATTATTATTCATCAAAACTCAACCAACTCTGATCCAGCTCCCCCTCAAGAGCTAGATCATGTTCTAGAGACAATTTGGGCTCAAGAGTCTCTTACTTATCACGATCCCTTGGACTTGGTATTTTCCTCCAACGAGGCCATTTTACAGCCAATGATAGGTCCAGATAGACCTTGGGATGATATTCATCATAGATGATACTTTTTACCCGATCTTAGGAGAGTGGAACCAATAGAGTTTACCACAACCATGAATGGAGATTTATCTCTTCATGTTAACCCTTTGAAAACACATGGAATATATGCTGAGGGAAACATGGCGAGTATAGTTGAGATGATTCCAATTGAAATATCCAAAATCCCTGGCGTCATTGAAAATGTCTTCATCATAGAGAATTGTTCCCCCAAGGAGATTCAAGTGTACACTGACTTATTCAAAGAATTTCATGACATTGTTTCTTGGTCTTATGAGGAAATTCCAGGAATTGACCCTCATATAGTCGAACATGATATTAGGACTTATCCCAATGCTAAGCTTGTACGGTAAAAGATTCTCTCAGTCAAACCTTGCAAGGAAGCAATTATCAAAGATGAGATAGAGAAATTGATTAAGGTTGGTTTCATCTACCCAGTGCAATTGACGGAATGGGTGTCAAACCCTATTCTTTTCAATAAAAAACAAGGTACGATTTGTGTGTGCATGGATTTTCACGATATGAATAAATCATGAATGAAAGATAACTTTCCTACCCCATTCATTTATCATATTATCAATGAATGTGTGGGTTGTGAATGTTTTTCTTTTATGGATGGTTTCTCAAGGTACAATCAGATTCAGATCAAGCCCAAGGATCAACATAAGACTTCTTTCATATGTCCTTGGGGTACGTTTGCATATAGAAAAATTCCTTTTTGTCTCAAAAATGTTGGAGCTACTTTTCAGTAGGCCATGTCGTTCATCTTCCATGACCTCAAACATATAGTCGAGGAATATCTTGATGATATTGCATCACATTCTTGTAATATATCTGATCATCCCACTCACCTTTAACTTATTTTTGAGAGGTGTTGTTGCTACCAAATTCTCCTAAATCCAAAAAAGTTTAGTTTTTGTGTTATGTCGGGATGTTTATTAGGTTTTATCATGTCCACTAAAGGGATCATGCTCAATCCTCTTAAGGTTGAGGTAAGAGTTCAATTTCCTCCCCCATGCATAATTCCTCAGCTTCAAATTCTTCAAGGGAAAGCTAACTTTCTACGATAATTTATTGCTAACTATGCCGAAATAACTAAAGGGTTTATGCATTTTTTCAAAAACAGGGTCCCATTCTTTTGGGATGAAGCAACTCAGGGCTCTTTTGAATCATTGAAATTTCCCCGGAGTCTGCGCCTCTCCTCATCCCTCCTAATTATGGCAAAGATTTCATGTTATACTTGGCTACAGAAGAATCCACCATCAGTATGGTGTTGGTTCAAGAGGATGACATGCTCTAGGAACACGTTATCTACTACCTTAGTCAATGCTTTGTTGGACCAAAAATCAACCATACTCATGTTGAGAAACTAGCTTTGGTAGTTATCCATGTTGTCCAAAGGTTTCATCATTATATTATACTCTGTAAGACCATTGTCATAGTCATTGTTAGTCCTTTTCAATATGTGTTGACATGACAGGTCATCGGCAAGAATATTAGTCGATGGATAGACATTCTTCAGGAATTTTATTTGTACTTTATTTTAGTGAAGTCTAAGAAGTATTCGGTCTTTGTTGAGTTAATTTTGTAACTTTTGATTGAGAGTGGCAGTAATTTTCCTAAAGAGACGTTGATCAATGAGGATCTCTTCCTTATTGCATCATCTGACCCTTGCTATGGAGATATACTTGTGTACCTTTAAAATCTAAAATGTCCTTCCTCTGCTTCTCTTGATGAGCATCAATGGATATGCCATCAAGCATGAAATTATCTTATCATCAATGAAACTTTGTATCATCGAGGAGTTGATTACATTCTTCGTTGTTTTCTGACTCATGAGGAGGCAGATCTTGTGTTAAACGACTGCTACACTGGAGCATGTGGTAGTCACTTTTCTAGGTTCGAAACAACCCAAAACATCCTTTTTGTTTCATACTTATAGCCCTCATTAATCAAATATTTTATAGAGGTGGTTAAGAAGTGTCACCCGTATCATATCTTCTCTTCGAAGATGTAGGAACACCCTGCTCCTATGTTTCTTGTTATTGTTGTTGGTCCCTTCACTAAGTGAGGAATTGATTTCACTAAATGACACCCAGTGTATGCTAGGGGGAATCGTTATATCATTGTGGAAATAGACTACTTCACCAAGTGGTTCGAAGCCATGCCAACATTTAGTAATGATGGGGAAATAACGACACTTTTGATTTTCAACCAAATTGTTGGTAGGTTCGATATACCGAAAGAGATTGTCACATACCACGAAATTCACTTTCAAAATAATATGATGACTGAGTTAACATCAAATCTAGGGTTTAATCAAGAAAAATTGTCAGCCTATTATCCAAAAGAGAACGGTCAAGTGGAGGATGTCAATAAGTCTCTTAAAACTATTCTCCAACGGAAAATCAATTCGGCCAAGTAAAATTGGCATTTGATGTTATATTCAACACTTTGGGCATATCAAACTTATGTAAATACTGTTACAGGTTTCTATCCTTTCCAACTTGTTTACGGGCTGGAGGCAATATTGCCTATAGAGTGTCAAATTCCTTCTCTCAAGTTGGGAGTGGAACTACTTCCCAACACAACTACGCTTGAAGAGCTTCTTATCTATCTCTAGCAGCTCGATGAACAACATCGAGATGCAGCCTTGGATAATGAGGCTCATAAACAATGTGTCAAGTTTCAATATGATTGATCATTCTACCCTAGAGTTTTATCTAAAGGTGATCTTGTCTTGGTCTATGATCAAGATAAATATCCTTTGGTGCCAAGAAAATTTAAACCCATGTGGTTCGAACCGTTTATTATTGAGAAAGTTTTTGAAAAAGGCGCTTATGAATTGGTTGACTTCAAAGGTAATGCCATTCCTGAGCCTAGAAATGGGATTTACCTTAAGAAGTATTATTCTTAGGTTGGTCACTTGAGTGTGACTTCTTGTAAATAGTGTACATTTTTATCTATACACTTTAGTATCTTTTTGTTTTGTGGATGTGTAGTTTATTGTGTTTCTGCATTGTGGAAGATGTCAAGTGAATCTAAGTTTTATGTTGGGTTTGCGGACAATGTTATCCAACACGCTTCGAGGCTTGATTCTGCATCTTGGGTGATATTCACGCCCACTGCTCAGTTGGTATCTTCTGGAGTTGTTTGTCTAGGAGAAAGAACTAACAATGTTGTTGATTACAGTGTTGTAATAGAATTACTACGTGATGTGTTATCACGTGGTATTTCTCACCTGAAGGTTCATATAGATTCTCAACTGGTAGTGTCACAGTTAAATGGAGTGTACTGCATCCACGATCCTACCCTTCACCGATGATTCCTTAGGGTACATCTCTTAGAACATTATTTTTATTATATTACATATATTCATGTTCCTAGGATATCTAATCGATTAACTGCTACATTGGAAAATCATGTTTTAGATTGGCATATTTCRCGCACATAAATATACAAGAACACACACAAGYRCACATATAAATATATTTGTACAAAATATATTTACTCCATAAGGAAAACATATATGTATATATAACATATCTAAAAAYTGATGTCACAGTACAAAATGTGGGCCATAGGCCTCAAAAGTATCAAGAATACATTGTCGGGCTTAAGTCGTCAATACATAGAGAGATACAAAAATGGGTKCTCTAGCACACATGATGTTCAGTCCTAGTMTAAGATCTAGGCCTATTGGGATTTCTATAATGTACTAYRGCATTGGCCAGATGCCRGAATAATTGRACCCATGCTCTRGGTACTCCCTCGACATGAGGCTGCATAGATGGTGGAAGATCCTTGATCTYTGCCATCGACATGCTCCAAGTGAAGGACTTCAASTTCCTCTCTACCATCCTCATTAATMTCWCRGAMTTTKYCGAMAATGGCCCTACTACTATTGCATCTCCTCCTRGTTGGACCTGCTCTCATGGATGGTGCCTAGTCCGGGGGAGKTATGTTGGCCTCACTACTCCCACATCTRTACATAACAAATTTTTTGAGYTAGTACTGTGAMATTAACAAAAATATCTKTATYGTAAATAAATTTAAAAATTATATGTGTGTGTGTGTGAGTACATACATATATCATCATGAGTTGCACTAGGGGGCATAGGCATCTCAGGGTCTCTCAAGAAACTGATCTTTGTGTAGGGATAATCCTCGATGGTTGGGATCTTTCTTCTCCACCAATTGAAGAACCTGTCATCATATGACTCTCGTACTCCCCCTGCTCCCTGACAGGGCATCAAAGTGGCCCATATACACAGTGTTGGATAGGTGGCTATGTGCCCTCGTATGCTCTCCTTTGGGCTTAGGCTCGACACTCTTTCAAAGAAGAATGCACAAAGCATTGTCTTGAATCCAAAGTTATTCTTCTTTCTCAGTTTACACTCTGTCAGTTGTATTTTCATATAGTTTAGCATCATTGTTCTCCAATCGAAGATCACTAGATATAGACATTGAACTACACAATGCATCTGATCATGAGAAGCGTAATGTAGAGCAATGGATCCAGTAATCCATCCAATCAAGTAAAGCATCGCTATCAAGCCAAGGTTCTATATCTTTTGAATGGAGACTTGAGATCCCATCTTTTTTTTGCCATCCTCACAACACATATCGGCATAATGGGATATATGATATGGCCCTAGAGGGAAGGTTTTCAATTTTACCAGCTCATCCCTCCTAGAGAGACTAGTCAAGAAGTAAATATCTTCACTGGTGACTGTCAAGGATTGGCCTTCTAACATAAAGGCATCCACACTAGGGTTCCAATACTCAACAAGGTGATTCAGTAGTCTCGGTTGGGCCCTCATGAATAGACAATGGAAAAATTTCCACAACCCACATTGTTTTAATATAGCCACAGTTGAAAGTTCTTCTTCGACCATTTGATCCACTTCATCATGCTCTCTCTCTCTCCAACGCATGTACATCCTGAATCATGTAAATTTTTGGGAGTTAGTGCCTTTCTTTTCTCATTTTTAAGAGCATGTACATGCCATGTTTGGAATATAGTCATGGACATAAACATGATAAGTTTATCTCAGCCTTCGTACATCGACACATTGAGCATGAACAACGCGCATACATGCACAGTTGTGTTAAATTTTAGGGCATGTGGCCCCCAATTTTTTCTAAAAACCATGAAAAATAAATGAATTTGCAAGAAAAAGGGAAGAGTACTTACTTGGTTCAAGAATGAGTCTATTCCGTCCACCCTGGCTCTCCAAATGTGAAATTGAAGGAAGAGGGTTTTTTCTATTTTTGGTTTTTGTCAAACAACAATGGTGAAAATGACCCCTTTCACCTCTATTTATAGATCTTTTGACCCTGTGGTGACCTAGTTTTGACCCTTTTTCTTCCCTATGGTTTGTTCGATGGATGTTTTGATTATTTTGTGTGATTTTTTTGTCGTTTACAAGTCTTATGTGCTTCAGATTTGGTATTTTTAATGCATGTGTACTATTTGTATCATCCTGTGATGAAGTTACATTTTCACCATTTGCATATAGGGTAGGCCTTTATCGTCGTACATCTTATATTTTCTTGACAATTTCCACTTTTCCATATGGTTGATCCCACCGAAGTGTTACACAGAACCTTCTATGTTGTTTTAGAAATGTCATAATTAGGTGGTAGAACCTTCCTCTCCATGGATGCCCTAGATAAATCCTTGTCTTCCATTATCAAATCCATGTTGTGAGTCTTCTATAGGCTTGGGATTCCCTTTAGTCCCACCATGAATTCGTGTTGAAGCCACATCCTTCTTCTTCATATTTTTCTAGGCCATACCCAAGGGACTCCCCAAGAGGATGGTTTGTTGTCTTTCAAGCTCACTGAAACTATGAAAGTGACATCTAACGAGAAATTATTTATCTTTTTTGGCCTCGTTTGGATTACATAACAAAAGGTGCCCCCTGGAGTCTTCTTTAAGCTCTTTTTAGACTCTCTAAAATTGAAAAGATTATCGAGCGATCATGTTTCCCTTCATGCTCATCAAAGTGAAATTCAAAGGCACATCTGTCTGGGGATAGTTTACCCCTTTTTCGATCTGGATGGATAATTTTGCGAAAAAGGTACACCCTAGGAGATATGGTTCACTAGGAGAGTATTTTCAGGTGTAAGCTTAACCCATTTTTGGGCCTAAGAGACAAAATTTTCAAAAAGGGCCATTCTCCCTCATTTTGGTTTATCAATTTTTTGGGCCTTGGATATTATTTATGAAAAAGGAAACCCCTTGGAGTATTCTTTAAGACATTTTCAGACTCCCTAAACAAGAAAAGATCATTGAGTGACCTTGTTTTCTTTCACACTCATTAATTGGTTCAAAAGGAACATCTATTTGTTATAAGTTTGACCCTTTTTCGGCCAATAGATTATCCAGGAAAAAGGTACGCCTCAGGAGACATGTCTCACCAAGAGAGTTATCCTAAGTTATGTTCTCTACTTTTTCTAGTGCAGGGGACTAAATTACAAAAAAAGATGAGGGAGTCCATAGTTAAGATCTTTTCAGACTCCTTAAAATTGAAAAGATAGTTGAGTGATCTTGTCTCTGTCACACTCATTAAAATGGTTTTGAAGAGTCATCCTTTCAGTATAAGTTTAACCATTTTTGGTAACGACTGGAATATGTACTAATAAGGAATACTCTGGCCCTAGTGACTTGAAGAGTTCTCCTTGGCATTATTTATTCTTTTTCGAGCCCCAAAGACTAAACTTATGAAAAAGATCACTCTGGAGTCATCTTTTACTAGCTTTTTAGACTCTCTAAAAGTGAAAAACCATCGAGCTTACATTCTTTGGGCTCATAAAAATTTACATTGAAGGAGGCTCATTGTGTCAATCTGAAAATTGCATTACATGTCTTACTCTTGCATGTTTGGCCTAATGTCGACCCCATTTTGTTGTTGCTAAACTTTTAGAGCATTCTGTAGGTGCAGGTCTTGCAACATTTTTGCCTTTATGTTCTGACACCCTAACCCATGGAGAAATTTTCCTAAGTGTCCTTATCCTGCACATGTCTCCTTGCACTAAGCATCAATATGTTCCATGTGCTTGGAACTAGTTTGCTTGCCCATGACACTCCTTCCTCCCATGTAACGTAGTGTTCTTTTTTCCTTTTTCAAGCTCATTAAATATATGAAAAAGAAAAAAAAATCAAATATTCCAAAAAGAGGGGATGAGAAAACATTCTCTTTTAATAGCATCAATCTAGTCACCCTTGGATAGAGCACATCCTTCAGTCTATTCTGAAAAGCACTTGAGATTTAGTATGGCCTTAGGAAGTTGTTCTTGTTACATAGAGTTGTGTCCTCCTCTGTTTGGTTACTCTTCCAAACACATGGATATTTTGTGGTGCCTCCTGTGCCACAAGATTACATGTTAATGACATGTTTCCTAAGTCTTTTCATATTTCATGCTCTTTTCCAAGGGAAAGTATTACAACCTGAGTCGGCCATTCTGCAATAAGTCTCTTTTCCTTCATCAGTCGGCCATATTTAAAAGTTTTGTCAAGTGCACATCTAGAATCAATGAAGTTTTGTGCCCGATAATCGACATCCTCCAGTATTTCTATGACGGCCTGTTGAATACCTTAAGATAATTATTTTTACACTCCTATTATACTCCTACCTGAGTTATGAACATCTTGAAGATATTGCTCGAGTTACTGAAGCTATCATCTCCAGCTACATGCATTGATGCCTCCTGAAGACTCATATCCCATTGTATTTGTATATCCTCTGATGATTTTGAGATGTAGATATATTGTGTATTATTCACAACTACAATCTATATTGGCATACACATTAGTCATGTGGCCATGATTACTATATATGACATGGATCTACAGTGTACTTCATTGACAACCATGCTTAGTTTGTCGCAAGTATGGGTATGACCACCTCGGTGATTATTATTATTATTATTCAAATGACACACTTGTGAATACTCATCGAGTCTCACTCGACTCAGTGCCTTACCATTTTATTAAGATGTTATAGTGTATTTCGGCCATCAGTTTCTCTTCTAACCTCACACATTAGTGGGCATCTATTATAGCTCAAAATGCCACTGTCATGCATTTTTTACTTTGGTCTGCTTACTTACACATCCACCAACCACTTTTTCTAAGGTTCTTCTTAAAAAAAAACTTTTTTCATGGTGTACATGCCCTACTACATATGCATCGCATGTACATATGCTAGCTGCATGCCTGACAACCCGCGTATACTCTAAAAGGTTGCAAAAATTAAAACAATTTGTGCTTTCGGGTGGAGTTTGTAGGCTATGTGAGGTTGCATAACCATCTTACTCATTTATCCCTTCTGAAAACTAATTAACCATCTTTTATCCATATAAAAGGGGCCCTATGGGGGTCATTTGGAGATATGAAAGAAAAGGCAAGTGAACTTTGTTAAGCCCTAATATTGGCTCATTACCCCTTAATTGGGGCATATTAGATTAGTAATGCTATTTTATTTATGGTTGCTTTAGGCCATTAGTTGTAATTTAGATTAGTAATGTTATTTTAATTATGTCGGCTTTAGGCCATTATTTGTAATTATACATCCTAGTCTCCTATATATACCAAGGAGACAATTTCATTTTGAATCATCTTGTACTTAAACATTTAAGTGGGGTAAAAGGAGGTTGCCCCCTCGAAGAGGCTTATTATCTGAAATTATCTCAGTTTCAAGGCTTTGAGTACTTTTCCTGAGGTTTTTCCATGCTATATTGATGTTTGGTTCTTAACATATGGTATCATAGCTCAAGGTCTTGGGGTTTCGCTGCTACATTTGAGACATTGTGGAATTTTTGCTATAAATTTTTTTCTACAACGTTTCAGAAGGAACCTCTTGGAGAGTATTTATCACGCGGATCAAGGTACGTTGGGTTCAAAATTCATCTCCTGAGGCCTTATAATTTCTGAGATACAACCTGTACAATATAGGGTTCTAGAATCATCCTGAAATGAGTCATTGTGCCATTTTCGCTATAAAAACATTTCTGTAACGTTTCATACCATGAAATCTAGAGAAAATTTACATAAATTAGTAAGGTATCTGTGGTAAAAATTTCAGCTTCTGGGTCATCTTAAATTTGTAGATACACCTTGTGTAAGATAGGGTATCTGACTAGTCCTATTGACTAGTCTCAAGAAGGTGTTCTAGGTAAAACAAGCATAACTTCTTGCTGGAGTATCCAAATTGAGTGGGACTGGTTGCATTGGATCTTGGACAGTCTGTAGTATTTGGGGTACGAGTTTAAGAATTTGATATCAATTATTTTGTGTGGGGCATTCTATACAAGTGAGATCTCCTGGAAAGGCCAAAAATCGGCAAGTTGTGAGGAAGTTACCGTAAATTCCACTTGGCACATCCANCATTTTGAATCATCTTGTACTTGAACATTTAAGTGGGGTAAAAGGAGGTTGCCCCCTCGAAGAGGCTTATTATCTAAAATTATCTCAGTTTCAAGGCATTGAGTACTTTTCCTGAAGTTTTTCCATGCTATATTGATGTTTGGTTCTTAACATATGGTATCAGAGCTCCAGGTCTTGGGGTATCGCTGCTACATCTGAGACACCGTGGCATTTTTGCTATAACTTGTTTTCTACAATGTTTCAGAAGGAATTGCTTAGAGGGTATTTAGCACACGGATCAAGGTACGTTGGGTTCAAAATTCATCTCTTGAGGCCTTATAATTTCTAAGATACAGCCTGTACAATATAGGGTTCTGGAATCATCCTGAAATGAGTCATTGTGGTATTTTCGCTATAAAAACATTTCTATAACGTTTCAGACCCTGAACTCTGGAGTGAATTTACAGAAATTAGTAAGGTATCTATGGTAAAAATTTCAACTTCTGGGTCATCTTAAATTTGTAGATACACTTGTGTAAGATAGGGTATCTGACTAGTCCTATTGACTAGTCTCAAGAAGGTGTTCTAGGTAAAACAAGAATAAGTTCTTGCTGGAGTGTCCAAATTGAGTGTGACTAGTTTCATTGGATCGTGGACAGTCTGTAGTATTTTGGGTGCGAGTTTTAGAATTTGATATCAATTAGTTTGTGTGGGGCATTCTATACAAGTGAGATCTCCTGGAAAGGCCAAAAATAAGCAAGTTGTGAGGAAGTTACCGCAAATTCCACTTGGCACATCCAATTTTGATCAGACCTGTGGCATTGCAGAGAAGAAATATCAGAGAAATACCTAAAAGAAATTTTCATTCCCAGAAGGGCCGAAACTTGGGAGATATAACAGAATAAATATTGTCTAGCAGAACCACCTCAAAATCAAGACTCAAAAGTGATATTTGGCCAACATGCCACCCAAAAAGGGACCT
>JZKD02S0716851.1:0-15090 GCA_000966675.3 Picea glauca | reverse complement strand
CTTCCATTCTTTCTATCTTGCTTCTTCTTTCTTAATTTATCTCTGCAAATGTGTGTAGTATTTTCTAGCTAGATCTATTTTGTGCAGGTTCAACACATTTACATGGTATAAAAGCCAACGGAATGCTAAGCAAAAGCTACACCAAATCATTTTTTGCAGGTACTAAAGATTGAAGAACACATAAAGATGGATTAGTGACGGAAATACTTCTCACACCTCATAACTCTTTGGAATGGAAGCCGAAAATTTTGCTTCTACTAAGATGCAAAGGCTTATACCAAATAACCATGGAAATGGAAGTAGAGCCTGATTTTGTCGATGAGAAAAATGATTTTATCAATAGACAAGATATGGCCATAGGAAGTATCGACATGTCTGTTTCTCTCGAAATTTTCCATCAAGTATATGAAAAATCACAAGGATTAACTCCAAATGAATTACGAACTAGATTGGAGGTTTTGTTTGGGAATAAAGAATATTGTGAATATTTCATGCAGGAGGTCGAACAGATAGAGCTAGAAGAGAAGCCATCAGAAGATCAAGCCTCTTATTCTACAAACGTTTTTGCAAAAATTAGTATTCCAATAATTGAAGATGATGTCTACTCCATTTCAGATTTGTTTTCTGAAATTCATGTGGAACATATATGGCATGCATCTCAGGAGTCACATGTAGACATTTTTGCATACACCATGCATGCATCTCAGGAGACAAAAAGGGAGCCGCGCACGTCAGATGCCATTATGATATTTTCTGAGCACAATTTGCAGAAAAAAATTGGATATCTGAATTCCTCTAGGGAAAATATCCAATTTCAAAAACAAAATCTTCCGAAACGGAGTCCGGAAAGTGAAGTTATGATCATTTTAAAATCAACAAAATTTCAACATTTTTCTGGAAACGGTCGTATGATTTTCAAAGTTTCATCCAAACTTTATTTGGATNCTTCCATTCTTTCTATCTTGCTTCTTCTTTCTTAATTTATCTCTGCAAATGTGTGTAGTATTTTCTAGCTAGATCTATTTTGTGCAGGTTCAACACATTTACATGGTATAAAAGCAGATGGAATGCTAAGCAAAAGCTACACCAAATCATTTTTTGCAGGTACTAAAGATTGAAGAACACATAAAGATGGATTAGTGACGGAAATACTTCTCACACCTCATAATTCTTTGGAATGGAAGCCGAAAATTTTGCTTCTACTAAGATGCAAAGGCTTATACCAAATAACCATGGAAATGGAAGTAGAGCCTGATTTTTTCGATGAGAAAAACAATTTTATCAATAGACAAGATATGGCCATAGGAAGTATCGGCATGTCTGTTTCTCTCGAAATTTTCCATCAAGTATATGAAAAATCACAAGGATTAACTCCAAATGAATTACGAACTAGATTGGAGGTTTTGTTTGGGAATAAAGAATATTGTGAAGATTTCATGCAGGAGGTCGAACAGATAGAGCTAGAAGATAAGCCATCAGAAGATCAAGCCTCTTATTATGAAGAGTCTTCTACAAACGTTTTTGCAGAAATTAGTATTCCAATAATTGAAGATGATGTCTACTCCATTTCAGATTTGTTTTCTGAAATTCATGTGGAACATATACGGCATGCATCTCAGGAGTCACTTGCAAACATTTTTGCATACACCATGCATGCATCTCAGGAGACAAAAAGGGAGCCGCGCACGTCAGATGCCATTATGATATTTTCTGAGCACAATTTGCAGAAAAAAATTGGATATTTGAATTCCTCTAGGGAAAATATCCAATTTCAAAAACAAAATCGTCCGAAACGGAGTCCGGAAAGTGAAGTTATGATCATTTTAAAATCAACAAAATTTCAACATTTTTCTGGAAACGGTCGTATGATTTTCAAAGTTTCATCCAAACTTTATTTGGATATTATTAATTACAAGAAGATAAAGTGGATATGTGCAGAAATATCAATGATTCATATACTTCATCAGATCCGTGCAGACATCTACATCTTCAAAAAAATCTCCAAAGAGCACAAACTTGCACAATTGCGAGGTCTTCTTAGAGTGAAGGACATGGTTTCTTAGCAACTGCCTTTTGTTCCTTCTCATTTTTTATTTTATGCATTGTAATTTGAGGGGGGGGGGGGGGTTGTTCCCTTGAGGTTTTCCATATTTCCTCGTTTAGTTTAGTGTATCTTTTGTATTTGGGTACCTAACATGGCCTCATATCCGAGACACATTCTGTATTTTCACCATAGTGATGTTCAGGGGGGGTGTTGGAGTTACTTCACACACACCTAGGATTTATTTTTCCTAAGGTAATTGTTTGTTTATTAGTCATAATTAGTCATTATCCAGTCTCCTATATTTTAGGGGAGAATATTCCACCTAGAGAATATTCTCTTTTAGTTGACACTTTAGTTTGACTAGTTGAATTGAGTTTAGATGTTGCATTGGTTTTGTCACCATGCAACATTAGGATCATCACCAACTCACTACTCTTTGTTCAGTCAATTAACTCAAGACTAGTTGACTAGTTAACTTAGCTAGGTGGTAGTTCACTCCCGTAACTTCCTGAGAGACTAGACTAGGTGACATTTTACTCTTGTAACTACTGGTGTGTGTCCAGATCAATCTAGACCACCATTATGGCACATTAGTTACTCATTTATTCTATATATATTGTAAATTGTTCACTCTTTGAGTGTGGAATATGGTTAATGAGAATTCTTCCATTCTTTCTATCTTGCTTCTTATTTCTTAATTTATCTCTGCAAATGTGTGTAGTATTTTCTAGCTAGATCTATTATGTGCAGGTTCAACACATTTACAGTGTTGTTTCTTGACCAAGTTTTGAGGAATACTTGGTCATATTTGACCATTTTCGGTACTCCGACATCTATTCAGAGAAGGAGTGAATGGCAAAGAGGAGATCACGGGATCTCCACCCCTTTTTAGGGCTTTTTGGGATTTTTTGGAATGTTGTAATGGGAAAGGGATATCGACCCTTATTTAGGCCTTTTGTATGTATAAATAGAAGGGTGGGAGATGCGTATAAAGGAGGGGTGTGTGATGTAAAGTGAATGGCTTAGTGCATAAAGTAGATCTATGTGATCAGATGTCTATGTGACTATAAAAGATCTGTGCCTATTGTAAGTATTGTAAGTGTTGAGTGCACGAGTCAGGGGAGGACTTAGTGCTTGGATCTACCTGGGGAAAGAGGATCTAGCTAGCTGCACAGATCTCTTATACTGGGCAGGGTAGGATCTTGAAGGCTTTGTGCTGAAACGTGGTTTACAGAAGATAATAACAGAAGAAGACTTTGTGAACGTAGCCCCAGGGTGGGGGTGAACCATGGTAACTCTGTGTATTGTGCTGATGTGTTTGTCTCTCTCTTTCTAAGTGCTTAGATATGTTTAGATAGATCTATTGATGCTTTGTGCTTATAATATATGAATGCATGATAGATATGATACATAAGATGCTAAGTGCTTAATCTATTAAGTATAGCCTGTTTATCATTGCTAAGTGCTAGATATGAGTAATTACTGCAGTGATTTGTGCTTTATGCGAAGTGTGTTAATGAATGTATGTTAAGGAATAACTGATGCTAAGTGCGTTGCAAGCAAGATAATCACAGATCTGTGTCCCAGCTAAGGTTGCAGACATCTGAGTCCTGCAACCACCCCTTCCTCTACCTCAGGTGAGACTTCATCTACTTCACAGGTGTTTTCGAAAGGGCCAGTAGTTAGGTCTTTTTTGGTGCACTCTTGAGCGTTGAACCCTAGGTCTGCCCCTGTGCCAAAAAATGGTTCTGTTGTCGGGACCTGAAACTGTGATTGCTGGGAGCTCAAGAAGAAAAATCCTAGTGCGAAATAAGCTCTATGTGTAGATCTGTTTCCCTAGTGCACAGTATTTTGTTTGATCTGTGAAGCTTTGTGCCAAGAAAGAGAGGCCAGATATGAAGAAAGAGAGGTCAGATCTAAAGAAAAGAGGTTAGATCTGAAGAAAAGAAGTCAGATCTATGAAGAAAGAGGTCAGATCTGCAAGAAAAAGGTAACATTTGTAAGCTTTGTGCTTTGATAAAGGTAAGAATAGTTAAAAGTCTTAGATCTGGAAGATTTGTGCTCTAGAGAAGTAAGATAAGTGGAATTTTTTTTTTCTAAAGCATGGATTTAGGTATGTTTGATCGATTCTTTCCTAGCTTCAAAACTAGGGCATTAATAGATGAAAGAAATTTCGATATGAATAGATCTGATAAGTATAGTGATAGATATGTTATACTAATACATCGAAAGAATGTTTGGACTAACAAGTGGATGCAAGATCCTAGAAAGAGTTTTATGCATGCTAGTCACCATGATCCTGGTGTGCAGTACAGAAGGAGTTGGGGAACATCTAAATGGAAGAGAGGATTAACCCTCTGTTATAGTTGCAGAAGACCAGGATGTCTTGCTAAGGAATGCTTTGGGAGAATACCTAGTTTCCTATGTTGTAAGGCTATGGACCATGAAGTCTTGGATTGCCCTAGAATGATTGGTAGGCTTGA
This sequence comes from Picea glauca, assembly GCA_000966675.3. NCBI lineage: Eukaryota > Viridiplantae > Streptophyta > Pinopsida > Pinales > Pinaceae > Picea > Picea glauca. The sequence continues at coordinate 10,563 of JZKD02S0716851.1, read as the reverse complement.
GAAGCTGAATATGGAGCAAGAAAACCCTAAAGGAGATCAAGAGACCAAGATTATAGTAGAAAACTAGAAAGAATAAGAAAAGATATTGTTGTAGATGAAAGATACCTTGAATGACCACCGACACATTTGGCTATCATAGATCTTCAAAGAAAAGGAGCAAATCGAAGCAAGAATAAGGGACTTTGACATTGATTGTACTCTTGATGAAGAAGCATAAGTGAACATTATGCTAGAAAGAACTTGGGAAGCTATAGGAAATCCTGCCATGATCCCTTCCCTAGGAGGAACAAGTTTCTTTAGAGGAAAGCTAGTAAATCTATGTGGAAGGCTCACCCGGATACCTATGACTATCAATGGAACTTTGACAGAGGAAGACTTTGAGATCATTAAATTTGTTGAAGACAACACCCAATTTACCATGCTCATAGGAAAACCTTGGATTGATAGAGAACTAGCCAGATGAAAAGAAGAAGAAAATGTTTTGGAATAGAAGAAGCAAGAGTTAAAAGGATTTATGACCAAAAGGATAGCGCACTTAATTGAAAAACAGAAGAGAAAATCGCAGATACTTGATATTAGAAACTTTGATGTTGAAGCTAAGAGAACACTTGAGGCTCCGCAGAAGATAAAGTTACCTATTTTTTATACAGAAGAGGTATTATCAAGGAACTCTAGGAAAGATTTTCAATAGCGCGAAGTAACTAAGACCATAGAAGATAAACATCATAATGGTAAAAGCATTACTGAGATGAAGTTCACTGAGAAGAAGGATAGGAAGTTAAGAAAGAAAAGGGCTAATACTGTAAGGTTACAAGAGGTTCTAGAGGACACTTTGCAGCAATAAGAATTGCAGAATTGGAGCTTCGCCGAGATATCAGGACAACGACATAAAGTGCTTCACCATGACGAAGCAATATGGTCGTTGGAACTGATATACCCGTTTGATCGCTGCTTCGAATGGATCGAAAAGAAGTTATGGGTTACCACTAGACCATTGTATAGCACTAGAAAAGATAGAATGGATTTAATGAAAGCTTCATATCCATTGCAAGCAGTCTGTTGCAGAGTTACTTACTTATTCCATCGCACCATGCCCGGAAGACACTTTTGGCAACTGATAACTTGAGCTTACAGAATACCCGCATTATGAAACAATGATTACTCAAGTTTTATTCTCTATCTGATTATAGTACCGATAGTCCATTGACAACCCGAGACAGTGATCTCNGAGAGACTAGACTAGGTGACATTTTACTCTTGTAACTACTGGTGTGTGTCCAGATCAATCTAGACCACCATTATGGCACATTAGTTACTCATTTATTCTATATATATTGTAAATTATTCACTCTTTGAGTGTGGAATATGGTTAATGAGAATTCTTCCATTCTTTCTATCTTGCTTCTTATTTCTTAATTTATCTCTGCAAATGTGTGTAGTATTTTCTAGCTAGATCTATTATGTGCAGGTTCAACACATTTACAGTGTTGTTTCTTGACCAAGTTTTGAGGAATACTTGGTCATATTTGACCATTTTCGGTACTCCGACATCTATTCAGAGAAGGAGTGAATGGCAAAGAGGAGATCACGGGATCTCCACCCCTTTTTAGGGCTTTTTGGGATTTTTGGGAATGTTGTAATGGGAAAGGGATATCGACCCTTATTTAGGCCTTTTGTATGTATAAATAGAAGGGTGGGAGATGCGTATAAAGGAGGGGTGTGTGATGTAAAGTGAATGGTTTAGTGCATAAAGTAGATCTATGTGATCAGACGTCTATGTGACTATAAGAGATCTGTGCCTATTGTAAGTATTGTAAGTGTTGAGTGCACGAGTCAGGGGAGGACTTAGTGCTTGGATCTACCTGGGGAAAGAGGATCTAGCTAGCTGCGCAGATCTCTTATACTGGACAGGGTAGGATCTTGAAGGCTTTGTGCTGAAACGTGGTTTACAGAAGATAATAACAGAAGAAGACTTTGTGGACGTAGCCCCAGGGTGGGGGTGAACCATGGTAACTCTGTGTATTGTGCTGATGTGTTTGTCTCTCTCTTGCTAAGTGCTCTGATATGTTTAGATAGATCTATTGATGCTTTGTGCTTATAATATATGAATGCATGATAGATATGATACATAAGATGCTAAGTGCTTAATCTATTAAGTATAGCCTGTTTATCATTGCTAAGTGCTAGATATGAGTAATTACTGCAGTGATTTGTGCTTTATGCGAAGTGTGTTAATGAATGTATGTTAAGGAATAACTGATGCTAAGTGCGTTGCAAGCAAGATAATCACAGATCTGTGTCCCAGCTAAGGTTGCAGACATCTGAGTCCTGCAACCACCCCTTCCTCTACCTCAGGTGAGACTTCATCTACTTCACAGGTGTTTTCGAAAGGGCCAGTAGTTAGGTCTTTTTTGGTGCACTCTTGAGCGTTGAACCCTAGGTCTGCCCCTGTGCCAAAAAATGGTTCTGTTGTCGGGACCTGAAACTGTGATTGCTGGGAGCTCAAGAAGAAAAATCCTAGTGCGAAATAAGCTCTATGTGTAGATCTGTTTCCCTAGTGCACAGTATTTTGTTTGATCTGTGAAGCTTTGTGCCAAGAAAGAGAGGCCAGATATGAAGAAAGAGAGGTCAGATCTAAAGAAAAGAGGTTAGATCTGAAGAAAAGAAGTCAGATCTATGAAGAAAGAGGTCAGATCTGCAAGAAAAAGGTAACATTTGTAAGCTTTGTGCTTTGATAAAGGTAAGAATAGTTAAAAGTCTTAGATCTGGAAGATTTGTGCTCTAGAGAAGTAAGATAAGTGGAATTTTTTTTTTCTAAAGCATGGATTTAGGTATGTTTGATCGATTCTTTCCTAGCTTCAAAACTAGGGCATTAATAGATGAAAGAAATTTCGATATGAATAGATCTGATAAGTATAGTGATAGATATGTTATACTAATACATCGAAAGAATGTTTGGACTAACAAGTGGATGCAAGATCCTAGAAAGAGTTTTATGCATGCTAGTCACCATGATCCTGGTGTGCAGTACAGAAGGAGTTGGGGAACATCTAAATGGAAGAGAGGATTAACCCTCTGTTATAGTTGCAGAAGACCAGGATGTCTTGCTAAGGAATGCTTTGGGAGAATACCTAGTTTCCTATGTTGTAAGGCTATGGACCATGAAGTCTTGGATTGCCCTAGAATGATTGGTAGGCTTGAGAAGCTGAATATGGAGCAAGAAAACCCTAAAGGAGATCAAGAGACCAAGATTATAGTAGAAAACTAGAAAGAATAAGAAAAGATATTGTTGTAGATGAAAGATACCTTGAATGACCACCGACACATTTGGCTATCATAGATCTTCAAAGAAAAGGAGCAAATCGAAGCAAGAATAAGGGACTTTGACATTGATTGTACTCTTGATGAAGAAGCATAAGTGAACATTATGCTAGAAAGAACTTGGGAAGCTATAGGAAATCCTGCCATGATCCCTTCCCTAGGAGGAACAAGTTTCTTTAGAGGAAAGCTAGTAAATCTATGTGGAAGGCTCACCCGGATACCTATGACTATCAATGGAACTTTGACAGAGGAAGACTTTGAGATCATTAAATTTGTTGAAGACAACACCCAATTTACCATGCTCATAGGAAAACCTTGGATTGATAGAGAACTAGCCAGATGAAAAGAAGAAGAAAATGTTTTGGAATAGAAGAAGCAAGAGTTAAAAGGATTTATGACCAAAAGGATAGCGCACTTAATTGAAAAACAGAAGAGAAAATCGCAGATACTTGATATTAGAAACTTTGATGTTGAAGCTAAGAGAACACTTGAGGCTCCGCAGAAGATAAAGTTACCTATTTTTTATACAGAAGAGGTATTATCAAGGAACTCTAGGAAAGATTTTCAATAGCGCGAAGTAACTAAGACCATAGAAGATAAACATCATAATGGTAAAAGCATTACTGAGATGAAGTTCACTGAGAAGAAGGATAGGAAGTTAAGAAAGAAAAGGGCTAATACTGTAAGGTTACAAGAGGTTCTAGAGGACACTTTGCAGCAATAAGAATTGCAGAATTGGAGCTTCGCCGAGATATCAGGACAACGACATAAAGTGCTTCACCATGACGAAGCAATATGGTCGTTGGAACTGATATACCCGTTTGATCGCTGCTTCGAATGGATCGAAAAGAAGTTATGGGTTACCACTAGACCATTGTATAGCACTAGAAAAGATAGAATGGATTTAATGAAAGCTTCATATCCATTGCAAGCAGTCTGTTGCAGAGTTACTTACTTATTCCATCGCACCATGCCCGGAAGACACTTTTGGCAACTGATAACTTGAGCTTACAGAATACCCGCATTATGAAACAATGATTACTCAAGTTTTATTCTCTATCTGATTATAGTACCGATAGTCCATTGACAACCCGAGACAGTGATCTCGATCTTACATGTCCAACGAGCTTAGTGCAACAGAAGAATCGGTGAGAAAATCACTTTCTAGATTAAGGATAGAAAGAGTCATGTCAGAAAGAGGGATGTCCACTTGAGTCCAAGACTCTTCGTCGAGAGGTTTGATAGCCTCTCCATCGACTGCTCAAGATGGAACATCTTGAGCTGGTGTAGAGTTGAGAACTAAGCATAGGGACGATGTAGCCAACGTGAAGTTAGTGCCAATCATCCTACCAGATTACATTCCCCCTCTAAGTGGTGAGATTAACACCTGAATGAGAAAAACAGAGGTGCTTACAAGCTTAGTTGGGTTAGCTAAGCAAGATAGTAGTAAAGGAAAGGGTTAGAAAAATAAACATAAAATACTAAGATAAGAATTAAACTAGGAAAGGAAAGAACAACTAAACTATTGAGCATAAGGACATAAGAACAAGAAACAAACAAGACTCATGTCACCAATGGAAAGGATTGTATTAGTGAAAAGAAAAAACTGAGAAGAAAGGGGAGTTTGGGTCCCTTCTTCCTCCAAGGGAGGGCTCTTGGACCCCCAAAATTGATATCTTCTTACAACTTTGAAACTTGAAAGAAATGGTGAAAGAATCCCAAGCTAACCCACTCAAAAGGTGATGTGGATTGCCTAAATGGAATGGTGCTAGTATACTCTTGATGAGAAAAGAGGATTCCCCAAGAGAATAGCCACAACATAACCTTGCAAATGAATTCCTTGAAAATGTAGTGCACCCGTGGCCTTGTTTTATAGCATCAATTTGAGGTATTATGAAACCAAATTTTAGTGTGAAAAGGGGTTGTTTAGGACACCTTTAGGTCTTTGACCAGCCACCCAGTCAGATCCAGCCAAGATTTGGATGTCAAATCAACTTGGAAGTTGAACCAGAAGTGGGTGGGAGGACAACCAATCTAATAAATGTGTTGTTCTCAGGTGTGCATGGATTTTAGCGTCCACAGTCACGCATCGTGTGCATGTGTGCTTTTCCTATGTTTCTGGATGGCGCATGTGCACGTGCGCCCTGTGTAGTCATAGTGCATCTTAATTTTATAACTGGTTGTATAGTTTTGGAGCTTTTGGAAATGATTTTTGGTAATTTTGGTCCATGGGTGGACTTATAGCTATTTGAAGATGTTGGATTCCTGTAACCATTTGCAGACAAAATTTCAGTGATAACAGATGCCCCCTGATGGATGAGGTTAGGAGCATACAGATAGCCAAAATTCATCAATGTTTCTTCTACTGAGAGTACCGTTGTAAGAAAGAGTGATAATGAGGGAATCAAGAATGACCCGTTGGAAGGAGAAGGGAACCTGTAGGAACCAACCTTTCACAAGGTGTGTAAAATAAATTGTGTACAAATGAGGCGGGCATGCCCCATGCTCGTGTCATGTAACTGTTAAGCCCTAATATTGGCTCATTACCACTTAATTGGGGCATATTAGATTAGTAATGTTATTTTATTTATGTCNGATATGTTTAGATAGATCTATTGATGCTTTGTGCTTATAATATATGAATGCATGATAGATATGATACATAAGATGCTAAGTGCTTAATCTATTAAGTATAGCCTGTTTATCATTGCTAAGTGCTAGATATGAGTAATTACTGCAGTGATTTGTGCTTTATGCGAAGTGTGTTAATGAATGTATGTTAAGGAATAACTGATGCTAAGTGCGTTGCAAGCAAGATAATCACAGATCTGTGTCCCAGCTAAGGTTGCAGACATCTGAGTCCTGCAACCACCCCTTCCTCTACCTCAGGTGAGACTTCATCTACTTCACAGGTGTTTTCGAAAGGGCCAGTAGTTAGGTCTTTTTTGGTGCACTCTTGAGCGTTGAACCCTAGGTCTGCCCCTGTGCCAAAAAATGGTTCTGTTGTCGGGACCTGAAACTGTGATTGCTGGGAGCTCAAGAAGAAAAATCCTAGTGCGAAATAAGCTCTATGTGTAGATCTGTTTCCCTAGTGCACAGTATTTTGTTTGATCTGTGAAGCTTTGTGCCAAGAAAGAGAGGCCAGATATGAAGAAAGAGAGGTCAGATCTAAAGAAAAGAGGTTAGATCTGAAGAAAAGAAGTCAGATCTATGAAGAAAGAGGTCAGATCTGCAAGAAAAAGGTAACATTTGTAAGCTTTGTGCTTTGATAAAGGTAAGAATAGTTAAAAGTCTTAGATCTGGAAGATTTGTGCTCTAGAGAAGTAAGATAAGTGGAATTTTTTTTTTCTAAAGCATGGATTTAGGTATGTTTGATCGATTCTTTCCTAGCTTCAAAACTAGGGCATTAATAGATGAAAGAAATTTCGATATGAATAGATCTGATAAGTATAGTGATAGATATGTTATACTAATACATCGAAAGAATGTTTGGACTAACAAGTGGATGCAAGATCCTAGAAAGAGTTTTATGCATGCTAGTCACCATGATCCTGGTGTGCAGTACAGAAGGAGTTGGGGAACATCTAAATGGAAGAGAGGATTAACCCTCTGTTATAGTTGCAGAAGACCAGGATGTCTTGCTAAGGAATGCTTTGGGAGAATACCTAGTTTCCTATGTTGTAAGGCTATGGACCATGAAGTCTTGGATTGCCCTAGAATGATTGGTAGGCTTGAGAAGCTGAATATGGAGCAAGAAAACCCTAAAGGAGATCAAGAGACCAAGATTATAGTAGAAAACTAGAAAGAATAAGAAAAGATATTGTTGTAGATGAAAGATACCTTGAATGACCACCGACACATTTGGCTATCATAGATCTTCAAAGAAAAGGAGCAAATCGAAGCAAGAATAAGGGACTTTGACATTGATTGTACTCTTGATGAAGAAGCATAAGTGAACATTATGCTAGAAAGAACTTGGGAAGCTATAGGAAATCCTGCCATGATCCCTTCCCTAGGAGGAACAAGTTTCTTTAGAGGAAAGCTAGTAAATCTATGTGGAAGGCTCACCCGGATACCTATGACTATCAATGGAACTTTGACAGAGGAAGACTTTGAGATCATTAAATTTGTTGAAGACAACACCCAATTTACCATGCTCATAGGAAAACCTTGGATTGATAGAGAACTAGCCAGATGAAAAGAAGAAGAAAATGTTTTGGAATAGAAGAAGCAAGAGTTAAAAGGATTTATGACCAAAAGGATAGCGCACTTAATTGAAAAACAGAAGAGAAAATCGCAGATACTTGATATTAGAAACTTTGATGTTGAAGCTAAGAGAACACTTGAGGCTCCGCAGAAGATAAAGTTACCTATTTTTTATACAGAAGAGGTATTATCAAGGAACTCTAGGAAAGATTTTCAATAGCGCGAAGTAACTAAGACCATAGAAGATAAACATCATAATGGTAAAAGCATTACTGAGATGAAGTTCACTGAGAAGAAGGATAGGAAGTTAAGAAAGAAAAGGGCTAATACTGTAAGGTTACAAGAGGTTCTAGAGGACACTTTGCAGCAATAAGAATTGCAGAATTGGAGCTTCGCCGAGATATCAGGACAACGACATAAAGTGCTTCACCATGACGAAGCAATATGGTCGTTGGAACTGATATACCCGTTTGATCGCTGCTTCGAATGGATCGAAAAGAAGTTATGGGTTACCACTAGACCATTGTATAGCACTAGAAAAGATAGAATGGATTTAATGAAAGCTTCATATCCATTGCAAGCAGTCTGTTGCAGAGTTACTTACTTATTCCATCGCACCATGCCCGGAAGACACTTTTGGCAACTGATAACTTGAGCTTACAGAATACCCGCATTATGAAACAATGATTACTCAAGTTTTATTCTCTATCTGATTATAGTACCGATAGTCCATTGACAACCCGAGACAGTGATCTCAATCTTACATGTCCAACGAGCTTAGTGCAACAGAAGAATCGGTGAGAAAAGCACTTGCTAGCTTAAGGATAGAAAGAGTCATGTCAGAAAGAGGGATGTCCACTTGAGTCCAAGACTCTTCGTCGAGAGGTTTGATAGCCTCTCCATCAACTGCTCAAGATGGAACATCTTGAGCCGGTGCAGAGTTGAGAACTAAGCATAGGGACGATGCAGCCAACACGAAGTTAGTGCCAACCATCCTACCAGATTACATTCCCCCTCTAAGTGGTGAGATTAACACCTGAATGAGAAAAACAGAGGTGCTTACAAGCTTAGTTGGGTTAGCTAAGAAAGACAGTAGTAAAGGAAAGGGTTAGAAAAATATACATAAAAGACTAAGCTAAGAATTAAACTAGGAAAGGAAAGAACAACTAAACTATTGAGCATAAGGACATAAGAACAAGAAACAAACAAGACTCATGTCACCAATGGAAAGGATTGTATTAGTGAAAAGAAAAAACTGAGAAGAAAGGGGAGTTTGGGTCCCTTCTTCCTCCAAGGGAGGGCTCTTGGACCCCCAAAATTGATATCTTCTTACAACTTTGAAACTTGAAAGAAATGGTGAAAGAATCCCAAGCTAACCCACTCAAAAGGTGATGTGGATTGCCTAAATGGAATGGTGCTAGTATACTCTTGATGAGAAAAGAGGATTCCCCAAGAGAATAGCCACAACATAACCTTGCAAATGAATTCCTTGAAAATGTAGTGCACCCGTGGCCTTGTTTTATAGCATCAATTTGAGGTATTATGAAACCAAATTTTAGTGTGAAAAGGGGTTGTTTAGGACACCTTTAGGTCTTTGACCAGCCACCCAGTCAGATCCAGCCAAGATTTGGATGTCAAATCAACTTGGAAGTTGAACCAGAAGTGGGTGGGAGGACAACCAATCTAATAAATGTGTTGTTCTCAGGTGTGCATGGATTTTAGCGTCCACAGTCACGCATCGTGTGCATGTGTGCTTTTCCTATGTTTCTGGATGGCGCATGTGCACGTGCGCCCTGTGTAGTCATAGTGCATCTTAATTTTATAACTGGTTGTATAGTTTTGGAGCTTTTGGAAATGATTTTTGGTAATTTTGGTCCATGGGTGGACTTATAGCTATTTGAAGATGTTGGATTCCTGTAACCATTTGCAGACAAAATTTCAGTGATAACAGATGCCCCCTGATGGATGAGGTTAGGAGCATACAGATAGCCAAAATTCATCAATGTTTCTTCTACTGAGAGTACCGTTGTAAGAAAGAGTGATAATGAGGGAATCAAGAATGACCCGTTGGAAGGAGAAGGGAACCTGTAGGAACCAACCTTTCACAAGGTGTGTAAAATAAATTGTGTACAAATGAGGCGGGCATGCCCCATGCTCGTGTCATGTAACTGTTAAGCCCTAATATTGGCTCATTACCACTTAATTGGGGCATATTAGATTAGTAATGTTATTTTATTTATGTCNATACCAAGGAGACATTTTCATTTTGAATCATCTTGTACTTGAACATTTAAGTGGGGTAAAAAGAGGTTGCCCTCTTGAAGAGGCTTATTATCTGAAATTATCTCTTTTTCAAGGCATTGAGTAATTTTCCTGATGTTTTTCTATGCTATATTGATGTTTGGTTCTTAACATATGGTATCAGAGCTCAAGCTCTTGGGGTTTCGCTGCTACATCTGAGACACCGTGGCATTTTCGCTATAAATTTTTTTCTACAACATTTAAGAAGGAATGGCTCAGAGGATATTTATAAGACGGAGCAAGGTACGTTGGGTTCAAAATTCATCTCCTGAGGCCTTATACTTTCGGAGATACAACCTGTACAAGATAGGGTTTTGGAATCATCCTAAAATGAGTCATTGTGGAATATTTTCTATAAAAAAATTTCTATAATGTTTCAGACCCCGAAATCTGGATACCATTTACAAAAAATAGTATTGTATCTTTGGTAAAAATTTAAGATTCCGGGTCATCTTAAATTCATAGATACACCTTGTGTAAGATAGGGTATCTGACTAGCCCTATTGACTAGTCTCAAGAAGGTGTTCCAAGTAAAACAATCATAAATTCTTCCCAGAGTATCCAAATTGCATGGGACTAGTTTCATTAGATCGTGGACAATCTTTAGTATTTTGGGTGCAAGTTTTAGAATTTTATATCAATTATTTTGTGTGGGGCACACTATACAAGTGAGATCTCCTGGAAAGGCCAAAAATCGGCAAGTTGTGGGGAAGTTACCGTAAATTCCACTTGGCA
>JZKD02S0716840.1:0-15090 GCA_000966675.3 Picea glauca | reverse complement strand
TCTTCATGATGCATGTCCTTCACGAATTGGTCCTTAGGGAAAGTGTATGCTTTCATGGTTTTCCTTCCAACTTGGCATAGCATTTAGATTTTTATCTTTTAAATTCAAAATTGTAGAAGAATTTTACATAGAAGAAGATTGAATTATCTCCATGAGAAGACTAAGAAAATCAGAGAAACATGTCAACAACAAAACTATTGAGTCCAATTTCAAATCAAACTCCATAAATTTATTTATTTGAATTTGTATAAAAGTTTTCGTTTTTTTCTTAAGCATTGAAGCAGTGATCCGGGTGGATATTGGTGGTCATTCATCTTTTCCATTGAATCGACGTTTTTGAGCCCGTAGTTTTGATCACAGGGTCTCACCTTGTTGACCAATATCTTATCACATTCATTTATAAAGAGGGTTTTTAAATTATGTAAAATAGATTCAATATATTGTACGTATTGGGGGGATGTGGGGTACAAGGGGGTTTATAGATATTGGAGGATATAAAAGGGGTATCTGGTAAAAATAGGGGATATCTAGTAAAACTAGAGGTTTTTTAAATTAGAAAGATGTAATGGAAGGGGGTTCAAAAAAAGGATTTTGGAGGTATTTAACAATATCTAGTGAAATTAGAGGTATTCTTTAATATCCCATGAACGCGGGTGCTATGTCACATTTTCACTAATTGAAGACCCCATGGTTTTGATAAACCATGGTAAGCACCTAATGTATTTGAAAGATTGAGAGAAATAAAATAAATAATATTATGGTACAAAGATGTTTGCATGATTATTAATTAGTGTTTACCATTGGTGGTTTATGAGTTTGTGGTTTTGTAACCCATGGTATTTGTAAAATGAGATAAAAAAAAATAAAACATATAATAATATTAAAATAAGTGAAATGATGTGAAGGGAAAAGGCGTGTGTAAAAATTATGTATATGGGTACTCTTACTTGTAAAACAAATATTACTATCCCTTCATGATGTAGACAACAAGGTCACTCTTTTGGTCTTTTTTAATAACTTTTTGTGAATGAACCTAACGACATCTCTTTCTCTTCATAGATAAGCTACCACCATTCTAGCCAATTTTTATTTTACCATTTTTTGCTATTTTATTCATTAATAAAAGTTGAGATTCATTGTAATTATGTATTCTCTACTATAGTTTTTTTTTATCTCATTTCGTTCACAATATAATATGGATAAAGCAGTATCAACGAAATAGTAATCTCAATGGCAAATTGATCTCATTCTTAAACTTCCATCGATAATTCCCATTCTGACTCCTCATGCCAATGACACCAATAAAAACAAGAGAACACCACCAATTGCTAAACCTTCACAATCCCATACATTTTTTAATACTTCATTAAACCTCAACCAACTCACACATAACACACCCATCACCTTTACCATAAGTCATTACTTACCCATAGAAATAAGGGGATTCCAATCATAATTTCTTCCAATAACCACAATGATTATAATTTCTTCCAATAACCACAATGATTTCTCCAGAGACTAGAAATAAACCCCCCACCAAATTCCTTTTAAGATCAACCACAATGATTTCTCCAGAGACTAGAAATAAACCCCCCACCAAATTCCTTTTAAGATCATATATGCATTCTCCTAAGCTCACATCACTGTGGCAGAGATCAAGAGTGAGGGAGGAAGAAGCAACTATAGATTAAACCACATAGCCTGAACGATGAAACCACATGCAAAGTAGAGTTAAACCATTTTACCTTAATTAAATTAAATGTCGATGAGTTTATGCATTGAGAATCGGGGACGTTTAAATGTCATAAATTCCTAACCCGATTGCTCATCCATTATGAACTTTTTGAGAAAATATCAAGGGAAGGGAATCTATAGAGGAGCCCCCTTTTATTTTAATATTTTCTTCTATCATGTCCATGTCCATGTCAATATTAGCCGAGTGACTGACTTATTGATTTCCTTGAATTCTGCTAGGATTTGATAGAAAATTCATAAAAGGAAATGGTTTTGATGAGTTGATTGTTGAAGAAGGAACCATATTATTGATCTTGAGTCACCAACTACTATTGTTTTTCTCGCAACTTGTTTTTCTCACATTTTGTGCCTGAAGTCATTGCAATTGTGGATAAGTTGTCATTGCCTTTGCCTCATTGTTAGAGGTAGTTATTGGTTCCTAGTCAAGCAACGTATTTTTCCATTTTTTTCTTTGGAATTATAAATAATTTGAGCCTTCTATTATTCCTAAATTTATTTTCATATTAATATTTAGTTTAATTGTCATTTTATTAAATAATAATAGAATATTCAAATTAATATAACATATTAATATAACATATGATAAAAATCTTAATCACATTAGTAATTAAAATATAAATATCATTATTATTATTAATAATAATATTAATAACAACCTAATATTATTATCAATTTTTAAAGTTATATATTTTAATTAAATAATAAAAATGATGTAATAATTATTTTTCTAAATTTTTTTTCCTAATTCTCATATAATTTCACATAATTAATTATGATAAGTTTTTATATTTAATTGCATGTTAATTAATTATTTTTGACCATTTTTAACATTTCTTTTCATGTAGCAGGGTGATAGACATAGGAGGGTGAGGGGCATTTTGCATAATATGCTTGGCCACCCCACCTTCATATATGAGGGTGGGGTGTAGAGCATATTAAACAAAACAAGTACCACAGCATAAAAGAAAAAAAAAAATCATTAATGAAATAGTTATTGTGATATAATAATTGAACAAATTTTAATTGAGATAACTTTATCCAATAATACTTTAATATATAGATATTATTGAATAAGCTAAATTTCAAATCACATTTTATTGAACAAATCAATGATGAAAGTATCATCAAAATAATATTAATGTCATCATAGTTATATTTATAGTGTGTTAATCCATAAAAATTAAAGTAAGCTAGATAATATTATTTGCAAATTATTTGGGTTTAAAAACAATATAATAAAACACAATAAGTTTTTTTTTTATAAATCAATGTTGATATCATCATTATCATTGTTATTCTAAGACATCGTCAAAGTTTTAAAATAAACTTTGATTGAAGTAATATTTTCCTAAATTCATCTTAACTCATAATTTAACAAGTGTCAAGTGCAAATTTTTTTATCATTTAAACTAAGTATAAAATGGTTTTAATTAATAAAATTAAAATTCAAAAACTATATATATATATATAATATTTTTTACATATATAAAAAGTTTTTATTAAATTAAATTACAAAATATAATTTTGTTTACAACATAAGTGAATTTATTCCTTATAACATATGGACTAAAGTAAAATGAAGTAATTGAGATAAGCTTTTAGTTATCAAGGTAAACCATAGTAGATGTATCATCTTACGATTTAAACATTAATTCATGTAACCCAACGTATGCTTATTCGTTTTCTTAAGCAACATCGAGTTTGTGTCCCATGTACAGCTAAAAATTATTATTTTCTTCTGGTTGGCAATGGAGAACATGCTTCTTACTTGGGACAATCTCCAAGCAAGAGGGTGGAGTGGGCTAGGTCTATGCTTGTTGTGCAAGCAGCACAAAGAAGACATTCCTCGTATATTTATTCATTGCCTCTTTACAAAGGAGGCTTGGTCTTATTGTGCCCAGCTACTAAATTTGAGATTTTCGTGGACAGGACCCTCTATCAGTGATTGTATGGATGAATGGAGCAGGAAAAAGGAGCTGTCAAAAACGTTGCCACTGTTGATTTGTTGGAATATGTGGTTGGAGCGTAACAGACTGATTTTTGAAGGAAGGTCTCCATCATCTAGGGAAGTAGTCCACAGGGTTATCAGTGCATTTAGGAATAAGCCTACCTCCACTAATTAGCAAATTTTAAGAGTAAATACCATTAACATGATTATTGGATATGCAGTGGAATTCTTTGATGGAGCGTCGGTGGCAAGGGGTTCCAGTTGCAGAGCAGGGGGTGTTATAAAAACTGGAGATGCCTTGGAATTTAGATGGCATTTCAACAGTGGGGAGGGAACAAACACCAATGCATAACTGTTGGGCGTGTGGGAATCTCTTTTTATTGCAAATCATTTGGATATGCAGAAGATTCAACTTTTAGGCGATTCAAAAGAAATCATTGATTTGTTAAAAAAAAAAGGAAATCTTCGGGCAATAAACATAGAAGGGTGGAAAAGGAAAACTAGCGAGTTGGTTGCTACCTTCAGGGATATTACTTTCCATCATATCTATAGAGAGACCAATCAGGTGGTAGATAGGATTTCCAAGCAGGCTTTGTTGACTTCGAGTGGTAGTCTCTTTTATTATCCCTAGGACGGAGAGTCTGCTGGAAATATTCAGCATTTTGACATTTTTTAGTTATCGGGGTCACTCCTTTTCTGGATTATAGTGATTAGTCGATCTTTTGGAGTGAGGAGTTTTTAAGTGTCTTCGAGTGTTTCTTTGGAGTTGTTTGGAAGACATTTTCTGTTTTTTTATTGAACTGTTGGGAGTGGAAAGTATTGGATTCATCTTATCGGTATTGTATGAAAAATTATATATCAATATAATCAGTGTGAATTTTCTGTGAAAACAAAAAGTAGCATCAAGTTTTTTAAATTTAACACGTTTTTATAAAATTTTAAGTGATACGTTAAATTCTCAAAGAATATGATGGGATTAGTTAAATGATATTAAAATTATGATGGGAAAAAATTATATAAAGATTTAAATTTTAAGTTATATAATGAATTTGTCCCCGAGGTGTAGGATAGTCGGTGATGGAGTGTACTGTTAAGGCACTCCGTGATGTTAAAGTCATCGGTTCAGAACCTGCGAGGACAAAAAATCCAGCAATATTAAGGGTTGGTGTGGCTTAGGCCAAGTACGATCCATAGGTGATTTTGACAGCTTAGATGCCCCTGAGTCGCGGTTTCTTAGCCACAGGTTAGTCCCACATGTCCCTGACAAACTAACAAACAAACAAACAAAAAGTTGTATAATGAATTTTAAATGAGTATATGTAATTCATAACATTAATTTAAAATTGTGATAAAAAATAATTGTATAAAATAATGTATTTAATTTGATGATGATTTTTTTCCTTCAATCAAATTTATTATAAATTAGTTTTTAATTGATAGTTAGGATAATCATTAATAATTAATTAGGATAACTACTAATGATTGATTATAAACCACAACAACTATTAAATGTATAACATGTTATATGCATTAGTAAATTTGAAAACTGACAAATTTATCATAAATGTGAACATGACTACAATTCTAAAGTACTAGTAGGTCTATCTTAATGCTCGAATGGTTTTTTATTTCATGTTCATTTTTTCTATTCTCGAATCTTAGCTTGGTGTTTAGATTAGGATTGCATTATGTTATTAGTTCTAAGGGTGCATTCTAGGACTTAGTCACCTCAGTCTAAAGCTCATCCATCCATTTGGAAGCTGGGCAACATACTATAGAATGTTGCTATACCAAATAGAGAAAAGGCTAATTGGGCCTTAGCTTTGTAAAAAATCCCTTAGTTTGGTGCATGGCATTTCTTTGTGTCAACACAACTTAGAGAAGTGCTCATTTAACATTTAGACAATACAATATATGTGGTACAACATGGATAAGAACATTCTACATATGGATATGGTTAAGGTACAAGTGATTAACCATTGGTAGGCTACAAAAACACTCATAGATCTTTGTATCTTCTTGAGCCTTGTCATCTTCTACCACAATTTCATGTTAGAGTTCTATCATATTATTTGTCCCCAAAGAAAAGTGGACAATGGTGGACCCAAGTCCAATTTTATTCAAGCCATGGCACAATAAAGAGAATTTGAGGAGTTAAAGTACTACTTATGTTCGAGACCGGTCCTCATTTTGGTTTATCTACAACAACCATTTAAAATTGAAATAAACAACTTATAATATGCCATTGGTCCAATCCTCACTTAACATGGACATCCACAAGCTTATCGTAGTGAGACACTCTTTAACATAGTTCACAAATGCCTCCCCTATGACATGGAGATTTTCTCCATTATCTAGGCTTGTCAGCAGTAGAAGCATTATATTGTGGGAGGGGAAATGATTTCCTAGTGTCCACACTCACCATAAGCCTTTCCGTTTTTTGCAGATTCAAGTAAAATTGTATAATGATTGCTATAAAAAGTGGTCGATGTACCTTCAACAATTCCACTTAAACATCAATGATCTAGATTTATTAGAGAACAAAATGAAAGAAGGAATATAAAAAGAACACTCACAAAAATATATATAGTAGAGAGCATAGTAATATAGTGAAAACCCAACTTCTATTAATGAATAAAATAGTAGAATATTGAAGAACACGGACTGGCTAGAATGGTGGTATCTTATCTCTGAAGAGAGAGAGGTGTCGACTATCCTCATTTGCAAAATCTATTACAAGAGGTTGAAGAAATGGCCTTTTAACATAAAGAAAGAACCGTAAAGGTAAAAAACCCTAACCCTGGGAGGTCAAGTGCCAAAAGTTTTGTGTACCCCAATATGGTTAATTGATACATCAACTTCCTAGGGGCATAACTTTTGCATACAATATCCATTTGGGGTGCTTAGTAGCTCATTGGAAAGATCTAACTAAGAACTACAATTTGTGGGATGTCATAGGTTTGTCAAAGGCAAAGCCAAGCCCATGAATTTTCCAAAAAAACATCATTTAGGTCCTGAAAGCAGTCCCAAAAGTTTAGGACCCAAAAAATCATAACAAAACTGCAATGAGTCGGTGGAGAGGTGAGTGGCCACCAATATCCACTCGAATTAACCTTCCCCCCTTAGGAATAAATTGTCCCGATTGTGTCAAGTTCTTGTAGTAGATGGAGAATTTTTTGTTAAATTTGAACCTAGGTGAGCCACTTTCCTTGCAGAAGAAGTTGTCATGCTTCAAAAACTCAATAGAGTTGTATGTTCTCCTGGTAGGTGCCCTTCATCCTAGTGTCCATGATCCAATCCATTGTAGATTGCTCAATGCAATCTAGATTGAGTTCTGTAGGGGCCAATTGCTCAACCTATTGAGCACACGCTTATACTAAGAGAGGGGAGTGAATCAATATAAGACAATTTTTTCATTCTTTCAAACATTCATCAACTGTAAGAAAACAATCACATATGAGATCTATTAATTTCAAAACATGGAACACAAGATTTATATGGAAACCCTTTCGAGAGAAAACCACAAAACGTATCTTTATAATTATTTGTAGGCACCAACCTACTGTTACAAATATTTGTAGGCACCAAACTACTAGAGACACCAATCCCCACTGGTAAAAACCCTAGTAGGCACCAACCTACTCTTACATATCTTTGTATACACCAATCTACTAGAGACACCAATCCCTACCGCTAAGCACCAACTTACAATTACAAATATTTGTAGGCACCAACCTACTGGAGACACCAATTCCCACTGGTACAAACCTTGGTAGGAACCAACCTACTCTTATAGATCTTCGTAGACACCAATCCCCACCGCTAAGAACCAACTTAGCAAGAGACACCAATCTTTTTGTTTGAGTGACACCAACCTTCAAGTTATAACATCTTCAAAATATGATAACATTCACATTACATTCATTATGTCTTCTTACTACTTCTGCCTTCACTAGGTATGACCAAAATTTGAATTTCCAAATGAAATTTATGGTAACTTTCCCAAAGCTTGTTGTTTTTGGCCTCTTCCCAAGAAAGAACTTGTATAGTATGTCACGTATCCAATTTTTCAAATATGATTCTAAAATTTTTACCTGAGGTACTTCAGTATGTCTCCTCATATCCCTGAAAATTTGACTGTCTGAAAAGTCCTAGAAAAGAAGTTATAGAGGAAATGTCAAGCTGACCTGTTTGAAATTGATTTTGGGACCATTCAAAAACCCTAAATTACACTGGGTATATATAAAAAAAATTATCAAACCAAAGTCTAAATTTTTTACCTAAGGTAATTATGTATGTCTCCTTAGATCCTTGAAAATTTCACAGTTTGAAAAGTTTGAGAAAAGAAGTTATGGAGAAAATTCCAAACTGACTTGTTTGAAATAGATTTCAGGACCGTTCAGGAACCCTAACTTCCACAGGGAATATCTCATAAAGTATAGAGAAACAACATCTGAAATTTTTATCACATGTACCCAAAGATCTTGCCTCTGTCTCCTCAATTTTTCATGGACTTAAACGTCCCAGAAAAGAACATATAGCGAAAATTCCAAACTCACCTATTTGAAACTGATTTCAGGACCATTCATAAACCCTAACTTCCACAGGGCATATGTAATAAAGTATAGCGAACCAACATCTGCAATTTTGACCACATTTACTTGGTGATCTCACCTCTATCGCCTCAACATTTCACGGTCTGAAACATCCCAGAAAATAACTTATCACTAAAATGTCAATCTGACCTAAAATTGATTTTGCAACTCCCCTTTTGGAATGATATTCAATCTTTGCGCATTCACTTCTTCAAATGTTATTACATTTTCACCCACACACTTTCTCTCAATACTTTCTCTTTTTATAATTTATCATAACCCTTCATGAAGGGACATGTTAATTCAAAAGACATGACACCCATTAATTAAATAATTAATTCCCCTTTTTTTAATTTCACTTTTCCAAATACCATGGGAAAATACAGGGGAAAATACCATGGCCTTCCAAACCCATGGGTTTGAAACTACCATTTCATTTTTTATTTTTTCATGCGCACCCATTTTTTTAATATACTTGTAAACCTATATACAAATCAATCTTGAAAATTATGTGTGTATTTGTAAATCAATAATATGACATTAATGACAACATTAATCCTTTGACATTAATGACAATAATTCCAACACAACCACCTATGAGGTATCCAACATATGTGGGAAATATGGTCGAAGCAGCTCCACATTAAATATTGGGTGCAAGCCAAGGAAAGGAGGAATACTTAGTTCGAAAGAATTTTCACCCACGACTTTTATGATGGTGTAAGGCCCATATCGATGTGACCTAAGCTTCTTATGGGGGCCTGTGAGAAAATTGTTTTGCAAATGCAACCACACCTTATCACCAATCTGAAACTTGTGTGAAAATCGATGTTGGTCGTGTCATTTCTTGTACTTGGCATTGGCCTTCTGCAATATATCATGAACCTATTGTTGGAGGTGATGGATCCATTCAACAAATTTGGCTTCTTTATCTACCTTAGTTTGAGAATGGAAGGACTTTGTTGGTCAAGGTGCAATGGGAAGAGATACATATAATATGTAAATTGTCATGGATATTCCGCTGGAACATATCATCACAACATATCTTATAATATTATGAAATCTTAGACTATGAAAACTAATTTTCCATAGATCCCAGATTAACTGTTTACCGGATTGGCTTGAATTTATGAAATAACCTAAATACAAAAATGAAATAAATGAGCAAAATAACACACCATCCACACACAAATAAACTCAAGATATATCATGAGAAACCCATTACGAGAGAAAACCCAGCTAGAAGGTGAGGCGTATGCTTTTCTCTCTTTTCTTCAATTTTGGAAATGCATATACAAAGAAAGAGACACTCACTCAAGAGTTTCCTTTGACATTGTGGCTTGAATGGCTACTACAAAATATTTTCCTCCTCTATTATGCTATCTCAAATTACCACTCCTAGATGTCATCCTTAACTATGGAACAAATACAATGTAAAAGAATGGAACCATTTCTCCTCCCAATGGCCTGGTATTTAACATAGATCAATAACCATCTAGGGTTAGTGTTTTGACTTTCTCAATCCTCAATTAGAGATTAGATTTGAACCTACTGGAATATTCTTGAAAGTCCACACATGGATAGCCTCATATGTGTGAGTAATGGGGGCTGATGTGGCATCCACTCATACCATGATGGTCAAAAAGGTAGATCAACTTACAGGAGGCATAACTTTTTCATGCGATCTTTGATTGAGGCGATGTTTGCATCATTGGAAAGGTCTCAGTGTGTAGAACACCATCGAGGATATGTACATAGGTTCATGACCCTATAACTCCAAAAAAATTGTTTAATACCTCAAAATGGCTCTCTAAGGTTCTGGACCGCATTTTTTCAAAGTGAGAATTGCCACTAAAATGGCCCTGCAAGCCAATTCCTCCAATTTTCTCCACCCAGAAAGTACCAAGATAGATGAAAACTGATATGATGATCCAATTTGAATCAAAATCAATGGGAGCCAATGGATAGAACCCAAAGCACACCTGAAAAAGGGTTATGGCCAATAGATCCATGGAGGGTTATGTTATAGCTATGTTGAATATATGGAAGGATCTCATCCCATGTACGTGGATGTTTGGAGTTGTACACGAGCAGGATATGCACAATCATGTTGTTGACCACTTCCATCTATCTATATGTTTGGGGGTGAAATGAATTTGATTTGGTCAAATCAGTCTCCATCAAAGACCATAGGTTGGACCAAAAGGCACTGAGTAACATGTTGTCCCCATCTAAAATAATGGTCTTTCGTATCCCAAAATGAACCCAAACAAATTTGAAGAAGATATTAGTAGCGACCTTGGTGATGATACTCTTTTGGGAGGCTATGAAGATGGCCATCTAATAAAATTGATCGATGACCACAAATACATAGTCATTACCAGGTTTGGTAGAAGGTAGACCAGGCATGTAAGCCATGGAGATGGGCTCCCAGGGACTATTGTGAGGAGGCAAGGGAGTGTACAACCCCTACCTTTTGATGGTGGGTTTGGAAATAGCACAAGTAGTACATTATTTGATATACTTGCTAACATCATGTCAAAGCCTCGACCAATGAAAGTACTTCTATAGTACAAACACAATATTTTCCATGCCAAAGTGTCTTTCCACCTGACTATAATGAGTTTCCCAAATCATCTTCACACACTCTCTTGAAGGAACAAAGAGATGGCCCAAATGACATAACAATCCATCCTAGAGATGAAAACATGAAACTGGTTTTCCTACTCCAAGTGTTTGATATGTAGCACCAAAGTCAGGATCACTGTGATATAGCTAAGACCACCTAGAGCTCTCATGGAGGCAATAGTTGAGCATTGTGGTTAGTGTTGCAACTGGAGGTTGACTGAGGAAGTTAGGGAATTGGTTGGTGCTACCTTATTGTATTTAATGTTCCGGTGGAACTTTTGCAAGTAGGTGGACCACTTTTGGTGGTGGTCATTTTGTAACTTTTCCTATATGAATTGCAGGGGATTATGATCAATGTGGATGATGGTCTCCTTCCTGAGAATGCAATGCTTCCATTAGCAGAAGGCTTGTACAATGGAGTACATATCCTTATCATAGGTGGGGTATTTGTGAATGACATCTGAGAGTGTCTCACTATGGTATACCATTGGATGGCCATGTTGAGTAAGGACTACACCCACTCCATAGTTTGAAGCATCTGTCTCAATCTCAAAAGTGTAGTTGTAGATGTGGCAATGTGAGTATGGGTGTTGACCATAAGTTGTGTTTCAAATCCTCAAATGATTTTTGTTTT
Organism: Picea glauca; assembly: GCA_000966675.3. Lineage (NCBI taxonomy): Eukaryota > Viridiplantae > Streptophyta > Pinopsida > Pinales > Pinaceae > Picea > Picea glauca. The sequence continues at coordinate 3,530 of JZKD02S0716840.1, read as the reverse complement.
GGATCAGCCCAAACAAACTTGGCACTAGATCTAACCTTAGTGACATGGCTAAGGGGCCAAGAAACATGAGAGAACCCCAACATGAACCTGCGATGGAAGTTGGAAAGGCCCAAGAACTATGAAGCTTAATTATATTTTTTGGGGTTGGTCAGTCGCAACTGACTCGAATCTTGGATGGATCCACATGCACACCATGTTCATCCATGAGGTATCCTAGATATTGGATCTCTACATGACAAATGATCTTTTTTCTATATTAGTGTATAATTTGTGTTGACGTAGGGTATTGAGGACCTATTGAATGTGTTGCAAATGTTCTACCCAAGATTTACTAAATATGAGGATGTCATATAGATATATGACCAAAAAATAATTGGTGAATGGATGTAGGATGTCATCCATCATCCTCATGAAATTTTTTGGAGCTTTAGTCAAGCCAAAAGGCATGACCAGCCACTCAAAAAGGCATTCTTTGGACTTGAAGGAAGTCTTCCAATGTACTTGGAACCCTTGAGTTGGTCAAGAAGGTCGTCAATCCAAGGAATGGGATATGGGTTCCAGACAATGATTTTTTTTAGAGCTCTGTAATTAATGTAGATTTTCCATGTCCCATCTTTCTTTCAAACCAACACAATCAAGCTCTTGTAAGATGAGGAGTTTGGTCAAATGCACCCTTTTTGGATTAACTCTTGAATCTAACATTTGATTTCTTCATTTTCCACAAGAGAACACAGGTATATTGGGTCATTAGGTAAAGGTGCACCAAGTGTCAAATCAATTGAATGCTTGACCTGGCAGTGTAGAGGTACCCATGCAGGTGACGTGAATATATCTATGTATGCTTCCACTACTTTGTCCACCTTGTTTTATTGTGTAGCAAGACCCTATGCAACGATTGTTGATGTCATGGTGATATTCCATTCACCTTCAGATTGAACCATGAAGAGAAAAAAATTCCTAGTTTTGGAGATTACCTTCCTGCATTACTTGGTTATGATAAAAGAGACTGCGGTAGTTGGAATGACCTTTTGTATCTTGTAGAGTTGTCCTCCCAAATTAAAAATGACACTACGAGGTCTAGACTCTTATACAACATGACATTTCCACATATATGGTTGTCCTAAAATAACATCACAAACTTAGAGTGGGGAAACATCACAAAATACCTTTTATTTGAAGGGCTTGATGTCATAGAAAAAACAACACTAGTAGATAACGTGAATGTCCTTGGCTCAACCAACCAATGGTGTATGGTTACATGTGTGGTGTTGTCAACAACTTCAACCTCTTGATGACCCTTGCTAAGATAAAGTTCCTTTGGCTCCCACTATCAACAACGAAATGTAGTGTAGTTCCCTTCACCCACATCTATGAGTGGAAGAGGCGATCACCTTCCTCCAGCTCCTATGGTTCCTCCGACTGGACCTTCATGGTAGCAACAGTGACACTAGGTTCTGCATCAATGATCTACTTCCCCGTGTCTATCTTTGAATCAGAGTTGGAACTAGGGTTTGACTTTGAGTATTTCAATTTAGCCACCAATGATTTCTTTGAATGACATTCATAAGTATTGTGCCAGAGGCTTATGTGGAACTTGCACCATTTCCTAGTGTCCTTCTTCATCTTCCCATTACATTTCTTTGCTTGTGACTTGGATTTCTTATCTTTATGTTTGTTATCCTTTCTCTTCGCTTTGTTTTGTGATATGGGGTTTCTCTTGCCATTCTTCTATTGTGATAGATTCATAGACTCAAAATCCCGCTTATTCTTCTACTTAATTTTTTTCTCGATTTTGACAACATATTGATAAGTGGTTCCTAGTGATGAGATGTCTAAGAATTCCATATATGTTCAGATGTGCCTATGTTGGAAACTACAATATTTTAGAACCAATTGTCACTCAGAGTCTTTGATACCCAACTTTGTATGCGAGGTATGGAATACATTAGTGTAGTCTGACATTGATGGTCCCTCTCCTAATGCAGAGTTGTCCAACTCGTTTATTGGTCATCATAATTTCCAATGGGGTGGTATTGCTCCTTAAGGGCACCAATAAAATAGGCCTAGGTGGGTTCAGTCCCAAACTTTGTGGATTCCTTTGGATCTTGTTTCTCATAGTAAGTCTCCCACCAATCTTTGACATGGCAAAAATCCTTAAGTAGTGCAAAGGTGATATTTTCCTTATTGAAAAAATTGTGGAAAAAGAAATGAACCTCTAGCAAACTTAACCAATTATCCAAGGCATAGACATCTATCTGACCTTCAAATAAAGGGATATCAACGTTAACTTGTACCTTGAAGGGTGTTGTACCTCTGAAGTGACTACTTGTAGAAGGTCCCTCTATCATTTTTGGTAGAAGTTCTCCATCATCTTGTTCCTCTGTAGCATGATATCTTCCTCAAGAAACATCTTGAAAGGATCTCCTTCTCCATCATCTTTCTTTGCATCTTCCATGGGAGGTTGCTTGGGCTAATGAGAGAGGTTTTCCCTAAGTGAAACTAGCTCAAGACCCAAATATATATACCCTAAACCTCATCGGGGACATGCATCGATAAATAACAAGGAAAATATTGCTCTGATACCATTGATTCAAATTTATTAGGGAAAAAAATGAAAGAAAAAATATAACAAAGAACACCCACACAATTATATATAGTAGAGAGAAGAATAATACAATGAAAACCAAACTTCTATTAGTGAATAAAATAGTAGAATATTGTAGAACACAAATTGGCTAGAATGGTGGTAGCTTATCTAGAGAGAAGCTAAGCTATTACAAGGGGTTGAAATAATTTCCTTTTAACATATAAAAATAATACTAAAGGTCCATAACCCTAACCCTAGGAGGCAAAGCACCAAACGGTTTGTAGGTCATGAGGTGGTTAGTTGATACATCAACTTGTCAGGGGCACAATGTTTGCATACAATATATGTTTGGGGTGTTTAGTATCTCATTGGAAAGATCTATCTACGAACTACAATGTGTGGCATGTCCTATGTGAAAAACAAACCCATGCCCCTGCATTTTACCAAAAAACATTGTTTAGGGCCTCAAAATGACCCTGGAAGTTTAGGACCCACAAAACCATAACAAAACTGCCAAGATGTAGAACTGTGATGAGACACCGGAGAGGTGGGTGACCATTGATATCCACCTTGGATGAATCAAATACAAGAAAGAAAATTGAATGAGTTTCATACCGTGCCAACATTATTCCAATGATCCTCAATTCCCATAGAAATAAGACCTCATAGTGGCACCAACATTATGAAAATATGCAACTAGTGTGCCTACTCCTAGTGTTTGATATGTGGCACCAAAGTCAAGATCCATGTGATATAGATAGGACCACATAGAGGTATCATGGTTGCAAGAGTTGAGCACTGTGGTTAGTGCTGCAACTACTGGACGTCGAAGTTGGTGATAGTGTTTCCTAATTCAATACTAGAGATGCTAAACCAACTTTCCTTATGGTTGGATTTCATAATTATGGATTTCCAATCATGGCGATGGTGGTTTAGGACACAT
>JZKD02S0716839.1:243529-261255 GCA_000966675.3 Picea glauca | reverse complement strand
CACCCTACCATGGCTCCCTCCATGAGATCTCTTTGAATGGGCTTCCAAGAGATCTCATCAAACACTACGATGTTTCATAAAATGATTTTATCAACCACTTTACTTTTACAAATAGCATCTAAACCATATACTTCGTTTTATACAAGTGTTGATGGGTTGTTTGTCGAGCGTGAGATTTTTTTGTATAAACATATGTTTTTCCTCTACTCCATTTTGATATGGGCTTTTTAAATATACTTGAAGGTGGATATTATACAAATAGTTTAAGAGAAGCGGTGATGAGTTAGATTGGGAGTGACGCTACCTGCCACCATCGGATGTGATGGATACCACTCATACAAAAAAAATTTCGTTTTAATCATGAGACATTAAATTCGATTTAAGTTTATGCTGAGAAAACGAACAAGATACCGACGTCATACACACCTTTCAATATAGATAGATATGGAACGTATCATAGAGTAGCAGTAGCTTACAGACATGTGGCCATTACCGGAGGCAGCTCTACAAAATTAGTCTTTATATTGTTTCTCAGAGAGAAATACTTCAATTCATTCAATCGTGAGGTTTTGTGGAATTGGGAAAAATGAGTGAGTTACACAGCGTTTTAGATTTTCCGTTGTCGGTTGACAGGAAGTTATGGACTTCTGCCCCTGGCGCACCCTCTCCAACGGGACACGAGCAGACGAGACCGTCTAGTTCTTACGGTCAGGCTACTCTGGACTACAATCTAACCATTCTCGGGGCTTTGGTCTGTTTTCTCGTCTTCATGATCGCTCTCAACAAGTTGCTCAGATGCTTGTTCAGCTGCAGGAGGCGGATGGTGCTTGACTTATCCGATGGGGTCGCCGACACTGGATTGAAGAAGGGGGCCATGAAAGCACTGCCGGTCGTTGTTTATACCGCTACCTCGAAGCCACCCGGCGTGGCCACGGATTGTCCCATCTGTTTGGGCGAATTTGTGGAAGGAGAAAAAGTGAGAGTGCTTCCCGAGTGCAATCACGGTTTCCACTTGGAATGCATCGATGAATGGCTCGTCTCGCACTCTTCTTGCCCTATGTGTAGACACTCTCTGAATCTCCATAACAAGAATGCAGGAGGCGCTGAAATTGCTGAAGCCAATGCATCAAATAACGGCGTGCAAATAGTCATATCTTTATAAGGTTAATGAGAGCTTACTTTTATACCAAGTCCCCGTGCCGTTCACTGGCGTGGCCGTTGCGCCGTAGTTGTAGGAAATGATTTTTTTCAGCCATATTTTTGGGGATATTTGGTTAAAATCCTGCCAGAAATGGTTATATCTGTATATGAGATATCTGTATATGATTTTTTTTCAGTCATATTTTGGGGATATTTGGTTAAAATCCTGCTAGAAATTGTTATATCTGTATATAAGAATTGTTATATTTGTATATGAGAGAAATTGTTATATTTGTATATTTGAGTGATTATTTTTGAATAATTCAAGAGTTTTTAACATGTTGAATCGATTCAAAAATGAATTTTAAACAACAACAAATATTGATTTCGTTTAAATTTATATCACCAAGTTTTAACTAAAAACACATTTTGTATTTACCCCTAAAGACTTACTCCTATTGGAAATGGACACATTTAATCATCTTTTAACCATAAATTCCAATCTTATGGTTATCAATTGAAGATGCTGGCATATTCTTGGTCGCCCTTCCAAATCAATGAATGAAATATCACGTTCATAACTTTCCGTCTGTTAACCTATTTACTTTTTAACATTTACTTAATATGATTAAAAAATTACTGTGTAAATATGATTAAAAAATTACTGTGTGACCATCTAATTGTCACGTTCAAATGATTAACAAACTTACATAAAATTATAAATTTACTCAATATTAACTTTTTTTTCTACATTAATATTTCTGCCACTATTTATATATTTATATATCTGCCATACATCTACACCTACCAATGGCAACAACCATAATTGCAACCCTTTCATATTCTCTGATCCTCCTGGCTAGAGTAATGTGAATTCGGTCCTTCGTTCTGTATGTTCAAGATAATTCCGTGGTTGATAGTTAATTCCTTCTTGATGTGGATCAAGACAGTGCCGTTAATCATTAATAAACTTAATTTAAACTGATCAAATTATTTACTGCATCATTTGCTGGCTCGATTATTTACTGAACCAGGAATTTTCATGGACCTGATGTCAATTAGGTTTTTTTTTTTAACTACTAGTCGAATTTTCACACTGCGTTGAGAATTTTACCAACCTACGGTTTAACTACTAGTCGAATTTTCACACTGCGTTGAGAATTTTACCAACATACGGCTGTGCTAGTTGGTAAAACAGTTAGACAACGCAGCTCTGAATATAATGTCCACACTAATGAAATGACAGTTAGTAAGAAATTTCAGAGCTGAAAATTGTTTTTGCACTTTAAAATAGGCGTAATTTTTAATAATAAATTGGAAGTGGGAGACTTGGTGAAATTTGGTAAGTTGAGATATTAGTGGTTGGGTGAACCATCACTGTCACGCAGAAAAAAGAACAGATGTTTCAATGGTCACAATAATCCATTACTTACTTTGACGTTACAAAGCTACAATTTAAGAAGAAAAAAACGATTAAATAGACTTGTCTTTATAAGATGTAATTTGCAAAAACAAATTTATATTCAATATGTTTAGATTGGAAATCGATTAACTGTTTTCAATTTTAAAATTGAAAATTTATATTAATTTTATTAGGTTAGAGTTTTGAAATTTTTTAATGTTTTTGAGTAAATATTTTATTGAAAATTATATATATATTGATGATAATCATAGTGATTAGAGTGGAATTGTTTTGTTAGACCTTAAGAAAGTAAGAAATTACTTGGAATTCTTTAGAATTTTATTTATTTCTTAAAAAAATAATAAATGTTCTAAGATCCTCATAATTTTGCTTATTTAAAAGGTTAAGAAAGTTGGTATTATGACAAATCTTTTGAAATTGAGATCTAATATGAATATATGTTGGATATTTTAAGAGAAATTGATTTTCCTCTTCAACCTTATTAATATTAAAAATATAATAAAATATTAACAATAAATGAATTTTAACTTCCCAAATTAATTACTAAAATAAAATATTTAGTAAATGAATTTCAAATTATTGAATATTAAATTAGTAACACTAAATTAGCCATAACTAACATAACATAACTACAATAAATTCTATAAAAATTTGTAATTTTTTCTATCTTGAACTTTGTAAAAACATAAAAACAAAAAAATTAGGTAAATCTTAATCTTGAAAACCTACCAACCCTAAACAATAATATATACAAAATTTATGATGCACTATACAAAAGACTATTCCCTAATCTTAGCCAAGGATTGTGAGCATACCACCATTGCTTCAAACAACCCTTKCAGTAAACAATGAGTTACAATGAATGTATATTGGAAAATCATAAACATAAAAACAAATCAAATCATAGTAAAATATCTAAATTAAAATACAGTAAAACATTTAAATTCAAGGTTAATTGTCATTGTTATATTAATAAGTTTTATCACTTTTTTAATGATTAATTAACATCTTTTGTCATATGAAGAAGTTAATGGTTGAAATCTTAACTTTTAATTTATTGTGACAACTAAAAATATTAAGAAGATATGAAATTTTGTCCATTAAAAACCAATATGTTATTAAAAATATATTAATTTTGACCATTTTTAATAGATATAAGTCTATCCCCATAACTAATAAATTATAAAATGTTAAGTCCCTAATTAATATTAAATTTATCATCATTAATAATAATAAATTTATTATCCTTATTAGTCCATGGAAGGGTAGAGGGACTATAGCAATCAATAATTCGTTAACTTCATATTAGTTTGTCCTTTGACTAAAAATATTTGCATAATCTCTATTGTTGGAACTAGAGAATTAAAAAAATTCATTTGTATATAATAAAAAATACCATATATGTCATGATCTTTGGATAACAGATTGGAGGTCTTATTGCAAGCTTAGCTATTCCCAATGTTTTATATGTTAGCATATCCAAAGTTTTTGATCATCTACGATGTTTTTGAATTTTTACTATTTTGATTAAAATGTTTAGATATCCAAAGTTTTGAGCATCAAGACTGAGATTTTTATTAGTTGACTTCAGATTAGTTTGTCCTTTGACTAATTTTTTTTTCCATAGTCTCTATTGTTCTAACTATTATTATTATTATTACTATTTTTTTATTTTTATTATTTTATATTATTATAAAATAATATAATAATTGTTTTGCGTATGGCCACACTGCATTCTTTCTTAAATGTTTACACAGCGCGAGGTCTTTCGACGGTCCCGACAGACTTAAATGTTTACCTAATAGGCCTCACAACTTTAAATGTTTACTTAACATGCATTTTACAAGACATTTTCACCTGTTTTTTTTATAGAATGATGTCTGAAGTGAATATGGGCAATATTGTTCTTCAGCGGCATTACTGGTTCACTGGTTGATGCTTGCTCGTTGCTTGTTCACTAATTTCTTGTTTGCCTATTTTTGTTGCTCTTGTTTGCTTGTTTCTCTTGTTGCAATTTCCACGCTTGGGATTCTGCGACCACGATTGGAACTACGCTTCTGTCATTCCCCGTTGATGGGTGGGTTTCAGTACCATGTTTACCTTCCTATTAGTTGTTTGTTGTTTTCTATTTTCAGTTTACAAGTGAAAATTTTCAATACTAGAGATGCCTGAGTCAAAATCCTCTTGTAGAACATCTTTGTATGTGAGAAGAAAATTTGATTTCCTTTTTTATATGTCACTATGGCTGCGATGGAGGTGGGTTTTGTGTTGAACATTGGCATTTAGGAACAAGACCGGGACATCATTACAGTCATGTTTCTCTGGTCATAGTAGTTACATACAAAGATGTTCTGGAAGAGGATTTTGATCGCTCCCAGTATTGAAAATTCGTACTTGCAAACTAGAAAAAAAAAAACAATGAATAGGGATGCAACCATGGCAATGAAACTTACCCATGAATGGGGAATGACAAAAAAGTAGTTCCAATTGCGGATGCAGAATTCCAACCAAGAAAACTGCAACTTTCTTAAATGTTTAGAGAGTGGGAGGCCTTTAGACTGTCCTCACATCCTTAAATGTTTACCTGATAGGCCTAACAGCCTAAAATGTTTTCTTAACATGAGTGTTACAATACATTTTCCTCTGATTTTTTGATACAATCTTGTCTGTAGTGAATTTGGCCAATATTGTTCTTCACCGACATTCATGGTTGACTGGTTGATGCTTGCTTGTTGGTTTCCTAGATGTTGCTTATAATTTTTTGATTCAAATTTGCAAAGTTGAGGTCCTACAACTGCAGTTGGGCCTCTTGGTACTTGTTCATTGGTTTGTTGTTTGTTTCTTTCTCTTGTTTGCTTCAACTTTGCAAGATTGGGGTCTTGCATCTGTAGTTGGACCTATTGTTGTAGTTTGCAGGCCAGGGGTTGCGCTTCTGTCCTTCCCCATTCACCGATGGGTCTCAGTGGCATGGATGCATTTCTGCAATACTTAACAGGCCTGTTGCAATACATTTTCGTCCATTTTTTTTATATATAAAATGTTGTTTGTAGTGAATAAGGGCAATATTGTTCTTCAGTGACATTACCGGTTCACGGGTTGATGCTTGCTCGTTACTTGTTCACTGGTTTCTTGTTTTCCTGTTTCTCTTGTCATAGTTTGCACACTTTGGATTCTGCAACTGCGATTAGAACTGCTATTTGTCGCTCCCCATTGACAGGTGGGTTTCATTGCTATGTTTACCTTTCTAATCATTTTTTGTTGTTTGTTATTTCCAGTTTGCAAGTGAAAAAATTAAATATCGGAGATGCTTGAGTCAAAATCCTCTTGCAAAACATCTTTGTATGTGAGGAGAAAATTTGATTTACTTTTTTATATGTCACTGTGGTTGTGATGGAGGTGGGTTATGTGTCAAACATTGGCATTCAGGAAGAAGACGAAGACAACATTACATTCTTGTTTCTTTGGTCATGGTAGTCACATACAAAGATATTCTACAAGAGGATTTTGATTGCTCCCGGTATTTAAAATTCTTACTTAAAACTGGAAAAAAAACAAACAACGAAAGTATAGGGATGCAACCATGGAAGTGAAACTTACCCATGAATGGGGAGCGGCATAAGCGCAGTTCCAATTGCAGCTGTAGAATGTCAACTGTGCAAACTACAACTTTCTTAAATGTTTACACAATGGGAGGCCTTTGCATGGTCCCCGCAGCCTTAAATGTTTACTTGACATGCCTCACAGCTTGAAATGTTTTCTTAACAGGCGTGTTACAATACATTTTCCTCCAATTTTTTTATACAATCTTGTCTGCACTAAATTTGGGCAATATTTTTCTTCATCGACATTCCTGGTTGATTGGTTGATGCTTGCTCGTTGGTTTGATGGATGTTTCTTACTATTGTTTGATTCAAATTTCTAGAGTTTAGGTCCTGTAGCTGCAGTTGGGCCTCTTGGTACTTGTTCACTGGTTTTTTGTTTGATGCTTTCTCTTGTTTTCTTCAACTTTGCAAGGTTGAGGTCCTGCATCTGTAGTTGGAAATGTTGTTGCAGTTTGCAAGCGAGGGGTTGCGCTTCCATCCTTCTCCATTCACCGGTGAGTCTCAATGTCATGGTTGCATTCCTGTTTGTTGGTTTATGTTTTCTATTTCCAGTTTGCAAGTAAGAATTTTCAATACTCGGAATGCCTAAGCCGAAATCCTCTTGCAGAACATTTTTCGTATGTTCCTACTATAACCAGAGAAACAAGAGTGTGGTGTTTTCTTGGTGTTTTTCTTGAAAGTGGTTGTTCGCCAGAGATTCCATCTCTGTCGTAGCCATAGTGACATGGAAAAGATTGAAAAATCTATGACAAGTTCATTCCAAAGAATACACAAATCTCTCCTCAACAAAAAGTCGACGTTGCACTTTCCCTGCCCCTAGACTGTGGTTCAAGGAAATGTGTCTTCACATCTCCATGGAAATGCAAATTGGAACATGGTTTTACAATTGGGCCACCAAAAATACTATCAAAATAAAATAATATGAAAAATGTTGAAATAGATATAAACAACATCTCTTTGTACTTGAACTAGCATTTGTCGAGCTCCAACTATATTTCATAGCTGAGAATTTTTTCCCATAGTTAATTTGTTTATATGGCTTCATAATTATGAGACTAAGTGTTGTTGAGTGAGGGATAAAGTTCTTATCTCCCTTTCTTTTTCCTCTTCTATACTTACCCATTTTTTCTTTTCTTCTTCCCCCCTATTATCCATTTTTGGTTCGATACTTAGTTGTGCTTCTATGCTCGCGAGTTCCCGAGGTGGAGAACTGACAAATCCTCATATCCATCTATATATTCACATCACGAGTCCTCCCGACTATCGTTAATTTGCATACTTAGCCAGTTTTATGATCGTGGGTTCAAGGATAGGCGCTATCGAACTCTCATGCCTCGTGTTCGGGGTATACATCTTGCACCCAAAACTTTGATGATATACAATTCGACCCCAGACTCCTCGAAATCGCAAGCATGACTCTACCTGTGATGACTCCATCTGAACGACCCACCTTTCCATACTTAGTCGATTCTTAAAAGTTTCGCGGGTTCATGAACTCTCGGGTTCACAGAAATTTGAAAGAATTTTTCGCTCCCCTCCATCCTCGTCACCTCCCTCCCTTCCTAATGCAGATTAATTATTCTTTTACTAGTGACAACTAACTAGAAAGGTTCAAAAATATTTGCATTAATAAGCGGAAAGCTCGAGGACATCTCCCATTAAAATACATTGACGGATGAATATTATGGGATCTGATAATTTGTTTTGTGTACATCTTGAATTGGAAAAAATTGTTGGTCATTTTAGTTCTTTTAAGGCATCATCATAGTAAGAGTGCAATATTGTGCTTCCCCACTGTCATCCACAAATGTGTCATCCACAAACGTGTCATCCACAAAGGTGTTTACGTCATGTCCATCTTTAATACTGTGCATATATTACAGGTTGTCATATTTGAGATTATGCTTCCATATGGGAATGTTAACTCATATGTTATTAGTGACAACTCACCACACATATTCGAAAATATTGGCATTAATAGGCGAAAATTTCGACAAGGTCTCCCATTAAAACCAATTAAACCAATATTTACAAAAGATTATACTTTCATCCTCCAATGTTCATTTTAAATACTTATTCCCATTTCCCTCTATCATCAAAAACTTGGGCTTTAAGGTGCCTTCCTTGTAATGTTCCTAGTCATCCACATGTGAGACAACTTAGAGATGCCATTCAAGCCCAATTGAAAGATGAGGGAATAGTTTTATGTGACGTTGGCTTTGAGCGAAAAAAATTATGCTAGCCAACAGAAACTGAGACACAAAATTCAAGTATCTTATGATTGATATTCTCCTTGTATTCGATCCTTTGGTTGGTTAAAAGGACTGCCTGAAGATTTGTATGTTGAACTTCTTTGTTTTTTTATTGGAAATTGGAAGGGACTTTCAAGTCACCTTCAAAATGCTCCTTTGTTGAAGTATATAGCTTCTTCCAACAACACAGATTTGCCAAGTGTATCAAATCCTGTAGACCACACAAGAATTAATCTTTCATCAGAGGAGTCACACATATCATGGATTACAAAATGTTCTAGAATATTAAGAAGTGATGCCAAATATTACTCCATGTGAGAATATACTCAAAAGGAAATTATAAATTTGGATCCTCATGAATGTGAGAAACTGTATGAGTGGTTGAATCAACATTCTAAAATTACAAAAGTTTCTATGTCAAAGTTTCTTAGTGACTTCTGGGTGTGGTAACACACTTGAAAGAAAGTCACCTTCTTTGTCAAAGTTTGTTCACCGATCTCTAGATGCAGTAACAAACTCCACATACAATAAACTTTCTATCACTACTGCACATTTTTTTCACTATTCTTATGCATATAATTGCATCTGGATCGAAGATCTTGCCTCTCTTTGTAAGAATATTCTCCCAATAGTTGAACGTGGGTATATAATCAGGGAACGAGGCTTTCAAAAGATGGATGCATCGACAAGTAATCGGGAAATGTTAATGGAAAGGAATTATGGACTATGGACTTTGGAACACTTTCTGAAGATTACTTTATACTACCACCTTTTGCAAGAAGTTTGACGTATTCAGATAATGATTTGGTTTATGAAGATCACCTTTTACTACCACCTTCATGTAATTATTTTGTTTCATTCTTTAGAATAGACCTTGATGTAGTAGATATTCCAAATCTATTTCCACCGAATATCAATCTTCATGTTGTTTCGCGTGCTTTGAATAAGGAGAATGCATTTCTTCTGTTGCAGTAGATCCAATATTTGAAAAAAAATAGAAGTTGCTCAATGCTTGAACTATTGACTTGTCTGGTTCAAATAAATCTCCATGGCCTCACCACAAGCATCTCTCGAGTTGTTCATTAGGATCATAGGTTGAGAAGCACAGAGTGCCTTCCTGGTCATAGAGTGCTTCCATCCCCAGCTTGCGTTTGCATGGGTGCTTTTATTGCTACCTTCTTTCTTTGTCCTGGTGGTGGGTCCTTCTATCCCAACCAACATGATGGAAATAAAATAGCTCTAAGTAATTTGATCGCTTCCTTGGATCTGTTTTGACTATAGATTAATTTCAGTTAACTTAAAAATGTTTATGTGTGCAACCTAATGTTAGACATAGAAAATACAATTTCTTATTTTTTAAAATATCAAATAATGTATTTTTTTAACACATGGTTGTTTGAAAAGTTTCAAGCATTGTTTGGGATTAACGTAGTTCAAGGATGTTAATTAATTACACAATTAATATTGTTTGTTCCAATGCAATCAACCCGTCGTTAACTATGGAAATCACATTAACACTGCAATGTCAGATAATAAATGTCTGACATGTACCTAATGTCGAGGTCATCATCGCACAGGACACCCAACCTCCAAATATTTTCGTACTCACATCATCATTGTAATTGTCATGACAAAACAACACTAAAGTCGATGCTCTTTGTAGGTCTGGAAACCCTGCAGTCTAAGTGCTTTCACAATGACATGCTTGCTTGTTCACCGCATTACCTCCCTACATTCAATGGAACTGTTCCCATTTCCACCACCAGTGTCAATGTCTGAAGCTGAAGTTATCTGGAGCTTGGAGTCACCACAAATGTGGATGCCTGAAGTTGAAGCTACCTAGAGCCCGGGGTCACGACTTGATACACTTGACATTAGTACCAGTAGTGATCAAAAGTTGATTTTATGTTGATTTTGTTACTACATATAGACGTCGCTCAACAAACTTTCAGATAGAAGTTGGTTGTTTGTCAAGTATGTTACAACTTTGAGATAGAAGGTTCTGTAATTTTAGAATGTTTATTAAACCACTCATACAGTTTCTCACCTTCGCGAGGATCCAAATTTATAATTTCCTTATGAGTATATTCAAGCATGGAGTAATATTTGGTGTCACTTCCGAATATTCTAGACCATTTTGTGAACCACGATGTATGCCAATCCTATGATGAAAGATATAGTCTGGTGTGATCTGCAACATTTGATACACTTGCCAAATATGTGTTGTTGGAAGAATCTATATACTTCAACAAAGGATCATTTTGCAGGCGACTTGAACATCCCTTCCAATTTACAGCAAGAAAAGAAAGACATTCAACATACAAATATTCAAGAAGACCTTTCGACCAAGCAAATGATTGAATATAGGGAGAATACCAGTCACAAGATACTTGAATTTTTGTCTCCACTTATGTTGGCTAACAAAAAAAATTTCTGCCAAAGTTGACGTCACATAAAACCACTCCCTCGTTTTTGAATTGGGCTTGAATCACATCTCTAAGTTGTATTAGATGTGGATGACCAGAAACATTACAAGGAATGCACCTTAAACCCCAAGTTTTCGATGATATAGGGAATTTAACACTTAGCAAAGTATGGATGGTTGAATAAAAAACTAATGCAGGCAGGACATATCTAAAAGAGACAAACTATTCAAGAAGCTGGGATAGATCTAGCTGGTAGCACTCATGAATTCCAAGACCCAAAATTGATATTCAACTCATTGTTTTTAACTAAGAAAGAATTTGATGATCAAGTTGAAATCCATAAAAGATTGTCTACAAGCTTGATTCTTGTACATGTTTTCCTTTTTCGTCCGCGGGAGCCACAATCGTAGTCATTGTGGAAAACACATTTAAATTTCAGAGAATATGTGCTGAACTATTTCAAGACAACTATTTTGGGAAATAATCTCAGTTGTATTGTGTAACCCAGTTTATCTGAATATAAAATATTTGAGATTTTTGTATGGTGTTTTCCAATTTCTAATATATATATATATATTAAATTGACTCATTTTGCCTGTACCACTATTGATAGACGAATTCAACCTCTTTCTAGAATAATTTAATACACTCTTTGATCCATAGTTAAAAGTGCATGACAAGCTTTTGTTTCCCCTACCCAACACTTCGATTTAACTAAAAGCTACTCTATTCGCTCTTTACATTTTACATGGAAGAATAATTTGTGATAGGACACAATTATGTGGCACCCACCCTATACTTAAGAAATAAATGGGTGGACCCCTCCTTCTTTCATTCTTCGGGGTCCCGTAAATAGAATCAATTAATGAATCTATTTCAACATGGAAACTCGAGTGTTGATGCCAAGTTCATGTTCAATATTGTGCATATATTACAGCTTCTTCTATTTGAGAATATCCTTGCATATAAAAAATGTTATGTCATATATATATATATATATATATATATATATATATATATATATATATATATATATATATTTTTTTTTTTTTTTTTTTTTATGGGTTTGAACAAAATTTGCAAGGCGAAAAACACCCTACAAATTGGAAGATGCTTTACATTTGGACCACAAATAATCTATTAATATATATTAATCTTAATACTATTGGAATAAATATAACCAAATTCTCTTTAAACTTGAAGTTGTCTTTGTCGACCCCTAAGTATATTACATAGTTGAGACTAAATGTTCGTTTCTCCCTTTCTTTTCCCTCCTCTATACTTACATGTTTTCCCCTTGTCTTATTCCCCTCTATTATCCCTTTCTTTGTCTATACTTAGTCACATTTCTATGATCAAGGCTTCCCAAGTCGGTGGATTGAAATATGCTTATCTTCATTTATATCTTCACATCATTAGCCTGACCGACCATCATGCCTTTCAATAATTAGCCAATTATCTGACAACTGGTTCCCGGGTTAGCGCTATCGAACACTTATGCCCCATGTTATGTCATATACATATTGCACCCCAAAAAATTTGTGATCTGTAATTTATGCTTTTACTAGTGAGAAATCACTAGAGGTTCAAAAATATTAGCATTAATAAATGAACAGTAGATGTTGTTCTGTGAGATACTTACCCCTTTTCCCCTTTTCTTGTTCCCCTCTATTATCCCTTTATGGTTATATACTTAATCTCCTTTCTATGATCACGGGTTCCTGGGTTGGCGTACTGATTCTTCATATCCATATATATTCTCACATCATGAGTCTGACTGAACATCATTCCTTTCCATACTTAGCCAATTTTATGGCTGCGGTTTCCTAGGTTGGCGTTATCAAACTCTCCTGCTGCTTGTTCTGTGATATACATCTTGCACTCAAAAATTTCGTGATATACAATTCCACCCTAGACTCTTGAACTGGCAAGCTTCACTCTACCCGGGTTCACAAAAGTTTCAAAGCATCTATTGCTTCCTTCCATCCCCACTACCTTTGCACTCTTCCCAATGCACATTAATTATGGCTTTACTAGTGAAAACTCAACACACTGGTACAAAACAATTTTTATTAACAAGAAAAAACCTCGAGGACATCTTCCAATAACATGCCTTAAAATGCCATTTACGGTATTCTAAATGATCGTCGTTCCTTTCCATACTTACACAATTTTTTCCACATCTTCTGTGATATACATATTGCACCTGAGGATCCTCCAACTCGCAAGCTTCACTCTACTTGGGTTCACAAAAAGTTTCAAATAAATTATCGCTCCCTTCCATCCCTGCCACATTCGCACCCTTCGCAATGCACATTAATTATTTAGGCCTCTAGATTGCACTTCCATTGTTTCATGACCTACAAATAACACTCAGACCTCCGTGATATACAAATTGACTTCTAGACTCCCATATTGTCCCCTCTTCCGTGTCACACATTATGCATTCAAAACTTCTGAGACATACAATTTGACCGTTGGGGCCTAATGTCTTTTGGGGAACCCTTTTCACTCTCTTTTGGATCCTTGGGTTGGTGGGTTCATGAAATCTCCAATTCCTAGTCATTGTTTCTTGTGCCCGCCACCTTCATACTTCTTTCCAAATATGCAACAACAAAGGTTTAGTGCTAAGAGTTCATCATGAAACAATCCTAAATATCATCATTAGTAAGCAAAAGGCTTGAGGAGATAGTCACACTGACTATCCCTACACAACTTGTCAAGAAACATGCAGAAAAGATCTTGCTAGGTAATGGGATATCTATTACAAATTTCAATATATTGATGAAAACGAGTATGGCCTACTATTTCCCTATTCCATACTTAGACACTTTTTCAATTGTGGGTTCCCGAACTGGTGGGATCAAGATTGTGTTTCCAATGTTTCGCGACTTGCAAACAGTACTTGGAGTTCCACGATATACAATTTGTCCACTGGAATGCCCCATCACGAGCCCGACTGACCGTTGTTCCTTTCAATACTTAACCACAAGTTGGCTCTATGTTCATGATGTGGTACATTTCTGTGGTTGCACATGCTGCAACCACTGTGTATCGAGTCTGGCCTATTGTTTCCCTATTCCATACTTAGACAACTTTTCAATTACGGGTTCCCAGACTAGAGGGCTCAAGATTGTGTTTCCAATGTTCCGTGACTTGCAAACAGTACCCAGAGTTCCATAAAATACAATTTGTTCGTTGGAATGCCCCATCATGCCCTCTTCTGTGCTATGCATTTTTTGGTCAACACTTTCGAGACATACAATTTGATGCTCGAGCCCTCACCTCTGCTAGTTATATCTTGTAACCCTATTTTGAAGCTCGACCGACCACTTTCGATAATTATCCATTCCTTAATTGTTGTTCCATGTCCCCGCCACCTTTGTACTTCTTTCTGGATATGCAATTAATAATCTTTAATGCTAATAGTTTGTCATGTAGGAACCGTAAGGATTTCCATTAATGAATGAAAGGCTCAAGGAGATCTCCCAGAATTTCGTGACATACAACATAATCCCCTCTTCTGTGTTACATTTCTGAGACATACTGACCATCGGGGCATCATGTCTCCTAGGGAACCCTTTTCACCCTAGCTTGAATCCTTTCCAACCGCTTTCCATATTTTTCCATTTCATGGAATCTCGTTTGTGGATCCTCGAGTTGGCGGGTTCACGAAATATCCAATTCCTAGTCATTGTTTCCTGTTCCCGCCACCTTCGCACTTATTTCAAAGTATGCAACAACCAAGGTTTAATGCTAAGAGTTCATCATGAAACAACTATACAGACCATATTTAATAAGAAAAAGGCTCGATTAGAAAGTCACATTGACTATCGCTAGACAACTTGCCCAAAAACATGAAAAAAAATATTTCCAGGTAATGGGATATCTATTAAAAATTTCAATATATTAGCGAAAACGAGTCCAGCCTACCATTTCCCTATTCCATACTTAGCCACTTTTTCAATTGTAGGTTCCCAGACAGGCGGGCTCACGATTACACTTCCAATGTTCTATGGCCTACAAACAATACCCGGAGTTCTGCTATATACAAATTGACCTATGGACTATCCCATCATGACCTCTTCTGTGTTATGTGTCTTGCACTCAAAACTTCTGAGACATACAATTTGATCGTCAGACCCTCACCTCTCATGGTTATACCTTGTAAGTTGATTTTGAAGCCTGCTTAATCGCTTTTGATAATTATCCATTCTTCAATTTCTCTTTCTCGGCCTTGCGTCCTTCGTACTTCTTTCTAAATATGCAATTAGTAAGATTTGATGCTAATAGCTAGTCATGCAGGAACCGTCAACATTGTCATTAATGAGCGAAACGCTCGAGGAGCTCTCTCATTAATACACATTAAACCAAGATCTATGGAGAGTTATATTATCCCTTCTTATTGTTTATCTCAAACAACATGGGATGTCTTTCACGGGTCGTCGCATTGGTACGTTCACAAAATCTCCAATCCTTAATCGCTCTTCATCATACCTGCCATCTTTGCACTTCTAGGTATGCAATTACTAGTCTTTAATTCTAACATCGCATCATGCAACAATTGTCAATATTGTCATTAATGAGAGAAAGACTCGAGGAGATCTCACATTCACACGCATTGGACCAAGATTTGTGGAGGTTTATATTATCCCTTCCAACTCTTCATTTCAAACATCGTCTGGAGAAAACAAGCATTCTCCTAAACTTATGGTAGTTACTAGACAACATTTATGTGGAGATACAATGAATATCTTCGTGTGTGAGGACCAGAACTTCCAATGGTCCAGGGCATACTCTTACTAATCATCCCGTTCCACCCAAAAAAAAGTGATTTGGACCTCTGGAATCGCTCGTGTAGGCTGTGTCCCTGAAGTTTTTGACTGTAAGGAGGTGGTCTCTTGGTGCACCAAAAAATATATTTCAAGCCAAATAATTATTCCACTGCACGAACATTCTCTTGTTTCTTTGTCACCTTAGGTCTTCCGCAAGATTTTAGGATTTTCGTAGACAAGATTGACCTTCAGAGGACAACACTACAAAAAGTTCCTATAAAAACATGATAATGGGTTGGATCTCTTACCTGAGTTCCTAGAAGATTTGACACCAGTTCCTGAAGATATCACAAATTTGTAGGTCAATTCCATTAGAAATCCATTCTGGGAAATTGCCTGGATGTTTACAATAATAATGGGACAGGAATCCACAACAAGCATTTCTTGAATGGTTCATTATACTTTGTATTTCACAGTCAAGGAACAATCCATTTTTTATTGGGGGAAGCTAATTTCCATTGAAATCTGTTCCCAATTATCATGATTCAAAGAAGAGAATTTTTTTTATATGTCATCCTACTTGGTTTCCACGATAGCACATTGTTGTTCGTTTCCAAAACTGTCTCTGTCCAAGAAGATAAATTATGAATTTGACCCAGTAATGTTCTGGTACCAGGCCTTGTGGAGGCACAAGGCCTCCCATTGTTTTTATGAGGTTTTTAATGACTTTTTCTCGGATTTCAAAGATTTATTGTTAGGAAAGGATGCTCCCCAGATGTCTATCCAGGAAACCAAGTTTTTGGACAGGAAGGGGACACTTGAACAAATGGAAAATTACAGTGTAATAACGATTTTTGGCTCCAAGGAAAATCCTTCTTTCCTTCCATGTCATATCACGGACAAGATGTTTGTTACAAAAATAACAAGGAAATACAACTATTGGTTGCATTTTTTCCATGGAAAGAGAAAAAAATAGTTCATTCCTCTGCCTTGGAAAGTCGGGGAATTCATGTTCAGGAACATCAACAAGATTGATGAATTCGCAAGCCATTTCAATAACTGGAACCTAAAATATGTTGAAAGGATAAGAGGGTTTGACCCTAATGGGATTTTTCTAGAACATTTACTAGTAGTTCGCTTTAGCATCTCTTTTATCCATACACGCCTAAATGAAGTCAGAGATAATGAAGACAACACTCCTGCTCCTTACAATGGCGACGTAGAGACATTGCAAAGAACAACTGAATTGTACAAACAACAGGGAAAAGGCTTTGGTGAGAAGAGTGTCCATTCCCCGACCAACACTCCCAAGAGCACGACATCATGGAGCATCGCTTCAATCGCCCACCTCGGTAAGAAAGTAACCCAAAATTATTTAAACGAAGGAGGATATAAGAGCCCTCCTTGCAGAAAAATTGATAGTTCTCACAAGATTCCTTTGACAAAGAAGAGAAAAAATGTTGTAGGGCAGGCAGAAGAGACTGAAACTGAAAGTGAGAAAATGTGACTTGACACTGTTGTGGATGATGTGTTTCGCAAAGCTGATCAACCCACAGACACAATGCACCATAGTTCCACAATGGAAATAGTTGAGACTGACATTTTTTACGTAAATGAATCCTTCATATTCCAAAGCGTTGTTTTTTACAGCTAATCTAAAAACTTAATTATTGAAAAGAGAGATATAACAAATAGGAAATGGAAATCTCATTCAGATATTAACCTTAGGAACATGCAACCATCCCAAATCTCTTGATTTCACTAAGCAATTGTAAATGCTCTTGATGATTCCATTGGAGGAATTGAAGCAGAGAATTCCAGACTGAATGATCGAATCAAGGAATTGGAGGAGGCTTTGATTCCTACCCCATTTTTTTCCAGTTTAGAAAAAACCATGCCTGCCACCCCTGCAACCAAGTTAAAAGGATCCTCCAGCCTCCTCACATCCTGTAGAGGCTACGGGGAGAAGAATATCAAGAAAATAATGGAGCTAATTACTATAGCCTGGGAAAAATCATAAAATATAGCTTCCTTTCAAACAAGGGCACATGCTTTGCATGAACATTTGCAGACAGATTTTAAAAATGAAGAATGCTTTGATCTAGAGA
>JZKD02S0716839.1:213120-224981 GCA_000966675.3 Picea glauca | reverse complement strand
TTCTTATACATGATACAATATTGAAAATATATGGACAAAAAGAACAATATTTTCACTCATTGTTACACTTTTAGTTATATCAATTATCAAATTATAGGAAACAATCATCAATTAGGGCTCAAAAATCAATCTAAAACTTTCATTTCTTAAATTTCTTAATTTAGGATCTAAGAAGAGATGGCCTAATTTAGAATGACACTTCAACTTATTATGGTAATGATTTTTGAATGAAATTTGTATACACCATATACCATTGAAAATATATCGACGACCAAAATAACAATATTTTCTCCCAGTGTCACACTTTTAATTATTTTAACTACAAATCATAGCAAAAATAATCATTTAGGGCTCAAAAATAATGTAGAACTTTCATCCCTCAAATTTTTAAATTTAGGATCTAAGAAGATATGGCCATGAGTAAACACTCATATTATAGTATCTCTAGGTACTTTGAGAATTTATAGCTTGTTAGTTAGTCTACGAGTTCATATGAGAATTAATTTATTTTGGTTTTTGCAAGGAAGAGTTAGTGAGGAAAATCCCAAGCACTTATCCACTATAGTATATGGTACCCAAAATCAAAGTGCTTGCACTGCTCAAAACTACAACATTGTTGAATATTTGGCGCAAGAACCTTATGTTATGTCGACACTTGAAGTTCTACAAAATTGTCAAAGTTAACGTAGAACCCTATCATCACCCAATGAAGTTGTGGATCAGAGGTGTCAAATATCATTATGTTTAATATGGACTATTTTAAATTCAGGCTATCCCACTACCTAGCATTCCAAATTCAAGCTATGGTTCATGGGAAGAACATCCATCACATTGTTTTAGATGAAGGAGCTTCCACATGTGTCATGTATTTGTCCTTCTCGAGAGCCATTGGTTCTCTTAAACTTCACTTGTCTCCTACCACCCTTAAATTGTTTGATGGATGTGGTTTCCAACCTTATGGACTCTCGAAATATTTCGTTGTATAGTTGAATGGAAAATTTGTTTCTGTCGACATTGAAGTGGTCGATGCACCCCTGAAGTAATGTACCCATTACCAGCAACTCAAAAATAATTGCTCTAATACCACATTGTGGCATACCCATCCACCTAGGTTGGTCCACGCCATGAAAAAAATCTCTCTCTTACCACTCTGATATCATTAAATATACTACAATGTTATGCATATGAATAGAGTGAAGCAAAATAATAAAAACATGCAATAATAATAATTTATACATATATATAATATAAATTCCATAATAGAACACCATAATTCATAACATTGCATTTGCATCGACACATAAAGACACTTATATTGAGTGAATTAAACACCAATTATGTGCAGACCTTCCACGTTCCTCCCAGCCATAGACCACACTTCTCATAATCTCAGCAGTGGATCATCCGTGAGATGAGACTAAACTCTATTCAGGCAAAGGAAGTTTTAAGCTAATCTAAGGTCTAAAATTCAACAACAATTCTTAGACTCGGGTTCCTACCTTAGAAACCATCCTATAGTCTCTCATTCCCCACATGCATGTCACACCCTATAAAATGTGCCCCTTCTCTTCTCAAAAGTCCCTTGGTTTCCCACTTCCCTTTTTGGGGCTTTAGTAATAGGTTGGACAGGAAGTCTTACAACCCTATAGTTGTAGCTCGACCTCTAGAAATTATCCTATAGTCCCTCATCCCCTGCATTCATGTCCTACCCTAGGAAGTGTGCCCCTTCTCTGTTCAACAATCCCTCGACTGGCCCACGTCCCTTTTGGGGATTCAACAGCAGGCCAGACAAGGAATCTCAAAGCCCTGTAGTTGTATCTTAGCACCTTTGGAATTAATTCTCAGTAGCTCTCTCACCTCAAGTGAATTCTCACGAGGTTGAAAACCCACTTCTTCAACAAAAAAAATATAGCACCTAGAGATAAATTCTTATGGGCCTGACATCCTACCTCTTCAACCAAGGGCCTAACAAATTGACTCTTTGGTCTGTAAAAGAATCATGTACCAGTACGGATGGTAGCATGGATTCCTAAAAAATGGTAGGAATCATGAATGAATAATATCTAGTAGATAGTAATTACACTATATCCCCAATATATATATATATATATATATATATATAGAGAGAGAGAGAGAGAGAGAGAGAGAGAGAGAGATACATGTTTCCTTTAAGATACATGGCACTGAAGGGTTTCCCTTTTACCACTTGTAATTCATTACCATCCCCCAGGAACTTAGGATAACATAAATCTATATACATACTTTAGACTTTAGGAATAATAATATAATATTCCTTTGGGATTAATCCCTCAATCTTAGCCCCTTCTTAGAGTCGTATATCCATTTCCCATCCTAGTGGAGTTTATTGCCCCATCTCTTTTGTGTGGAAGGTTGGCAGTAGTGATGTACTTTATTAAAATATGAGTGTTTACATATTACAATAATAGAAACACTGTTATTTTATCTAATCCGGGCTCTTTAGCCTAATAGCCACATAGATACTTTGTCCTATAATATCCTAGCTCAACATCCTATAAAAAAAAATGTACAATTGGGGTTCGGCCTAGGGGTATTAAATTCCCCTCCCCTTTATTTATGCATTGTCCTCAATGCAATATATACACATATACAATCAAAACTTCAAAAATATTAAAAACGTTGTGGGTATTCATCCTGTGTCATATCCTCATGCTCCCAAGTTGCATCCTCAGGACTGTGCCAGGTCCATTGGACCTTTACTATTCCCATGGATCAATTCCTGAGCTGATTGATCTTTTGGTCCAATATGCAAATCGGTTGCACTGGAAAGTCACCTTCTTGCTCCACCTGGATCACATTCCAATATATGACATGATTAGCATCAAGTACACACTTTTTAAGAAATGATAGATGGAATACATTATGAATACACATTGATGCAGGTAAGGAAGGCATGTATGTTATAGGACCAATCCTCTCTAGGATTTCGAACAATTCACAATAATGAGATGTTATCTTTGAAAAATTTCCTATCTTCAAGGAACT
Source organism: Picea glauca (assembly GCA_000966675.3). Lineage (NCBI taxonomy): Eukaryota > Viridiplantae > Streptophyta > Pinopsida > Pinales > Pinaceae > Picea > Picea glauca. Next base: position 221,957 of record JZKD02S0716839.1, on the reverse strand, counting down.
TCTTTTGGATTTTACTTTCAAGAACACACAGTCACCCACTTTGAACTCTCTGTGAGTTCCACTCTTATTAGCATAACTTGTCTTCCTACCCAAGGAAACCTTTTAATTCTATTTTATTCTCACCATTTGCTCTTTCATTTCCCTAAGTAATTCTGGTCCAACCATTGCTATGTCTACTGGGTTGTTCCACCTCACTGGTGTGTTACATTTTCTGCCATAAAGTGCCTCAAATGGGATCATCTTTAGAGATGCTTGATATCCATTTTTATAAGAAAAAAACACTAAATGAAAGTAATCCTCCCATTTGGATGGTTTATCTATCACATACATTCTTATCATCTCTTCTATCACTTGATTCACCCTCTCTGTTTTCCCATATGACTTGGGATGATAGGTTGTGCTAAATTTTAGATTGGTCCCAAATCCTTTGAATAATCCTTTCCAAAAATTTAATGTAAATTTTGGATCTATGTCAAACACAATTATGTTGGGTATACCATGAAGTCGAGCAATTTCTCTCATATAAATATCAACAATGTTGGTTTCCTTGTAAGTAAGCTTTACTTGAATAAAGTGGGTATCCTTAGTAAGCTTTTCCACCACAACCATGATGGAATCATGTTGCTTGGTTGTTATGGGTAGCTTGGTGATGGAATCCATTGTTACAACTTCCCATTTCCACTCAAGAATGGATAATGGTTGTAGAAGACCAATTGGGTGTCTATGCTCAGCCTTGACTTTTTGGCATTCCAAACACCTGGAAATAAAATCAGCAACCTCATTCTTCATACATGGCCAATAATATTGGCTCTTGACAACTACAATGGTTTTCTAGTAACCCGGGTGTCCAACATAAGGTACATTATGCATTTATTTTAAAATCATATTTATCAATTCCTGAGAATTTGACACATAAATTTTTCCCTTGTACATGATAATTTCAACCTTTACCAACTTATATTCTTCACTTTTCTACTGCAAATTACCTTGCTGAAATTTTTCCTTTACCTCCATGTATTTTTTATCTGATTTTGCAGCCTCTAAAATTTTGTCCTTAAAATCCGATTGGTACATGATAATGGATGAAACATGCATCTCATGCACCCATATGTTGAGTGCATTGGACACCTTGTTCTCTTTACCTTTGATATGCATAATATCAAAGTCACATTCGCTAAAAAGTTCCAACCACGTCTACTTTGTCTGGAATTTAGACTTGGCTTTCCATATAACTATTTCAGACCACTATGGTCTATCCTTAATTAAAATCCTTTCCCCACGAGGTAGTACCTCCACATATTCAAGGAATGCACTATGGATTCCAATTATAAATCATGAATAGCACAGTTCCTTTCATGTTCCTTTAATTTCCTTGATTCATAGCATACCACATGCTCATTTTGATTAAGAACTTCACCAAATCCTTCTTTACATGCATCAATGCATACAATGAAGGCATCATTTGGGTCATAAATATTTAATATTGGAGCACTTGTCAGTAAACATTTCAAGTCTTGGAAACTCCTTTCACAATCCGATATCCACTCAAACTTCACACCCTTCTTTTGCAAGGAAATGATTGGGTGTGAAATCTTTCAAAATCTTTCAATGAATATACTATAGTAACCTGAAAGTCCCATGAATGATCTCACCTCAAAGACATTCCTTATTTTTCGCCACCACACAATGGCCTTTATATTTTATGGCTCCACTACTATTCCTTCCTACGAAATGATATGGACCAAATAATGAATTTACTTATGGTAAAATGAGCACTTTCTCCATTTGGCATACAAAGGATGCTCCCTCAATAACTGTAATACCATCCACAAGTTTTTCTCATGATCTTCCTCATACTTAGAATATATAAGAATGTCATCCAGTAAAACAATGAAAAAAGTATCTAAGTAGTCCCTGAAAATACCATTCATTAAACACATGAATAGGGATGGTGCATTTGATAACCCAAATGGCACCACAGTGTTTCATAATGACCATACCTTGTTCTGAAGGCAATATTGTTGATGTCTTCTTCTTTAATTCTTATCTGATGATAGCCTAACCTAAGATAAATCTTGGAGAATATCTTAGCATCTTTCAGTTGATCAAAGAGGTCGTCTATCCTTGGTAAAGGGTAGTTGTTCTTCACAGTTACCTTGTTCAATTGTGGGAATTCAATGAAAATTCTCAATTTATCATCCTTCTTTTTTATCAAACAACACTGGGGCACCCCAAGGTGACACACTTGGGAATATATACCCCTTCTTCAAGAGTTATTCAAGCTTCAATTTCAATTCCTTTAGTTTTGGAGTGCTCATTCTGTAAGGAGTCTTGGATATCGGGGCTACTCCAGGCATCATATTAATGGAGAAATCAATATCTCTCTTTGGTGGAAATCATGTTATTTCTTTAAATACATATTCAAAATGATTTAGGACTACATAATATTCAATACTTGGCACCTTATCTTTAGGTGTCTCTTCTATATGTGTTGCAATTATTCGACACCCTTTCCTTAAACGTTTCTTCAGCTTTAAGGATGAAACTTCTCTGATGGTTATTTCCTTGGGAATTCCCTGAATTGTCCTCAAGTTTCCTTCCTCATCCAAAAAAGTAAAGGCCTTATTATAACAATCTAGGATAGCATGATTCTTTTTCAGCCAATCCATACCTATGAGGAAATCATATGATCCCAAAGTTATGATATTCAAATCTACTATTGTACTTAATCCATTCATGTCTATTGGACATATCTTAACCATCTCATTAATTTTCCTTTTAGCTCCTATAGCTAGTTGCACTAACCAAGGTTTTCCAAGATTTCTTCTTAGCAATTGAAAAATTTCCACCATATTAGGATCTAGGTAACTATGAATAGCTCTTGAATCAATTAAAATAGAAATGGATTGGTTTTTTATTTTACCCTCCACTTCAATCATATGTAATTGAAACTCATATTTCTTGTTATCCAAATTTGTATATATCCTTGGTACATTTATGCCCATGTCCTCCATTGTTTCATCTTTTTGTACATGGTAAGAAGTTTTCACTTTTTCACCTCTGTGAGGGAAATCTCTCAACACGTGATCTCCTCCACAACCACAACATTGAATAGGTGGTTTCCTTGGTATTTTCCCTATTTCCTCTATCATTCTGGGTTCTTTAGAGGTTGGTTGTCCTTGATAATTATTTCTGAAGAATAGTGTCTTGATCCCCTTCTTCCTATGTTCCATCTTACTCTTATTTTTGTCTTCCCACGCCCTTTGGAAAGTTAGTCTTCCTTTATGTTGATCATAAATACATTTACCCCTTATTTAGTTTCCTCTAGTTTCTTGGGATCATCATACTGTATCTTATCAATGATAAAAGATGACATCCCACTTACATACCTCTGAATATTAACATGTTCATCCTTGATGAAAGAAACATATTTCAGCAGCTCTAAAAACCTTTTCTCGTACTCATTTATGGTCATACTCTGAATATTGAGTTCAAATAACTCCTTCATTTTCTTAACATAGTATCATTTGGTCAAGTATTTCTTTTGAAAATACCTCTTGAATTCCCTCCAAGTAACCTTATTCTCATCAATGTGTTCACCTACACAAATTTGTCCCACCACATTGATGTTTTTCCTTTGAGGTGATAGATGGAAATTCTTCCTTCTTCTTGTGAGGAGTAGTTATGTAACTGAAATTAACTCCTCATGCCCAACAACCAGGTCTATGTATCCTCATCCTTGTATTCACCATCAAATGTAGGAGGATTGATCTTATTCATATCTCCTTGTAGCTCATCTATTTTAGGCCTCCTATTATGCTTTCTAATAGAGGATGGACTTGAACTACTATGTTCTCTCTCAGTTGAATGGCTTAGGGAGTGATGGTGATGCTTTCCAACATGTCTTGTTCTTATCCTCTCATCATGAGATCTGTGACTCCCTAATTTTCTTGACTCAGTCTCCTTATCCATTTTTTTCTCTATTATGGCCAAGCTCTTCATTACTTGATGTTGAATCCTTCTTGTTGCTCCTTGGCTTTCATAAACCTTTCATTATCAGCTTTATAACTTTGAACATCATTTTGCATATTTTTTATGGTTTCTACTAAGTTTATGCTTTTCTCCTTGCCTTCTCCATGTCCATTTGAATTTGTGCCTTCATTATTAAAACTAACTTACAACCCCCTAACTTCCTCTTCATGGTTGTAAATCCTATCGGTATCTTCCATTTTGTTGATCTCTGTGTTGATCATATTTTGATCTAAATTATGTTAACTTTTCAAAATGTGCAGGAAACAATATTTGTTAGACTAAATAATTTAACAGATTCATGAAAATTATGCAAAGTTCTATTCCAATAATGCATCAAAATTCTTTCTTCTGATTTCTTGTGAAATTAATTACCTAGATCAATTTTCTAGGTGGTTATCTATACTCTTCTTTCCAAGACCATTCCATGAACCCACCATCAACACTTATCCATTTTTCTATCTTTCTGGACTCATAATCTTGTCACCTTCCTTTCTTAATTCTATCTCACAAACTTGTGGCTCATAATCTTGTGACCTCCCTTTCATAAATCCTTCTGAGAAGTCCCAACACTTAGCCATTTTTCCATATTCAAAGACTTGCATACTCACTAACTCATAATATTATCCTTATTTTCATAAGTCCATCTGAGAAGTCCCAACACTCTTCCATTTTTCCATCTTTGTGGACTCACAGACTCATAACCTTGCATCCTTCTTTTCATAAGTTCGTCTGAGAAGTCCCAATGCTTAGTCATTTTCCATTTTCATGGAGTCATGGACTCATAAACTTGCATCCTTATTTTCATAAGTCCTTCCAAGAAGTCCCAACACTTATCTATTTTTCCACTTCTTATTGCGGTCTTGTGGATGTGACACTTACAAAAATTTCGAAGATCTTACTGCAGTTTTTTGGCATTGACACTTGGTCTACCACATGGCTCCACATCACCTTCCAACTGTAAACCCATCCAAAATTCACTTTTCACCATGGAAAAACAAATATTTCTTCTTCAACGTCATCCAACACATGGCCTCCACATCATGTCGACATCATCTTATGGAAAATACTTAGATTTTTTTTTTCTTATGTTTGAATTTTTTTTCCAAAGAGGCTCAATTCTTCACAATACCCATGGAAATTCTCTCAATCTTACTGTCATAATTTAAGAAAACAAATTTCATACATCCTTTTTTCGGCATTCTGTCAACCAGTTTGTTAGCATAGTTTGTAAATTTCACTTATGTGTTCCATTAATTGGCCCATCCAGGCTCAATGTTGAATATTGGGGCTCTAATACCATTTTTTAATGTCCCCATTACCAACAACTCCACAAAATTTTCTCTGATACCACTTTGTAGCATCCCAACCACCCAGGCTAGGCCACGCCATGCAAAAAATATCTCTCTCTTACCACTCTAATATCATTAAATATATTGCAATGTTCTACATATAAACAGAGTGAAGCAGAATAATAACAACATGCAATAATAATAATTTATACATACATACAATAGAAATTCCATAACAAAACATCATAATTCATAACATAGCATTTGCACAAACACATAAAGACACTTATCTTGAGTGAATTAAACACCAACTTTGTGTATAACTTCCATGTTCCTCTCAACCATAGACCACACTACACATAATATTACCAGTGGGTCACCCCTGAGCTTGGGCTAAACTCTACCTAGGGAAAGGAAGTTCTAAGCTATTCTAAGGTCTGACATTCAACAACAATTCTTAGACTCAGGTGTCTACCTTAGAATCCAACCTATAATCTCTAATTCCCCACATTCTTGTCCCACCCCAGGAAATGCACCCCTTCTCTGCTCAACATCCCCTTGGCTTCCCACTTCCCTTTATGGGGCTTCATCAATAGGCTAGACAAGAAGTCACAGATCCCTATAGCTAAATCTCAGCCTCTAGAAATCATCATACAGTCCCTCATCCCCACATTTGCATCCCACCTTAGGAAGCGTGCTTCTTCTCTGCTCAACAATCCTTCGACTGCCACACTTCCCTTCTGAGGCTTCAACAACAAGTCGAGCAGCGAGTCTCAGAGCCACGTAGCTACAACTTGTCACCTTGGGAACTAATTCCTAGTAGCTCTCTCACCTCAAGTGACTTCTCGCAAGCCTGAAAAGTCGCTTCCTCAACACAACAAATCTCTCACCCGGAGAGAAATGCCTATGGGCCTAAAAACCTTCTTATTCAACCATGGACCTGACAACTAAACTCTTAGACCTCTAACAGAATCAGGTACTAGTACACATGGTAGCATGGATTCCTGAAAAAATGGTAGGAATCATGAATGAATAATATCTAGTAGATAGTAATTACATTATATACCCAAATATATATATATATATATATATATATATATATATATGCATGTGTCCCTTAGGAAACATGAAACCCAAGGGTATCCCTTTTCCCAATTGTAATTCATTCCCTTCCCCATGAACTTAGGATAACATAAAGTTATATCCATACTTTAGAATTTAGGAATAATAATATAATATTACTTTGGGATTAAGCCCTCAAGCTTATCCCCTTATTTCCCATCCTAGTGGAGTTTATCCCCTCATATCTTTTGTGTGGAACGTTTGAAGAAATGATGTACTTTATTAAAAGATGAGTGTTTAGATATGAAAATAATAGGCACACTGGCCTTCTAGCCAATCCGGGCTCTCCAGACTAATAGCCACATAGGTACTATATCCTATAATATCCTGTCTCACCAGCCTATAAAACATATGTACAATTAGGGTTCATTCTAGGGGTATTACACCTAGATTATAATCATTTTCTTTGTTGCAGTTGGTTCTATGCGATGAATGTTGTCGCTTCCTCAATGTTTCATATTTTGAAATTTTCCCATTAAGGGAAAATTGTGACTGTTGACTAAATTGATTATTGCACTCCATATCTCAATAATTCTCTAGCGAATAATATCCCTTTCATGGGATAGTCTGATCTTAAGTATGAAAGTGTGGGGGTAGGTCTCCTCAAGGATTCCTCACTCATGGGATTTTCTCCATTACCTTCCCATGATCCCCCACATAAGGTTTCCACGTTAAACATGATTATGACTACAGTGTAATGATCCTTTGAATAATTGGATACTTGGGTAGTTTGTATCCCATCTGCCATTCAAACACTAGGTGACATCATGTCATTTAGTCTGTCGTAGTCCCATCTTCCACAAGGTCTGGTACCTAAGCATTCCCTTCCTCTGTCTATCTCCATTGATCCTCTTTCTTCCTCACTCTCTGGAGAACCTATCCATATTAGTAGCTATAAGTATAATCAAGTGAAAAATAAGAGTTGGTGGAAGAACTGAAGCTTGGGGTCATGTCTCCAACCTATGGGCATCATATTGAAGTTAAACCTCCAACTTCTTATGATGATGCTAGGGGAAAAGTACCAACCTTTGAACACAATGTTGGGAAAAAACCATCCAATAGGTATCAATCAACATACCAACCTCTAAACATCATGTTGGGAAGAGGCATGTTCATGGGTATTACTCCAAGCATAGTTTATTCTCATTTTCAATCTCGTTAAAAAATGAAACGAACTTCGAGCACGGTTTCAGTTTTTGTTTCAAGATCATTAAAAAATGAACTAGACTACGAGCATACATCATTGTCCTTCAAACTCATTAAACCACGAAGAGTCATATTTTGAGTAGTAGTTTACCCCTTTTTTGTCCTTGTAAGACTAACTATGAAAATTGTATACTCTAGTCAATCATGACTAGAAGAGTTCTCCCTTGTATTGTTTTACACTTCTTCGGGCTTGGGGGACTAAATTTATAAAAAAGAACATTTATAGAGTCATATTTAAGATCTTTTTAGACTCTCTAAACATGAAAAGACCATCAATATTTCCTTCTTTGGACTCGTAAAACATGCATTGAAGGACCCATATTTGGTCGAACCGCTCCTTCTTCATGTTTGTTAAACATATGATGAGGGACTAACAAAATATGATCTATACTGAGTATTTGTTATCCTCCTCAAGATCGTTCAAAAACAAAGAGGTACTCACCAATCATGGTGGGGGGGGGAATTGAAGGAAGTGGGTCAAGTTTTGGAAAGCAGCATGGAAATTGTTTATTGTCTCCCTTAAAAATGGCACCTATTTGCATCTCGTCTTATAGTTGGGTAATTGTCTTGTCTCTAATTCATACCAATCTGATGATTCCTCATACTCCTTCAGCTCACCCGAAGAGTGCCCCATTGATCACTGCAATATGTTTTGGTATATCTCTCACTTGAGTCAATGTTACCAAGTCACTTGTCGTACCTCAATGATATTCAAGGGAAGTTTCACTTCGAACCAACCACTCTAAAATATTACCATATTTAATCCTCATGTCAATTCATCCTCATTTGATCTATCATCTCATATCACTTTCCTATTTCCATTTCATGTCGATGATAGGGGAAGCATCATGGCCCTCCTTCGATGAGTTTGTTCTTGTCGACTTTAATGCATTATTCATGAATTAGAATTAGAAAAAAAATAGTACTTGGAGTTTGCATGCCTCAATGGAAGTTTTCCTCGCCTTCGACAATAGTTTTTCACCATTGGCCTTTTATCAAATGATTCCATGAATGTTCGACTTCAGCTCATTTATCTACATTCGCTGGAATGTACTAGGGTACCTTGGTATTCATCGTCATCATTGGTGATTTACCTCGCACTTTTTAACTATATATATTAATAACCGGTAATCAAGTGGTTTCTACCATGTTCTACATCAAGACATCTATTCACATGGATAGATTCTT
>JZKD02S0716839.1:196246-213070 GCA_000966675.3 Picea glauca | reverse complement strand
AATGTACTAGGGTACCTTGGGATTCATTGTCATCATTGGTGATTTACCTCGCACTTTTTAACTATATATATTAATAACCGGTAATCAAGTGGTTTCTACCATGTTCTACATCAAGACATCTATTCACATGGATAGATTCTTACTATTTTGGGGTCGATATGAAGACCCTAGGTTGGGTGCTCACTCTGTTATGTGTTTTACCCAAGATGTGATGGGGATCATTTGAATATGTAGAATATTCTAATATAAAAACCATATTTTCAATCTCACTAAGGCATATGCTATCACATAGATCCACTTTGTATTAGTCTGTGGCTATGTTTTTTATCATATTGTAGCTCCAATGTGTATTCTTTTCTGGCTATGATTAAATCATTTTGTGGAGGTATGGATCAACATTGTATCTCTGGTGGCCATATCCTTAGTCAGTACTTTCATGGATCTATAGGGTATTGGTTGGAAACCATGGTTTGAAACATTTTACTACAATCATAGGTATGTCTGCCTTAGGGATGATACATATATACTATTTGATGTTTGTTTGCAACTTCTATCAAGCTCTCCTACTCCATCACCCTTACATTAATATTTTGTAAATTGTTTCAGCCATCAATTTCTCCTTTGAAATCACACTTTAGGGGGTGTTGGACATATTGTCATTGATGTCAACAGTCGATGTGATGATATGTTGTTAATGATGAATTACCACATATGAGATTGTCATTGATGTCAATAGTATATCAGTTAATAGAAGATGTTAAAAAATATGCAGAGATCAAAAGAGAAAGCTCAGGAGGAGAAGCGAACAGTATGAATATCAAAGCTTAGAAGGAAGAGCACATTGCAAAGTATATCAAGTAGCAGAAGAAGCGAACATGATGAATCAATTCATGATTATTGTTGATCACGATAGGATCAACAATGTTCCTATGATCAAAGATCAGGAGAATTAGCGACTGACTATTAGTACATATAAGAATGCACAAACAGTTATTAAATCTCAGGAGAGTTAGTGAAGGAATAAGCACATTGCAAAATTATCATCGATATTGATAGAGATATTGAGAGGTCGACCATTGCACAAGAAAAGGTGAGAAGTCTCAGCATCCATCCGATTAAGGAAATTGATGGTGTTTATCATCTCATATAAGGGATGACAGTCATATAAGTGATTGTGGGCTTGAGGACCATTGGAGGATCATGTTTGTCGAATGAGAAATCGCCAAATCAACAACAGGGACAAATTGCAGAGTTTGGGTGTCGAGTTAAATCACTCGCAAGTTGTGGTTCCAAAATCATCATCACCCATTGATATTCTTCAAGAATCTTCACAACCCTTGGATCACTTTTGAGTGGAAGGACATGATAAGCAAGGCAAATTGATTGAGAATTTGATTATGTGAATTCCTATCAACTATTGGATCACTTTCAAGTGGAAGGACAGGATAAACTAGAAAAGATGCATCACAGAAAGATTGATCCGTCAAACAAATACCCTGATCAACGAACAACATTCTCTTTGGGTCTAAAGTTGTGAGGAGGTTACGCTCAGAAAATTCTGAGAGTTGAAATTCCCAAAATGAGAATTTTTGTCAGTCGTCGAATCATTTCAAAGTGGAAGGACAAGATAAGCTACAAGAGTTTCATCACTGACAGATCAAGTTGTCGATCTAAGTTCATGATTGACGAACAAGATTTAGTTCAGATCTAAAGTTGCAAGGAGGTCACACTCCAGAAAGTTTGAGAAGTGAAATACCTGAAGCCCAGAAATCCGAAATGAATAAGGACTGTCAAATTTAGACGACATACAAGGACCATTGGTTCAAGGTTGTTGGTCAGCAAAGCACCTCAACAAGAACATGCATCAAACCACATCTACAAGGACAAGTGATAGACCACATCAACAAACAATGTCAACAAAGAAGTGTGATAAACCACGTTAGTAGACCATGTCGTCAAATACACATGGCATAATCAGATGATGACATGTGTCAAGAGGAAATTGGTTTGTGCCATGTCAAAAAGTGAAGTAAGCAAGTTACGTCACTCTAGGAGAATTTCTTTGGGAGTTTTATCATGAACGAATGTCAAAAGTCTCGAAGGACGAAGGTTCAAAGTCGCTCTCAGTCGTCAATCTGAGATACCCTTTGAATACTATCCTGACCATTAGATCGAGGAGATGAACATGTTTCACATAGGGAGATATACATCAACGTCAACAAGAAATTGTGGCAGACCACATCAACAGTCTACATCAGCAAACACACGTGGCACAATTAGAGAACGACAAATGTCAAGATGAAATTAACATTTCGATTACGTGCAAATCACGAATCTGAGTGACATGTGGCAGCTAATCGGCTCGTGATGCAAGTAATTTACATCACTCCAGGAGTTTTTCTTCGATATTTTTACCACCAGCACTCGCCCAAATTCTTGAAGTCTCGAATGTCGAAGACCCGAAGTGGACATGAGACATCCGATCTAAAGATCACTTCGGGAGAATTCTCGACCATCAATCTACTTCAGTGGAAGGATAGAGTAAGCCGAAATGTTAACCGACAACAAGCGATCTCCACCGTATTATGAATTACGACAATAGGTGATCACTCTGGAGGAAAATGGAGTTGTGTCTATTCGAAATTTCCGAAGTCCCGAAGCAGACATAAGTCATCCAATCTAAAATATCACCTCAGAAATATTCCCAACCATTGATCATACTACGGTGAAATTTGAGGCTTGAGAATTCTGAATCTTGGAGACGCAAAAGGGGATCTCGACCATTAATCCAAGAGGGACACATGTCAGTAGTTTTTCAGCTCTGGAAGATTGATGTACGAAGGAAAGAATAGGTTGAGATTTGAAATCTCCAAAGTCCGGAGACCCAAAGGAGATATCAATCATTGATGAAAATACAATGGAAGGATAGCATAAGCATAATAGACAAAGTCTATGAGTAAATGGTGGACATCCATCTCATCGCCTGATTAAGCCTTGGTCGTCAGATTAAGCAATGAAGGATAGATGCAAGGATCGAATATAACCATTTATCTAGTTCCGAGATATAACATAAGTTGTCTGATCTATTAAGGAAATATGATTCAAAAGTTTTGAAAGGTTTCAAACTCAAAAGTTTTGAAGGGAAAAGTGTCAAAGTTACGGAATTCGTCCATCTCATTAGAATATTGGATCGTGATCATTGATGTGATAAGCACTCAAGAACTCGTTTGGGTTAGTGTTTGGTCACTGTCGTTGGTCATATGATATAGGATATTTTAAAGGTTGCGAAGAACCGAAAGGTGAAGACCCAAAGTCCCGACAGTCGTCCATATTATCAAGAGATTGAATCGTGACCATTGAATTGATAAGCGCTCAAGCGCCCGTCTCACCTAACATCTGAATAATTCCATTGGTCATATGGTAAAGAGATCTAAAGGGGAGAATGTAATGTGTCTCTTAAATTGATAAGTGTATGGTTCTACACCTATGATCATATGAATGGTTTGAAGGAAGCGCTAAATTTTGTCATCACATAGACGAAGGAAATCAATCCCTTCCTGTGATCGATTTACGAAAGTAATGGGGATGCTAGGTGTAAATTTGAAGACCCGAAATGATGATCTCAGATGGTCCCAAAATTTATTGTAAATAAACAAGTTAGTTATAACATGTTTCACAATTCGTTTCAATAACTTAAACAAGTTTTGAGCATAAACAAGCATAAATAAACCATGATTGGTTCACTTGGTTGTGGGCTTGGAAATTGATATAGATGGGCTTGTGAAAAGACAGGCTCATTGAGAAAGAGCGACCTGTGGGAAAAATGAAGGGGATACGGACCTGAGGTCCGTGCAAATATCAGAGAGAAGAAGAAGAGAAAGAAGGCACACATATCAGAGGAAAGCCGAAGTGAAGAAGGCATGGATATCATAGGAAAGATAAAGCGAAGAAGACACGAATTTCAGATAGAGGATGAAGTGTCGTGATGAGCGTTGATTGTATACCTTCGATCATGAAATAGAACTGATTCATTAATGAATCACTGCTACTAGAGTTGGTTAAACTCTAGTTGGATAGACTGTGTTCTATCAGCAAGATGGGTCTTTCTTGAGAGTTGGTACTCTCTAAGGAGTTGGTGCTCCTTACTTCAGTTGGTGCTGGGAAAATTAATATTACTATATTCATATCAATTATACAAAATCTTACACAAACATTTGGTGTCTCTTGTGTCCATTGTGATTATGATTTAAATGTTCTTAATCTGTTCAAGTATGCTTTATCTACTAACTTGTAAGTAGAAGAAAATTTAGAAAAGTCCACACACTAATTCACTCCCCCCCTCTTAGTGTGGGTGGTGTGTTCAACAGGGGGAATCTGTTACATGCCAAATTCCCACACTACTAGGTGTTGTACTTATGTATCTCATTCTACTAAGTTCCATAAGTGTCATATGCATCTTATCAAATGTTGTATGCACCTTACCAAGTGTTGCATGCACTTTATCAATTGTCATATACACCTTAATAAGTGTCGTATGCACTTTATTAATTGTTTCATCTTTGGCACCATGGAAGAGCATTTGTCATAATCCCTAATCAATGTGGAGGACAAGAACTTATCATGAGAAGGTCGAAAATTTTCTTTTTACCTTGAGATTTTGACCATTTTTAAAGGTCAACGCTCCCTTGCCCATGACTAGGGAGCATTGAACTCTTATCAATGCTCCCTTTCCCATGTATAGGGAGCATTGACAATGTTCTATGCTTCATACAGGGGGAGTTTTGAAGTAGTTAGAGGAAGTTTTGGTTGTTCTAAGGGTCAACTCTAAGATGCTCTTAAGTGGTTTTGGTCGATGGGTTGAGTAATGAGTCAAGTCACCCATATTCCCTCCATTTTGAGTAACAAAATCCTAACCTAAGGAGATAAATCCTTGACCATTTTATAAAATATTTCATGGTTGCTAAGCCTCCCAAATCCTATATAATGAGGCCACTCAAAGGTGAAAAGGGAGAGAAAGAATTTCAAAGTTTCAAACCTTTAATCATGGAGGAAGGAATCCATCGAAGCATCATCATTCTGATCTTGAGACATTCAAGCAAGGGATGTACTGGAGAGTTTGGAGGAGCTATTGAAATGTCAACGTTGGTTTGTAAGTACTTCACCATGTTTCCCCATTAATATAACTTGGTGTATTTCCTTCATATTGTTGTTTATACATGTATGTCTATATAGATATATCTAGTCTTGTCTAATGATATATTGTAGGAGTATAAGGTGTTTTTCTATTCTTTGCCAACTTTCTTCATCGTGATAGAATCTTGGACAACACGACTAAAGATTGAAGATCAACAAGGACAACTGTCAAAAAGGAGTAGGTCACACTTCTTTCTTCTATCTTCTCTGCCTATGGACACAAATAATATATCTAAATGAATGTCCGTGTCCATTTGTTAGTTTTTCTATATTAGCCAATAGGGGTCTATACATTCAATGGACATTTCACCTATCCACAGGGAAAATATTTTGTAACAATTTTTCTAATAATTTTCATGCTTTAAATTTTTTACTTCTGCATCCTACAATGTCTTCTCAATTTTTAAATGCAATCCAACAAAATACAAATATTCAATGTAAATACAAGGAATCACTTGGATTGCATGTCTTATATAGAAAATCTTCCATTACATCTTTATATCCAAATATCATGGAAATATCACACAAACTTTGAGACAAAAGGAGATCTTCATAGTGTTTAAGATCCTAAGGGACATTCCCATAAAATTGATTAGAAAGATGTTCATCCAATTTATACATAGAGTCATTAGGGACATTCCCATAAAATTCATTGGCAACTGCATTAGTCAATTCATACATAGGGTAATCATGGTCATTAATGATAGAATTTCTACTTTCGTCCCCTAAGGATGTCCACTAACTTGCAATTTCCCAAGTAAATCCCCAAGTTAATCTTAAAACTAAATTTGACATGGGAATTCTATTATTTCATATGGTTTTTGAGTTTTTCCCCAACTTCCTTAGGCTTGAATAGCTTTCCTAATGTCAAATAGATTCTTCCAAATAAAATCAGAGATAGGTTTTGAATATCCTATTGAGGTTAAGAAATAAGAAGCATGAGTATGAGAATGATCAAGAAGGACCTTTTACTTTTTGTTATCACTCATTTTTTTATACCTATCAACAAATGTACCAGAGTCCAAGAGCAAGTTCAAAAGGATGAGTACCTGAATTTTCTGGCTTATATTTTTCCTCTTTTTCTTCCTTAGCCATTTTAATTACTTGAATGACTTCCTTGCATTTTGTACTGAGATGAGACAAAAATATTAGCATCTCTTTTAAACTCCTTTTTATTTTTCTCATTGTTCAAAATAGTATAATTCATCTTCCTCTTCTAAAATAGTAGCTTTTACACTAAGCTAGAAGAAGGCTTCTTATCTAGAGATTTTATCCAAAGATTGCCACCTCCAAGAATTTTGTCGTCGTAAGTATAGGATGATATTGGCTAGATCCTACATGTTCTTTGATATTTTCAAGAACATATTCAATTTTGTCAATCCTAGAAAGAGTCGCATGTAGCAAGACAGATCGACTTTTCAATTCATCAGACAAGTCTTTTTGCTGATTTAAATCTTGTTGAATATCAAAGACATGATTTTGGACTTCTAATACATATGTGCCTAAATCATCTACACTTTGACGAAGACATAATGTCTGATAATTACTATTATTCAATTGTTTGCATTAAGTTGACATCTAGGTGCTTCATTAGGCCTTCCTGGAATGTTAATATTTTATTACCAAGACTAGAGTTATTTTCCTGGAATGTTAATATAGTATTACCAAGACTAGAGTTTCTTTATTACAATGGAATTGTCCTTTCTTTTTCTATCGACAGAGTAGGCCTAATTATCTTTATTTCAAATTTTTTTGAAGTAGGACAATATTTACATCTATTATGTTTCTCTTTATGTACAATTGGACTGTCAATGACCTTTAACCTGTGATCTGTAAGAGATTGATTCTTCTGTGAGTTAGATCTCTCTCCTAACAATGGGAGATTGCTAGGAGTTTTTATTGGCATTCTTAGACTTGGATATCTAGTAAATCGAATGACTTTTTGACTAGAGGATGATGTACTAATCGACAATCTTCTAGGTTATGTCTTATTGGAAACACTGAACAAAGACAAACTCTTGGTTACATTCTGAAAGTAATTTGTGAAAATTTGGGTAAAATAGGTGGTATAAAATTTAGGTAAAATATGTGGTATATTTCCTAGGCCAGCCACCAAACTTTGGTCATTAGTGTGGTCAACGAGAAATATGCTACGATCAGTGAGAAATATACAACTTGATGTGCATCATTGAATGTTGTTGTAGGTGGTATATACACCATAGGATATATCCTGGTGTATATACCAAGATCATCCAATGGTGTATATACATCCTTAGATATATCTTGGTGTATATATCAAGATGATTCAATGGTGTATATACCACCTACTGTAGCATGGAATGTTGAGTAGCAGGTTGTATATTGTCTGTTGTCACTCAATAGGTTTGAACAAAGAAGGCATGAATGTATATACCAAGATGATCTGATGGTGTATATATTGCCTGCCACAACATGGAAGTATGGAATGCTGCATAGAAGGATGTATATTCATTGCCTTCATGCATTAGTTTTGAAAAAAGAAGGCATAATTGTATATACCAAGATTATTTGAAAGTGTATATACCACCTGCGCCAACATGGAATGTTGAGTAGCAGGTTGTATATTTCCATCCTTCAGAAAACAGGCTTGAACAAAGAAGGCATAGTCATGTGTGAAAAAACAAGAAACAAAGCAGACAATACAAGAAAACAGAGTAGACAGATCATGAACCAAAATGTGCAGAGCGCATTTGATTAAGGGAAAACAATTGAGCTAAATAAGCTCCAATGAAACAAGAAAATCAAGAACCTGATAGGAATCCTAAGAGACTCGTACAATGGCCAGAACAACTGGTAGTGTACAATCACTACTACATTGAAGTTTACAACTAACACTCCCTCTTAAATTCAATGTTTATAGACATCATCACTAATAAAGCCTAAGTGTTGCATTTGGGAATCAAAAAATGGATTTACCCAATGGATTATAACAACAACAAAAAAATTAGAAATGAAAATGTTTGTTGGTCTATGTCTCAGCTAGGCTTACAATACATAACAAAAAAACTAGACTTCATCTTTTCGTGTGAGTTATGTTTCTTCTTTCTCTTCTTCCAAACTATGTAATGTTCTAATCTGGTCATTTTTTTTCATTTTTTCCTTGATATTGAAAGCTCCATGATTTGCCTTTTTTCTTTGTCCCTGCAACTTCATATTCATAATTTGATCAATCTTCTTATGCCCATTTCTTTCATTTTCTTCTGCAACAATTTGTCTTTGACGGTGGGTTGGTGCAACCTCTGCAAACTATCATTAATTCCCTTCATAGATTGGGCTACACAATCAGCATATTGCTTCCACATTAACTCAGAAAAAAATCTAATTTATTCAAAATTCCATTGCATGAAGATGGTTTCAAACTGGTCTTCATTGAAATCCTCATCCATGTCTTCATCTTCTTCTTCTAGATGCTCACCTGCATACTCAAACAACTTGTCAATCTGATATAAAACATTATAACATGAACCATATTGGTTCTATTCTTTTTGTTCTTTTCTGAGAGCCCTCTCTGTTTCTGCAACCAAATCTATCTCCCTCACAGATATGAGGCAGTCACCATCATCATCATCATCATAGATTGACTGTTCAATCCATTTCAAATCTGCATCAACAACATTAACTTTTTCTTTAGTTGCTTCATTGGGAGCCATAAGTGTAGTAGCTTGAATGATACTGTCATCAAACCTTCTTTCAAGCACTTCTTCTGTAGTCAACAAATCATCCACTTGGTTCTCAATGCCAAGTATGATTCCTCCTCCAAGCATCAATTCATCAATTTTCTTCTTCTTTTCCATTATTTAAAGGAACTCATCATAAGATAGGCTATCATCATCAAATTCAACTTCAATATTTCTTACTTATGTTTCAAAGAAGCCAATTTCTGCACAATGTTCATCAAAAAACATTGATGTTGATCCTTTGTTATCATCAACAAACACTACTAGAATCATTTCATCAATGCGGGTTACTGTACTGATAGTTTCACCATCAGTTTCTGCAATTTTCTCATGCTATGCTTCACACACAGATGCACCTTTTTTCTTTTCCCCTGGTAGCTCTGCTTCAGACACATATGCTTCTTCCAGAGTGACAACATTCAACAAATTGTTGCTCCCTCTTTTATTGTACTATATTTCCAAAATACTCTAAACTTCTTTCAAAGATGTTGTTGTTGCAACCTTGTGAAACATATTGTCATCCAAGTCTTGTTGGATGATCTGCAATGCTAATGCATCCCTTTCTCGATCATGTAGATTATGATAACAGTCTACAAGACACAAAAAAGAAGTCATTCTAACAGACCAACATTCAAAATTCTTACCATTATACTATGGCGGTAACGGTAGACTCATGCTCATGTTGCTCCAAATATCATCAATTTGCCTCTAATCTTCTTCCTGTGTGGGCTCCTCATGTATAATTGGAACCTCTCCATTTGTCTTTGTTAAATATGTTGCCATTGCTTTGTTGTTATTTTTCCAAATCTGTTTGAGATCTCTTATGGACTTCATGAGTTGTCTTTGTTGACCTATGACATTGTTTCTTGGATGTTCATTCACCAATTTGATCACACTTGTGGATCGACCATTCTATCTCGTCACTTGTACACTAAATGACATGAAGATTCCATATCCACAATTTGACTCTTATGACTCTATTTTACTCTTTTCATGAAGAAAATACATAGCCAAAAAAAAATTGTTGTAGGATCATAGAATTGTAAAAAAATTAGATCTACATGGAATTTCATGTTTCCTGGAATGGATCTTGTTGGCTCTGACTATCCAAGCACAAGATCTTGCAAAGTTAGAACTCTAAGCCATGTTCTCTTTGACTATGACCCTTTAATGGAAAAAGAGAGCCATCTAAGTTTACTTGAGAGGCAATGCTTATTACTTTTTAACAAAGATAAATTTTAATGTTAAGACCTCATATGACCAAGGGCAGAAAACTAGGTGCTCCAGGGCTTTGGGCTCCGAGAGTTTCAATATGTCAAAACCTCAGTTCCTTCGAATAATTGAAGTCCCGAACAATAATGAAGAATAATGGTCCTCGTTGATCTGAGATCAACAGCTCACAATTTCTCTGGGACTCCAGGGTTCAGAGCCTTCCATCACTCTAATATATAATATACGCGAAGTGTCGAAGTGGTGAACCGTCTGGAGATGCACAGATATAGCAACGCTAAAACCTCAGCAAACCAATCGCTGAGATCTTCTCCAAGACTCTGACTTTTAGGTGTCTTTCAACCATGCACTTTGTTTCCTCTTGAACTCCAAACTAGCGGAGTTGTAATATGTTGTCCGTGTGTCCCTCATCGCTCAATGAGCAAGATTGGCTTCGGCCTTCGGGTCTCTGGGTGTTCTCACGACTCTGCAACCTGTTTCCTTCGGAGTGCAAATTTTCCAGTCTTTCGGATTGACGCTGTGTGTCCACTCCGATCAATGGCAAAGATTAACTCCAGCTCCTGGTCCTTTAGGAATTCTCGATTTAGTGCAGCTTAATTCTTCTGGAGTGTTGGTGCTCTAGACCTCTTATAATTTGCTGCCATGTGGCTTGAACACCAATGGCATGAATTTACTCCGCTCTTTGGAGCTTCGGGCAACTTGCCAATACAAGAGAGACACAGATTTACGTGGTTCACCCAGTGTGGGCTACGTCCACCAGAGAAATTGCCAGGTCCTTCCTTTATTATTATCCAGCAAATGAAGGGATACAACCTACAGCAAAACCCTGTAACTTCCTCTTCTTTCTCTCACAGTCTCCTCTCTCATAATACAATATTCACCATCAACCATAGCCGTAATACATTTCCTTCATAAAAGAGGGTTGCCTTCTAGGGCAAAAAACCTTAACATAATCTCTATCATTAGATCTGCAACCTTATAATGAACAGTCCATATTTACAATGAAATTACAATATACATTTACAAAGAAATTTTTCCTTCGGGGGCTTCGCCCTTGAACCCCCGCTGGGGGCCCGCTTGCCCCTAGACCCCCTAGCCGGGGGGGTAGCCCCCCCGGACCTCGCAGAGGGGGTGCCCCACCTCTGCACTCCCCCGCGTGGAAGAGTGTACATACTTTTGGGGTGTAAATACTTCATGGGGTATAAACACGGCTGAAAACAAGGACCTCTCAATCAGGAAGATAATCAAGCTCCACAACCAACACGTCCTCTGGAGTACAAGATCACATGGGGATCTTTTGACACCTATTTACTGGATCCAATGGTCTAGCTTCGCTTAGGATTCCGAGACTTCGGGAATCCAGTGTCCTTTGCACATAAGCTCGAAAACTTCTGGACTCGTGGAATTCGGAGGACTCCAAATGTTAAACCTTGCAGGCCTTTTCTTGATCGAACGACTACTATTGCTCGCAGCCAGATCTAATGGGTGAGATATGTTTGGCTCCTCTACACACTCCTCGATCTATCTAGGCTTGATCTAATGGCCCAGATATGTTCCCGCAGCCCATCTAACGGCTGTTGTAGCTTCTCCTATGCTACTTCTGCATTTTCCTCCTGAAGAAGGGATTTCACAAATTCTTAAACGCTTTGTTCTTTGAATCTCTTTTTCCAGAGCTGCCTCCACGTGCTAATGTCTCCAACGCTCTTCTGAGCGGACTGCTCTCCAAGCTCTGTGAAGAGTCTTACCTCCCGCGCTATGATACCATGACAAAACAAGAAACGAAGCAGACAATACAAGAAAACATAGTAGACAGATCAAAACCAAAATGTGTAGAGTGCATTTGATTAAGGGAAAACAGCGAAGCTAAATAAACTCCAGCAAAACAAAAAAATCAAGAACATGACAGGAATCCTAACAAAGTCGTACAGTGCCCAGAACAGCTCACAGTGTACAATCACTAGTACATTGAGGTTTACAACTAACATGCCCCCATTCCGTATCGACACTTTCAGTATAAAAAACGAAGGTGCGTCACTTGTTTCTATGAAGGTGCACTTGTTTCTGATCAACTCAATCATTCAATCAAATATGATAACTGAGATAAAAAAAAACGAAGGTGCGTGCCTATGAAGCTGCACTTTTTGATATTCCATTGTACGTTCGGATCAACTCAATCAAAGATGAGAACTGAGGGTCGCCCACTAGTGAATTTTTCTTTAGATTATTTGAATAGCAAACTGGTGACTTGCTAGATTTTTACTAAGTCATGTGCCAATTTGGGTATCTGCACTTTTAGTATTAAAAACGAAGGTGCGTGTCTATGAAGCTGCACTTTTTGGTACTCCATTGTACGTTCGGATCAACTCAATCATTCAATAAATATGATAACTGAGATAAAAAAAAAACGAAGGTGCGTGTCTATGAAGCTGCACGTTTTGATATTCCATTGTACGTTCTTATTCAATCAAAAATGATATCTCAGGGTCGCTCACTAGTGACTTTTTTGTTTGAGATTATCCGATTAGCAAACTAGTGACTTGGTGGATTTTCTTTATGAATTTGATAGAGTTTTTGATGGTTGGAACTGACAGTTTTAATCACTGAAATGAATTTGATAGAGTTTTTGATGGTTGGAACTGACAGTTTTAATCACTGAAATGAATTTGATAGAGTTTTCGATGGTTGGAATTGTCAGTTTTAATTACTGAAATTGTAATATGGAATATTTTAAAAATCCATTTAAGATATCAAAATTTGCCAACTAACAAAATTTAAAAATCGATTTTTTTCATAATCTAGAGACAGTTATTACACTAACAGAATAGCACCACAGATTTTCCATTATAGAAGCTTGCATGTGGAGGCATTAATTAAGATGCGAGCTTGCATGTGGAGGCATTAATTAAGATGTCAAGACAGAGGACAGCAGTAGTATGCTATAAACGAGAAAATAGCATTGTTCCATTCAGTTTGAAAGCATATCATCCTGTGGTTACCAAAATTTCATAACTGTGGCCTGGAATTTAACCTTTCATAGGAAGGTTTTTTCATTTTAAGACATATTTGACAGTTAGATACCAAATCTGCACGCAGGCATGTAAAATCAGAACCTGCCAAATCTAAGTTTTACTAGGTCAGGTATTCGTCATAATTGTTGGTAGGTATGGTAGGTACTTAGCTTAAAGTCTACTGAAACTTACTGTATCTATAAACTTGATAGGTTCATTCTAAGAGTAAATGAAACAGTAAATGAAATTTGATGTTGTTATTGATTTACTCAAAGTTTAGATGTAAAATTTGGACTCAGCCATCATTGATGGCTTGCAATTTGCAATTAATTTGGTGCAAATGTTTTAGCTATGTTTCTATTTCCCCACAAAAATATATAAAAAAATTGGTACTCATAAATCTACCAAAATCATAAAAGACAAGCATAAAAACCAAATAACCATCACCAAATTTTCATTTTCATTTGATAAGTAAAATAAATTTGAAATTCCAAACCTGCTTGTGATACCAAATTGTCATCATATACCTTTGAAATTGATTGAACCACTGTAAACTAAGATGGAATATTTTTGGACAGAGTAACGGATGGATGAATATTATGTATATCGTTGAAAACGTGAGGAATTTGTAGAATAGAGTTTTAAATATACTCCTACACTTTATCAAATGTTAAAGAGATAAAGACTTGTATCATTCACTACTTTCTCTCCCGTGAGCTCATCTCCATTGCAGATTCGAGCATCCAATGGGTATTGCTCAAAGTCAATTGTTATTGACTTTACTACATACTTATTAGATGCTCCAAATTTATGATAATTCCAAATTTATGATATTTCTTACTGTTTACACATAAAATTTATGGTTGATCTTATGGGTTACATAGATGACTGTCATTTTGGATCCTTTCTAAATATTTAATTAACGACTACTTCATTCTCTAACCTCAATCTTATGTGCATAAAAATTCTTCATATTTACGAGGAACTCATTTTTACTTCACATCTTTCTTCTCGATAATATGATATATTCATAACATATTCTTTATTTTGTTATTAAATATTTAATAAGTGATATAAATTTATTTTCCATTAAAAATATAGTAGTTTTAAAAGTTATTTTGCAAATGTTGTTTATTTTTAGAAGTGTTGTTTTTTATATTTTTATTTAAACATAAGCAAATATTTTAATTTTAATCTAATAATTAATAAATTTAATAAATACATCTTAAATATAATATCTAATGTTTTTTTTTAATAGATTTAAGATTTAAATGATTTTTAATTAATTAATCATAATCCCCGGATGGGGTGACATGCGGTAATACCTCGCCACCTGGCTCTGCATTGAGCCATAGCATAAATGTTGATGGCAGCCACCCATCCTCTCCGCATTTACGATGGTAGTCGGCCATTACAGCCGCTATACGGAGGAGGGACTCCTCCCTCACGCGAAAACTCTCGCTCACACCGCACTCAGCATGATAGGGTCTATGGATAGACAGACGAATCTGGTTTTTGGCAATTTGCATTTTCGAGTGCCTGGACAGAGCTGGTTTGCTCTTGTTTTGGGTCTCCCCGTCGGTTGGGAGCTCTGGTGCAACTCTGGTTCCTTATCGTCTTGGCTCACTCTCGTTTTGCTTCATCCTCTCTGCATTGTTATATACCACTCGACAACCATGACCAGGAAGCGAGGTAGGCCTCACTGTGGCTTGGCCTAGTACACCCACAAAGAGCAGAGGCAAAGGAGGGAGAAACTAGAGCGCACTCTGTCGATGGCGACCTCCATTCTCTAGAAGAGGGCTCGCGCTGACCAATTGGCTCTGCATGCCATTATTGCTAAGACTGGGATGGAGCGTAACAGTTAAACCATGGCAATTGAGCCTGGAAGCAGAATGGAGGGTAGCGTCGCAGATGAGTTTCCTACCTGCTATGTTGAAGAAACGTCGTTCATGGAGCAATTAGTCACCACCTCGAAACCCCAAGCCATGGTGCCAAACTCCTAAGTTGGAAGCGGTCCTAAAGATGAGACAGCAAAACATTTCTCTGTGTGCATCATTGAGGAGATACTGTGGGCGGGTGACTATAGCTCCACCAGCCATGTTGTGCAGGTAACGATCACGAACGAAGCTCCGGAAAAGACTTGCGTTGCAGGGAGCGCGGACGAGACCAGACCTGGGATGAAGAAGGAAGCGGCCGATGCAGAACTGTCTGAGGTCGAAGCCAAAGCTGGGATGAACGTGGAAGCGGGGAACGTAATCTCAACGACGTAGGTAATGACTTGCATGGTCCTTTCCTCCATGCAGAGCATCTGGCTCTATTGTTCAAACTCCGAGGCCGCATGGAAGACTAGGAGCACAGATCCCTTCTCATGGGAAAGCGTCTGGACTTTCTCCTTGACACGTACTCCAATGCTCCAACAAAGAGGAAATGTCCATTCTATGTGCAGCCATTCGCCATCCCAGCCAGGTCCACATGGCAGACAGGTAAGGGTGACAGGTCACCGAGTATCTAGGTTCTCCTATGCTAGTTTGTTTTATGTTTAATCATGCTATTGCTACATGTGCACTTGACCTATGGCCATCTGTCCTGGTTTCCTTCGGGCAGGACAGAGGGCAAAACAGTTTTCCAAACTGTGTTGGTTTATGGTAAACCAACAACATTTTTGGTGGTTCGGAACTATATCTCTGTGTATTTTGTCAATATTTCTCTGATAACTTAATATAGCAGGTTCTACTTTTTTACTTAAAAAAAATAATAATAATAATTAATCATAATAATTAGTATATGGAAAAAAAAATATTATATAAAACCTATTTGTGTTAGGTAAATATTTAAAGTTTTAAATCTATTATAATTATCTTTTAACTTTTATAAAATATGATAACATTAATAATATCATTTATTATGAAGTTGACAAGGTTGATTTTATTGAGTGGTAAAGTCTATGGAAGTATACATATCCTACCCACTCAGGTTGTATCCATCCTATCCTTTAAGAAAGATTCTCAAAACCAAATAAATAATAAGTAATAAAAACATAAAAATGTATTTAAGAATAAATGTATATAAATTATATCATGATAAAATACAAAAACTTACCCTAAAAATAGTCTTTTAATTACAATCTAAGAAATGCATGATTTTATATTTACTAGTGAGTATCTTATACCTATTAGTGAGTAAAATAATAATGAAAATAAATAAATTGTAGGTAAATCACCACTAAATTTAAATATAAGTTTGGTAATTTAAGTATAATTTTAAATAAGATGGTGAGTGTAAGTTAATGATGGTTTCTCATTAAGCATTAGTGGCAATGCAAACATAGAAAAATAGGAAAAGTAGGAAATTGAATTAGCTTTCGGAATATAAAACTTGTATTCATAAAAATTATGAATTATGAATAACTATGTCAAATTTGATTTTTTCTAACATTGGTAACACAAATCAATTCTCTCTCTCTCTCTTTCTCTCTCTCTCTCCGACCTCACCCTCCCTATCTCTCATTCACTCTCTCTCTCTCTCTCTCTCTCTCTCTCTCTCTCTCTCTCTCTTGATTTCTCTCCTACGTTCTCTTGCCTCCCTGCTATCACTCCCTTCCCATCCCTTACTCCCCCTCTCTCTTTACTTCTTTCTCCCTATCCCTCTCTCTCTATATACATCGATCGATCTCTCCC
>JZKD02S0716839.1:113610-152407 GCA_000966675.3 Picea glauca | reverse complement strand
GGAGCCGTTAAACTCGTCAGGGTGGTCCATACCAAACGGCTTGGGTTATTTAGACAACCTCGGACCGGTTCCACTCTCCCAGTTGACGGACGGTCATTTTCGCCCGTCAACAGGTATGAGATCAATTATTCCATGACTGTCTGGATTCATGGGTAAGGCCCCTAGGACCTTCTCATGGGGAGGAATCTCTAGGTCACCGTCTTATGGAAATAGAGTCACACATAGAATAGTTGTAGAAGGTATATCAATGGTAGCGATTACAATATCCCACTCATCACCAATGATGCAAGTAGGTCCACGACCTTCTTGGGGAGAAACTAGTAGGGGCAGGGGCTCCGGGGAAGGAACTCATTTCAGAGGCCTTCACAAGACAGTGTGTAGGTTCCATCCCATGTTAATTTTTTGGGGCGTGGAGGACCCCACTATCAACTTGACTGTCCAGATTCACAATTATTCTTTGTGTATAGAGAAGGAAATTCCCCAATGGGAAGAGCGAGTAGTAGCCACCATATTTATGCAGCAGTCAATAATCTCCAGGTAGAACATAATATCATGGTGGTGGAGTTGTCATCTATGCTAAAATATGTCAATGTCAAAATTTTGTTTTATTATGGTGCTACATATGGTTTCATTTCACCTTTTGCATTATAAAAGTGTGGGTTGGTAGCCTATGATCACGATGAATTCAAACAAGTCGAGATGGCTTCAGGGGAAAAAAAGGTGGTAGGACCTAGCGTCGATAATTGTCTTGTAGATCTGTGAGTGTGTACTACTAGGTTGAAGGTGTACGTCACTACCCTAGGGACACATTATCTAATCATCAGGATGGACTAGTTATAAGCCCATCGAGCTATGGTAGATTGTTTCGCAAAGAGGGTGCTTTGTGTTGATGATGAAGAAAGGTCAGTAGAGATCCATGGTCTACGGAGGAAGGTGTCTCTACACTTTATATCGATAATGAAGGTTAAATGCTACATAAGGAAAGGTTGTCTATTATATGTAGTGGAAGCAGTCACTAAATGGAAAGGACCCTCTATAGATCACTATCCAATTTTTTCGGAATGTAAGGATGTTTTTCCAAAAGAGTTGAAATGATTTCCTCCTGAGAGGGAGCTTGATTTTACCATTGAGATAAAAAATTATGTGGGTCCAATTTCCAAGACATTGTATAGGATGACAGTGCCAAAACTTTGTGAGTTGCAGAGGCAGTTGAAGAAACTACTTGACTTAGGGTTAATAAGGCCCAATGTCTCACCTTGGGGTGCACTAGTAATATTTGTCAAGAAGAAGGATGGTTCCTTATGATTGTGTATAAATTAAAAGGAATTGAACCATGCTATAGTGACGAATAGGTATCCAATGCCATAGATAGATGATATCTTTGATCAAATGAAAGGAGCAATGGTTTTCTCAAAAATTGATCTGCGATTAGGGTATCACTAGTTAAGGATTAAGGCAGACGATATTCCTAAAACTTTCTTTAGAACTCGGTTTGGGAATTATGAGTTCACTGTAGTTCCTTTTGGTTTGACTAATGTACCATAGTATTCATGAGCCTCATGAATGGTGTATTCTGAAAGTACTTAGACCATTTTGTATAAGTCTTTCTTGATGACATCCTCATCTATTCCACAAATGAAAGCGAACATGAGGAACACTTGTGAGTGATGTTGTCATGCTATAGAGAGAACAAGTTGTATGGAAAGTTGTAAGAGTGTTCTTTCTTCCAAAAAGAGATTCACTATTTAGGTCATATCATTTCGGGTGAAGGAATTTCGGTGGACTCGTAAAAGGTGAAGGCCATTATGGATTTTCCACTACCAAAAAATTCTCATGAGTTGAGAAGCTTCATGGGGCTAGTTGGCTATTATCAAAGGCTTGTGTAAGGGTTATCAAAGATAGATAAACCCATCACCACCTTGAAACACAAGGGGATCATTTATGAATGGACAGAGGAATGCGATATTGCATTCATTTTGATTAAGAGGTTACTAACTAGTGCACCAATTCTACAAGTGTCGGATATGGAGAAAGACTCCACAGTGTGCATGGATTCCTTGAAGAAAGGATTGGGGGGCGTTCTAATGCAGGATGGGGGAGTGATAGCATATGCATCAAGAAAGTTGAAGAAACATGAGGAGCTATATGCTACTCATGATTTAGAGTTGGCAGCTGCAATTCTATCCCTGAAGCTTTGGAGGAATTATCTAGTGGAACGAAGCTTTGAGCTCAAAATGGACCATGAAATCTTAAAGCATATATTCACTCAAAGGGATCACAATTCTAGGCAGAGGCGATGGAGTGAGTATGATTTTAGAATTTCATATATCAAGGGAAAGGAGAATGTGGTCACAGTTTCCCTTAGCAGAAGAACATGTATCTTCTCCTTGGTGCCCTTAAAATTTAATCTGAGGGAGCGAGTGTTAGGGAAACTTCTTGGAGATAGTTGGTATTTAAAGGTTACTTCAACCCTCCAGAGTGGGAGGAAGTTAGAGCCAAAGTATGAAGGATATATCCTTGAAGTAGATGGATTGTTAAGATATCAGGGAAGGATGTACATCCCTGAGGGTGGGCATATTCAAAGCATCATACTCAAGAAATCCCATAGAGAACTTTACTATACGTTTATAGGTGTGAAGAAAATGTACGCAGATATGAAGAAGATTTTCTTATAGCTATGCATGAATTATGATGTAGTCCATTTCGTTGCCAAGTGCCTTGAGTGTCAGCAAGTGAAGGTTGATAATAACCACCCAATAGGTCTGCTACAATTGCATGATGTTCCTATGTCCAAGTGGGAATTCATTTCTATGGATTTTGTTGTGGGACTGCCACTCACATCACTAAGGCATAATGTCATTCTTGTTATAGTTGATAAGCTAACCAAGAGTGCTCATGTTATTCTAGTTAGAGACACTTACAATATCACTGATGTGGCACATATTTCTATAAGTGAAGTCATCCATCTACATGGGTTACACAAGAATATCATTTCAAATAGGGACTCTCGATTTACCTCTAGGTTTTGCACAAGTTTGGAGTCAACGTTGGGGAATCAGTTGAATTTGATCATGACATATCATCCCAAAAAGGATGGGAAAACTGAAAGAGTAAATCCAGTTATGGAAGATATGCTTAGGATGTATATTATGGATAATCAAACCCATTGGGAGAAGTACATACCTTTGGTAGAGTTCCCCTACAATAACAGTTTCAACAACTCCATTGGAATGTCGCTCTATGAAGTTTTTTATGGAAGGCAATGCAGGACACCATTGAATTGGGAAAGGTTAGAATATCGATTGATAGTAGGGCCATAACTGATTCAAGAGAAGGAGGAACATGTGATTCAAATTAGGCAATGATTAAAGGAGGTGCATGATAGAAAACAAAGTTATGTTGATGCACATAAGACTGATCAAAGTTATAAAGTTGGAGATCAATTTTTCATTCATATCAGGCCTAATAAGAGCAACATTTTGTTTGGGAAAGGGACAAAGTTGTCGCCTCGGTTTATATGGCCATTTAAAATCCAAGAAAGAATTGAACCCGTTGCCTATTGCCTCATGCTGCTATCCCATTTCCATAAAACTCATAATGTTTTTCATGTATCTGTTCTACATCATTATGTTGTTGACAAATCTCACAAGCTAAATTGGAAGTTGGAATTGTGGGTCTCGGACACAGGAACCATCATGGTTGAACCATTACACATATTGAACCGTAGGGTCTGACAGCTCAAGAATCATTTTCTAAACCAAGTTAAGGTCTAGTGAGACAAGTATATCTGACCAGGAGCTACTACTTGGGAGGATGCAAAGAACTTACGAAGAAATCATCCCTCACTTTTTTTACCACCTTGGGAATATGTTTCTCGAAGGTTGGGTGTATGTAATGCCACATTTTGTCTTACACAACTAGAATTACTTATGGCCTAATCGTATCTTGTTTTTTTATTAACTGTGAAAGTATTAATGATACACTTAAAATCTTAGACATATGGACCTATGTGAATGTCAATACTATGAATGTTTATCGTTATTTGAATTATGATGGATGTTATGCAATCTAATTCTAGCTTGAAAATTTTGAAATTTAAATTTGTTGGTACATGGATACCGAGTTAATGATATGATTAAATGCATTTACATGATAATAATGTATGGATATGTATGATATGTGATATAAACTAATCTGCAGGTTAATGGGCTATGAAATAACCAAGATAATGATAATAAATGCTTGATGTTGTGAACATCAACCGAGAAATAGTATGGTATGAATCTTTGTATGTGAAATTATGTTGGTTCAAATGCATTTCTATGATATGTGGAAAAGTGTAGGTTTTTCTGGTAGCGAGACTGCCTGAAACTGAATATATGATGACAACATCCCAGCAACACAGTGCCACTGTAAGGTCCACGATAGGGTGTTTACCCTAGTTCTATCAGGAGGGGTGGAGCAAAACATAAATGGAATAGTGTCACCCAGGTCTAAAGACGCAATGTGAATCACTTGTCCATTTAGTTATGAGAATTACATGTCCATAATTTGTTCCAAGAAAAGATGATTCCTTTTACTAACAAAGTGAACAGTATTTAAAGTAACCTGGAATCACATGCTCATATCTAATAGGATAGAGATGGATCTCCTAAAATCAAGCAGTATTACAAAAATAGTGGATTCGGAACCACTTATAACAAAGTTGATTTATTCAAAAATAGATCAAAGTTTCTATAAAACATGAAAAAAAAGAAACTGCTAATCACTTGCGTATAATTGAAAGATATTTCCTCCCAATAATCAACAACAACATCTCCAATTTCCTAAAAACAAAAAGGGTGAAATCATGAAGATGGGTTACACTTTTGCTTGTTTTATGAAAAAAAAACTGTATTTTCAAAGGTTCTTCAACTCCCGACACAGAAAAGTATTTTTTTTATTTAGAATTTAACTTTACAGTAAAAAAAAAACTTGTGAAGAATTTTGTTAGATTTCCAAAGACTATTTTTCAATTTTTTTATCACTATTTGATATGTCAATTTGACAATTGTTTAACAATATGTTCTTTAAACATGAAAGGAAAGACAATGAGTAACGTTTTTCTACAACAGTGTATCTATTATTAAACTTATTTTTTTAAGAAATGAAATATACTGCAACAATGGACAGAGACTCTATTTTATTATGACTATAATTTTGAATATAACGGATGAATATTATAATTTCTACAATTTTTTGAAGTTGACCAAGCTAAAAACGTTGCAGATGTTAAACACATGTTTTTCTACACCTTGTATATATATCTTAATTTTTACTTAAAACTAAAATCTAAATATACCCTTTTGAAAAGAAAAGTTTAAGGATTATGAATATATTTTTTTCTAAATTTTTCACAGTATATTTTTAGAGATATTTCATTTCACCGAATCATAATGTCTACTGAAAATATTATGCACTCATTTTTTTTAAAAATTAAATAAAATTAGATAAAAATAAAGAAAATGAAAACAAATTATAGGAATTGAAAGGAGATTCAATTTTGGAAATGATGGTGTCATTTTCGAAACCAAATTCTCACTATTTGTAGGATTCCACAACCTCTGTATTTTAGGTAAGCTTGGGGAAATTCTCTTATTCTTGTTTTCAGTCCCAATTTCATGTTTTCGGCCAAAATAATATTTCGGACGAAACCTAGTTTTTAATGAAATCCGTTAAAAATAAATGTTTTGGCCGAAAAGTCTTTCGGCCGAAATATGCTTATGATAGGAAAATAATTCATTTGAAAAACATTATACACGAATTTCGAGGGCGTCGTCAGGGCTCCGTTCAATTTGACATGCAAATTTTCAACAAAAAAAATTCCTAGAAACATTTTTTCGGCCGAAAAATTGTTGCTAGGAATTTTTGAGACCCAATTGTCATGAAAGTGTTACCCATCTTCATTATTTTACCCCAAAACCATTTTAATAAATTAGAAAAACAATTAATCATAACTAATTACTAATTTTTATAAAAAAGAGAATTGTGAAGATTCTGTAGCCAGTATTAATTTTAGTAAATAAAATCAAACTTCAAATTGATTTGTTTTGAATTAGATAATAGAGAAAAAATGAAAAAGAAAATCCAATTGTTTACCATTAAAAGTTAACTAAAGAGGGGTCGGGTAGTTCATAATTTATTATAGCCTTGACACTGGTTGCATTCTTGATGACTATGTTTCATGATCTCTTAATACGTTTAGCTTTCCTCTCGGCGTGCGCCTTGAGATCATGGTTTTCTTGCCTCAACAAATCATTCTAGGTAGTAAGAGTTTTAATTCTGGATTGTAGGAGAGGAATGCCGATGTAATACCATTCGACCCAATGGAAACAGACATCTCATTGTACAGGGGAGATGGAAGGTCGATGAAGTGCATAGTCAGACAGGGATGTATCAGTCTTACCTGGTGTTTTCTTATGATCATGCATAATACCGAAGAACCCTTCTTTACCTTTAAGGCATGGTGGCAAATTTGTCATGAAATCATAAGGTTCAGTAGGACCTATAACTTCCCTCTTGGAAAGCCTACAGTTCGAGATCTTCTCGAACTAGAAAATCCTCTATCTTAGGATCCAAACCTTTATCAATCTCGATCAGACCAATCAAGCTCAGATGAGTATCGTTTTGGTTCCTTAGTTTCCTCAAAATTAGGCGACTTGCCTTCTTATTCTTGAACCCTAAGTTTGTGCATTGTTGTTTTGTTCCTTTGCAAGGTTTCTCGATATCCGACTTAATAATAATGTTAAGGATAACATCAATCTCAGGCACAAGAGGGTCAATTACCTTCAATTCAACAGTCTCTTGCTCAGGAAATCCTGGAGGTGAAGACTTACTCAACATCCCTACGTCTAGAGGGTTTTTGTTGATAAACTCTGGTCCATTGATCGAAATATCAAATTGGTCTTAAATTAGTGGCTTCTCTACATTAGGGTTTGTTGTAGGAATAGTCTGGGCAAAACCATTCCTCATAAAAAAAAAATCCCAACAGTCACCTACGGTCGACAGGTGATACATCAAC
Organism: Picea glauca; assembly: GCA_000966675.3. NCBI lineage: Eukaryota > Viridiplantae > Streptophyta > Pinopsida > Pinales > Pinaceae > Picea > Picea glauca. The sequence goes on along the minus strand of JZKD02S0716839.1, from coordinate 145,347 downwards.
AATATCTTAACCAATTTGTGATGGAAAAGACTTGAATCAACACCATGTATTTTATATTGTTTGGACATATTATAGAGGCTTGTCAATAATTAAAATGACATATCTAAATAGAAACCAATGAAATGCATGAGTAAATGGATATGGTAGAGGAAGACCAATCCGTATTGACCTTCGCATGTCACAAATTGCTTGAGAATTAACAACAAACTATGCCATCTAGGTTTTACCAGGGAGATAAAAATACCTTTCTCACAATAGTTGATCTTTCGAGATGTCATAAACAGACTCCATGGGACTCCTTCAATTCAGGCATTTTTGAACCATTTTTCACCCTTTGAGGGAAGCCATATTGCTTTGATCACAAACTCCTTGGTGAATTCTAACTGTGTGTCCCCAATTTTAGCTCTGCAACCATCGAAGGTTTGCGCAAAATCTTTAGCCACTTGAAGACTATAACCCTTAAATTTCTTAAGGAAAACATCCCAACCATGGCCTTTTAGGTCCTCAATCACATCGTCATGATAAAGTAAAGATTGACATCCATTCGGTGCCATGACAAATGTAACTAGAATGCAACTGGGGTTACTCTAGATAGTTTCAGGTTCGAATCGTGTGAGCAGCAGAAACAATTTCGAATGGGGAGTGGAGACATGAAAATAACATAGCCTGTGTGTTATCATAACTTGAATAGTGGGAGTGATAACTAGGAGTTTGATTGTAATCCTTACCATCCCTTGTGATGATATCCAAGCATACAGAGTACTGAAACCCTATGCATGTAATAAATGGCTCATTAATATGTTAAGCTAGCAAGGTGAGGTGAGGACGCGAGTACAATAGGTGTGTATTCATTTGTATGACTATTGGTACTATCATCGAATTCGTGACAAGACTATCAAAAAAAATATCAAAGGCTCTTCACAAATTGAAAACTATCAAACCATTGAAACAATAATTGTATTAACACAAAAAAAATGGGTCTAACAACCATTTTATAAGATTTATATTTCAATTTCATATGAATGGTTTGTTGAACGATATACATAAGGCAAAAAATTACAAAAACAACAAGCCAAGTTTTATGTTTAATTCATGCTTGCAGTCACGAATTTAAAATAAAACAATCGAAAATCAAAATAGTAAAAATTAATGAAGTAGGCTTCAACCCAATCAGTCATAATAAACTCAGAAAATTGTTTATAGATGGGTTGATGGTAGCTACAAAAAAATGCAAATTATTTCAATCGTGTGCAATATAAAAAATGATGTATTGTTGCCAACAATGGCGACGTACTGGGTGAAGCAGTTATCTCTGCATCAACAAAATTTCATGTTAGGATGAATTAGAAAAATGAAGATTTGAGAAAAAATTGACAACAAATCAAGCATTCCGATCAAAACTTAGGAAATAACATAGTCTAGCATCAGATGTGTTTCTGTCAAAAATGTAATCTGGTATCAAATCTAGATTATGAGTGAAACGATCTTTTAGGAAACCACCTCCGATACTGTTGACAGTGCCACTGCTTCCAACAAATGTCCATAGCCTCGACAGAGATGCCATTTAACCCACTCTAACACCTCTATCATGTCCAAGAGTCATCCATCCATGATAAAGATCTTTACTTTTGATCAATTCCAAAAGGACATACATGATAATTTTCTTAAACCTAGCATTGCTTCAATGCCAAAAGGCTCGTTTAGTACCCCAGCGAAGTTGCCTTGGCATCATGCATGCATTTACACATTGTCAGCAGACCTGTTCAGTGTCTCGACGAGTTTACAAACACTTTCCACACCTTGCAATGCTTTCAACTCTCTAGAATTTGTTCACAAATTTACAAAAAACTTTATGATACTCAAGAGAGTAAGGTGATACTGAAAATCTCAGATTTGAAAACAAAATTTGATCTTATATAATTCATCTTCTCATTTAATGCTCCTTACCATGATCTGAACACTTAGATTTCTATTAAGAAAACATCTCTAGGACAGGAAGGTATAATTGAGTTGTTTTCTTAAAAAATAGGGACACTGTTAAGAGTCTTATTAATAATAATCGTATTCTCTCGAGATTTTGAAAAGAAACCAACAACATTGTTTTGAGCAGGAATTTTATTCTACTAATCTAAGTTTTAGCATTTTCAGCATCGGTGCTTTGAAAAGTCATCAGTTGTTGCTCTGGGACAAAAATTCTGATTTCCCTTCGAAAAATGAAATGGTGACATAGATATAATTATTCATAAACAAATAAAAAACAAGAAAAATGAAAAGAACCAAAATAAATAAATAAATAAGAAAATTAAAACAAAAACAAAAAAATATGTACAAAGAGAAGGATCTGGAATCATCAAGTGAAATACCTTTTAAGAGCCTGGTCATTCACTGGGAAAGTGTCTGGATGTCCCTCCAAATTTTTCAAGCGGAAAGAGATGGGACCTAATTTTTCAGAAATTACAAATGGTCTCAACCATAGATTCTGGAACTTGGTGTGTTCCCCCTTTCCCTCGTGAGTTTTTTCCCACTTGAGAACCAAATCTCCGACATAGAAATTCCTATATGAAGAAGAATTTGAATCAAACCAAATTTTTACAATTTGTTGATGCTTATCCAGTTTTGTGTTTTGCTTGTGCCCTTACTTCCTCCAATTTCAATAAGGCATTAATTCGACTTTCTAGGGGAGGGCACTCCTCTTCTTGAACTTTCTGCGATAATTGCAGAGAAGGAAACAAAACATGTGGAGGGATAATTTCTTCTCTTTCGTACATGAGAAAGAAAGGGGAATTACCAACAGAGGCTTTTGGTGTCACCCTATCAGCCCAAAGTGCATTATACAATGCATTGTGCCAGTTCTTATGATTCTATGAAATTGTCCTCTTAATGATCTTGATTAAACTTTTGTTTGTTGATTCTACTAAACCATTTCCTTGAGGGTAGTAGCTGGCAGAAAATTTCATTTTAATCCCTTTTTCCAAATAAAAAATGTTCATATCGAGGGATGAAAAGTAGGAGGAGTTATCAAAGACCAAACATTTGGGAATGTCGAATCAAGTGACGATATGAGAGTTAAGGAAAGATACTAACTGATTTGTGTTTACCACTTTCAAAGGTACATCTTCGGACCATCCGATAAAATAATCCGTTGTTGTAATGATATACTTGTGTTGTTGTGAAGAAGAAGGATTAATCAGTCCTATGATGTCAAGACCCCATTGTTGGAAAGGGGAATCTACAGTGACAGGCTGCAAAGGGAATGTTGTCTTTTTCACTCGTCCTACAGCCTTCTGGAAGATTATGCATTTATGACACAACACATGGGAATATTTAAATAAAGTGGACCAGTAGTACCCAACGCTTAACACTTTGTGAGAAGTGGTGTCTCCAGCGAAGTGACCATCGGCTTCCCCTACATGAATTTTAGATAACACTTTCTCCTCTTCTTCCTTTTCTAAACAACGCATACAAACACCATCAAAGTTCTTTCAAAATAATACATCATTAATTAACTAGAAAGATGCAGATTTTAACCCAAGTGCTCTTCTATTTTTAGGATCAAGATAATGAGGATCAGATCCATGTATCAAATAAAATTTAATTTTCTCATACCAAGAGTTGGCAACAACTTGTCCACAACTGATATGTTTTCATTATGTTGATTTATAGTTAAGGTGTTGATTTGACTTTCTTGTTATTTAACTAAATCAACCACTAGCTTACACAGGCCCTGACCTCTAACAATCTTTGCAGGGGTTATTTCGTTGTCATATTCTTGTAACGACATCATCCAATTTTCCCTTTTCTCACCAAATTATTTTTGTACTAACAAGTTTCTTACAGCTGGGTAAGGAACAATAACCTTGGTTCTAGATTTCAGTACGTAAGATCAGAAGTGTTTTATTGCTTTAAAAACAACATATGCTTGTTGATCTACCGTTGGGTAGTTAAGCTATGCTCCTTTGAAAACTGAGCTCATGAATGAAATGGGTATCTCATTACTCTCAACGTTTTTCTATGTTAGCACAACAACATAATATTAGTCAAAAACAAAGGTATAAAGAGTGAAATCCTGTGAAAAATTGGGACTAATCAAGGAAGGGGATTCTACTATTTCTTTTCTAATGGAATCAAAAGATTGACTTTCTTGTGGTCCCCAATGGTACATAACATCCTTTTTAATTAAATTCTGCAATGGTCTTACCATTTCCGAGAAACTTGGGAGAAATCTTCTGACGAAATTATTCTTGCCTAAAAAGGACTGCATGGCTTTTTTGGAAGAGGGAGGGGAGAGTTTAGCAATAGCATGGGTTCTTTCAGGGTCAATAATAATTCCATCCTTAGACACTATAAACCCAAGAAGTTTACCTTTCTCTACTGCAAAGACTGGTTTCTTAGGGTTGAGAGATATACCAAACTTGCAACATCGTTGTAGGACAACCCTAAGGTGAGACAAGTGATCTTCCTTGTTTTTAGAGAAGATGGTAACATCATCAAGATAAACCATGACCGATTGGTTTATGAGGCCACAAAAAGCAATATCCATTTCTCTCTTAAAAGTGGCAATGACTTTTATTAGTCCAAAAGGCATTTTCTTGTAGGCATAAGTTCCCCATGCAGTGCGAAAGGTGGTTTTAAGCTGATCTGAGGGAGACATGAGGACCTAGTTGTATCCCAAAAAGCTATCTAACAAAGACAATCTATTGGAACCAGACACTTGTTTTTAAAAAATGTCCATTGGAGGAACGAGGTAGTTATCTTTATCATATGCTCGGTTTAGGTTTCGAAAATTGACACAAAGTCGAATTTCACCACTTTTCTTCCTTACAGGAACTAAATTAGACATCCATTGAGAGTGCCTTACCGCGAAAATTATCTTTGCAGTTAGTAATTTATTTAGTCCTTTTTTAACTGTGGGTTCTAATTTAGGGTGCATCTTCCTCAATTTCTGTTGAAAAGGCTGAGTCTAGGGTTTCATGGGGATGACATGTTATATGATGTTAGGGTCAAATGTTTTCAAGTCATCATAGGTCCAATCAAAAACATCTTTAACTTCTTTAAACAATTTTTTGAAAGCAATCGTTCTTGTTCGGAGCATCCCATTCCTAGATTAATATTTTGAGGATTTCCCTTTGTTCCTAAATTAACCGACTCATAAATCAAAGAAGAACTATTCATTTTACAATTAATCATCCCTATAAATTTATCATGCAAGTCCTAAAACTTCTCTAGTCTTACAACATATATGGGGATAAAGTTTACCAGATCAGATGCCGATTCAGGAGATCTAGAATTTGATATTATCGTGAAGTTTCAGAGGTTCTCATCGTGAGTACGTTAATCAATGAATGCACCTTGGAAAGTGTCTTCCATATGCAAGAAGTTGATGATCTGTCGGTCATAGTCGAACACTCTCCAATTGGTGATGTTATCCGGGATCGACGGCCCGAACAACAATTTAATAGAAAACGAATTAGGAGAAAGACCTTCTGCGGGCAATAATTTAGAAGCGACATTAGCCAATAAATCAGCCTTCGAATTACTTAGTTTAGGAATGGAATTTATGTTAAATGATGAAAAAATTTGCATTAAATTCCATACCTCAATTTGGTAGCCTTTTAGATGTGGTGATAAGCAATGGATGGAGTTTCTTACCTGCCTAAACACGATTTCTGAATCACCAAATACTATCAAATTATGCACGTCCATATCCAAATCTTTCTCGAGCCCTTGTAGAAGTGCTTTGTACTTGACAATGTTATTAGTGCATTCAAACTCTAACCTACAAGCAATAAAAGTATTATTACTTGCAACATCGATGAGTACACAACCTGCACCTGCTCCTTCTTTGGATTTGGATCCATCAAAGTATAATGACCATATTTGGGTTTCGTTAGCAGTGTTTGGTATACTTGTCAAACTTGATACCCGAGTAAAGGTCATAAGTTTTGATTGCTGCCCAAGATTAGTAATAGGAGAAATTTCAGTCATGAAATTACCAAAGAAGGTATTCATTTCCTGCATTTCAAATGAATTAGCAGATGCAGTGAAAGTTTCATTTGCATCATTTAGATCTGTCACAGTGTGCTTCAGATAATGTTCTCTATATATCTTGATCTTGTTGAGATGTCCATTTTCAGGAAGCCACAAATGAGACCAATATGTGGCAAAGTAACCATGCAGTTGTTCGGACCATTCTTTGCTAAAAAACAAACCATAAAATTCAGGGATATCCACAGTGATCATGTCAATTATCTAGTAAACCTTAGGATTGGCAGATAATCTAACCAGAACGTTCTTAAGCTCACCAATTACTTTAACGTTTGTTCGATCAAGTTGAATGATTTTGAGATCAAAAGGTTTAACTTCTGCATTAAGTTTTTGAATAGATAGAGGCATTACATTTGACGATGCACCATAATCGACCACACAATTATGTACATTCCTATTGAAAATTTCAAAGGTTAACAAAAAAGGCAGGACATTGTTCTGAGTGTTTACATCATAATTCTGTTGATTTTTAGTTGTTGTACCTAAAAAAGTTTTATCTACATTTGCCACAGTTTTTTCAGCTAAATCCCTTTTATCTGGAAGTTCAGATGTCGTTTTAGTTGGGATCTTTTTGGTTGTTTTTGAACCAATTTTTGCAGTTCTCTTATTGCTAGGATCGATGTTTTAATTGTTTTCAGCAATACTTTGAAGCATTTTTTGCAAAAGAAGGGGTTATTTCATCAGCTGAAACACATAAATATTATTCCTCATTTTTTTCATATCTTCAATTAAATTGTATTCTAAAACAAGGGCTACTAAACTTTGTTTAATTTCATCTTGCTTTAACCGTTTTGGAAACACATTATTACTCACTTCAGAAGAAGGTTTGTTTTGTGTTTTTCTTCTTGTGTTGTAGGGATGAACGGTTTCAAAATTTTCTTGGAAGATACTGTCCGAGAAGTGACCGAAGATATTCGGATATGATTCCTCCTCTTCTGGCACTTCTTCCTCAACTACGTCTTCATAACTTTTAGGAGGGACATAACTAGAATTATCATGTGCTTCTAAGATGGTTTCCAAAGCGTACTACAAGCTTTCGAAATTTAGACCTTCAATGGTCGGGTTTGGCCAGTTGGGAGGAAAAGGTTTTCTGAAAGGAGGTTTAAAACTTCCTTTGCTTGTGGATGCCTCCTCGAATGATCTCTTCAAATCAACGACCTGATTGGACATTTTTTGGAAAGATCTTTGCAAGCTTTCTAGGTTTAAAATTTATGGTTGATTCTTAGCTTGAAGAGGCCTAGTAAGGATTTCTATTTTTTTTTTAGAGGATGAAGTTGTTTTAGCTTCACTATTGATATTGTCTTTTAAGCTTAATATATCCTTTTCAATTTGTCTTGCATCCTCAAAGGCTTCTAATAGTGTGTTACTTTTAGACCTTTTGACCCAAATTGTTCTGTTATTATGCAGAGCCTTAGTGTAATATGCGACAATTAGGATTTTAGTGGGCATTGAATCTGCAGGGATTTTATTTTTTAACGTAAGAAATCTTTGGTTAAAATATTTCACTTTTTCCTTATGATTCATTTTTAAGATGGAAAGTTCCATAGCCAATACTTCTGGAGATTTATCATCCCCAAATTTTTCCAAGAAACAAGGTTTAAACTTTTCCCAAGAAACAATGGTTTGGGGATGTTGAGAGAAATACCATGCGGAGGCATTTCCCTCAAAAGTATAAGGAAATAATATGCATACTACATCCTCGTGTTCAACACTCCGAAGTCTAATGGCCAACATAAATTTTTTGATGTGATCTTCAGCTCATTGTTTGGAATCCAGATCAAATTTGGGTAACCATTTCTCCGAATGTTTTGGTAATGGGTGTTGAGGTTCGGGTACAACCATGACATCTTGATCAAGCGAAGGTATGGTAGGATTGCTTTGATTTTCCATGGGCATTGGTGGTGTCGAAAGCTATGATGGTCTTGATGAGGAACTACCTTCGTTTGAAGACTCTCCCCCTAAATAGGATGGACATGAATCAGGTGGGGAAGGTGGAATACCAGATCCCCTGGCTCCAAGGATAGGCATTTTAGTACGATTGGTAGTATTTTCACCTAACGGGTTTGGGAGCAGACCAGTGCCTTGTAGTTGTTCTCGAATATCTAATAAATAAAGGGGTTGATTAAGTGGACTACCTAGTTGTGTAATACATTCTAAGGCACTATGAGTTCTTATAAGTGACTGAAGAACAACTCCTTGGATGTCAGCCCCTTGAGGAACTAGTGTCATTGGTTCAATTAGAAACTCAGGGTTATCGTTTGAGGTAGTTGTTGTTAAAAAAGTAACGTTGTTGTTTGAGTGACTAAATGTTACGATAGGGGAGCGAGTGTGTGGGGGAATATTCTTGCAACCTCCACATGCCATCAATTGAATTAAGGCCCTTCTTCTAATGCCATTTGTTGATGGGTGTAAGTGACACACCGTCAACTAGAAGAATATATCCGGACCGGGGTTGTCTAAATAACCCAAGCCATTTGGTGTAATCTATTATGACGGGTTTAATGGATCCGTTAGAAAACTAGGGTCCAAAAACAAAGAAAAGAAATAAACTACTCTAAAGATAAAACTATGATACAATATACTTTAATCTAATTATTTACAAGTGTTTCCAGAAATATAAACATGTGATTATAAACATAGTATTTACAAATTGCAAGTTTTTGGTGAATACCTTGTGAAATCAATGTTTGATGATTGGTTTTGAAAGTAGATAAAGAAAGAACAAATTTTTATATTTTCTATTTTATAATCTAAAATCTAAGAACTTAAAAAAATATGCTAATAAAACTTAATCTAAAACAAGGATAGAGTAATGGTCACAACCAATTTAAACTGTCTTGTTTTGCTAATAAACAAACTGATAACAAAAATTAAATGTGAATACAACTAACCTGAGATTAGTTTCATACTCTGTCTATTTCACTGTGCGATCCAAACCTCCAGCTATCTTGTCTGTGAGAGAAATCTACGACATACTTGTACTAACATCTCTTGAATAAACTCAAGTTGTTTATTGACAGTTTGGATATAAGACAGAGTAACAAAAATGTATATCCAGTGATCTTGTGATTATGAGTGATTACAGTAAAAGAAATTTCAATGTGAAACATTCATTGGATACATCAACTAAACATCAAGCATAAATTATGACATTGAATTTGAAATGACGATCACATAGATAATATATGAAACAAGAAGTTATAGACAAAAATTTAAAGTACTGAATAAAATGAAACATCGCATGCTAATGAGACTAAAGTTGCATAACATATCAATCTTCCATTATAAAAAGCAAAACATAAATGGAACAGTGTCACCCAGGTCTAAAGCTGCAATGTGAATCACTTGTCCATTCAATTATGAGAATTACATGTCCATAATCTGTTCCAAGAAAAGATGATCCCTTTTAATAACAAAGTGAATAGTATTTAACATAATCTGGGATCACATACTCATATCTCACAGGATAGATATGGATCTCCTAAAATCAAGTAGTATTACAAAAACAGTGGATTGGGAACCACTTATAACAAAGTTGGTTTATTAAAAAATAGATCAAATTTTCTATCAAACATGAAAAAAAAGAAACTACTAATCACTTGCATATAATTGAAACACATTTCCTCCCAGTAATCAGCATCAGCATCTCCAATTTCCTAAAAACAAAAAAAATCATTTTAATAAATTAGAAAAACAATTAATCATAACTAATTACTAATTTTTATAAAAAAAGAGACTTGGCTACAAAATCAAAGATTCTGTAGCTAATATTAATTTTAGTAAATACAATCAAACTTCAAATCGATTTATTTTGAATTAGACAATAGAGATAAAATGGAAAAGAAAATCAAATTGTCTACCATTAAAAGTTAACTAAAGAGGGGTCGGGTAGTTCAGAATTTATTATCACCTTGACACTGGTTGCATTATTGATGACTATGTTTCATGATATCTTAATGCGTTTATCTTTCCTCTCGGAATGTGCCTTGAGATCACGGTTTTCTTGCCTCAACAAATCATTCTGGGCAGTAAGAGTTTTAATTCTGGACTGTAGGAGAGGAATGTCAGTGTAATATCGCTTGACCCTATGGAAACATACATCACATTATATAGGAGAGATAGTAGGTCGATGAAGTGCATAATCAAACATGGATGTATCAATCTTACCTGTTGTTTTCTTATGATCATGCATAATACCGGAGAACCCTTCTTTACCTTTAAGGCATGGTGGAAAATTTGTCACGAAATCATAAGGTTCGGTAGGACCAATAACTTCCCTCTTGGAACCCTATAGTTATGGATCTTCCCGAACTAGAAAATCCTCTATCTTAGGATCCAAACCTTCATCGATATCGATCTGACTGATCAAGATCAGATGAGTATCATTTCTCTTCCTTAGTTTCCTTGAAATTAGGTGACCTGCCTTCTTGTTATTGAACCCTAAGTCTGCGCATTGTTGTTTTGTTCCTTTGCAAGGTTTCCCAATATCCAACTTAATAATAACATTCAGGCTAGCATCAATCTCAGGCAAAAGAGAGTCAATTACCTTCAATTCAACAGTCTCTTTCTCAGGAAATCCTGCAGGTGAATACTTACTCGGAATCCCTACATCTAGAGGGTTTATGTTGATAAACTCTGGTCCATTGATTGAAATACTGAACTGGTCTTCAATTAGTGGCTTGTCTACGTTATCTTTTGTTGTAGGAATGGTTTGGGAAAAACCATTCCTCATCAAAAAAAATTCCCAACAGTCACCTATGCTCAACATGTGATACATCAATAATACCTTAACCAATCTTTGATGGAATAGGCTTGAATCAACACCCTCTCTTTTATATCGTTTGGACATCTTATAGAGGCTTCTCAACAAGTAAAATGGCATATCTAAATCGAAACGAATGAAATGCATGAGTAAACAGATATGGTAGTGGAAGACCAATCTGTATCGACCTTTGCATGTCATGAATTTCTTGAGAATTAACAACAAACTATGCCATCTAGGTTTTACTAGGGAGATAGAAATACCTTTCTCACAACAGTTGATCTTTTGGGATGTCATAAACAGACTCCACGGGACTCCTTCAATTCGGGTGTTTTTGAACCATTTTCACCCTTTGATGGAAGCCCTATTGCTTTTCTCACAAACTCCTAGGTCATTTCTAACTGTGTGTCCCCAGTTTTAGCTCTACAACCATCGAAGGTTTGCGCAAAATATTTAGCCACTTGAAGACTATAACCCTCAAATTTCTTAAGAAAAACATCCCATCCATGGCTTTCTAGGTCCTCAATCGTATCGTCATGAGAAAGTAAATCTTGGCATCCATTCGGCTCCAAGAGAACAACAGGCGCCATGACAAATGTAACCAGAATGCAACAGGGGTTACTCTGGATAGTTTTAGGTTCGAGTCTTGTGAGCAACAGAAACAATTTTGAATGGGGAGTGGAGACATAAAAATAACATAGCATGTGCGTTATCATAACTCGAATAGTGAGAGTGAAAACCAAGATTTTGATTGTAATCCTTACCATCCCTTGTGATGAGAGCCAAACATACAGAGTACCGAAACCCTATGCATGTAATGAATGGCTCATTAATATGTTAAGCCAACAAGGTGAGGTGAGGACACGATTACAACAGGTGTGTATTCATTTGTATGATTGTTGGTACGACCACTGAATTCGTGACACGACTATCAAAAAAATATCAAAGGCTCTACACAATTCGTAAACTATCAAACCATTGAAACAATAATCGTATTAACACAAAAAATGTGTCTAACAACCATTTTATAAGATTTGTATTTCAATTTCATATGAATGGTTTATTGAGCGATATACCTAAGGCAAAAAATTACTAAAACAACAAGCCAAGTTTTATGTTTAATTCATGATTGCAGTCATGAATTTAAAGTAAAACAATTGAAAATCAAAATAGTAAAAATTAATGAAGTAGGATTTAACCCAATCAGTCATAATAAACCTAGAAAAGTGTTTATAGCTGGGTTGATGGAAGCTATAGAAAAATAAAAATTCTTTCAATCGTGTCCAATATAAAAAATGATGTATTGTTGCCAACAAAGGCGACGTACTGGGTGAAGCAGTTATATCTGCATCACCAAAATTTCATGTTAGGATGGATCAAAAAAATGAATATTTGAGAAACAATTGACAACAAATCAAGCATTTGGATCAAAACTTGGGAAATAACATAGTCTAGCATCAGATGTGTTTCTGTCAAAAATGTAATCTGGTATCAAATCTAGATTACGATCAAAATGATGTTTTAGGAAACCACCTTTGATACTGTTGACATGGCCACTCCTGTAAGCAAGTGTCCATAGCCTCGGAAGAGATTCCATTTAACCCGCTCTAACACCTCTATCATGTCCAAGAGTCGTTCATCCATGATAAAGAACATCTTTACTTTTGATCAATTCCAAAAGGACATACCTGATAATTTTTTTAAACACGACATTGCTTCGCTGTCAGCAGGCCTATTCAGTACCCCGATGAAGTTTCCTTGGCATCATGCATGCATTTACTCGCTGCCAGCAGACCTGTTCAGTTTCTCGGTAGGTTTATAAACACTTCCCACACCTTGCAATGCTTTCATCTCTCTAGAATTTGTTTACAAATTTACAAAAAACTTTATGATACTCAAGAGAGCGGGGTGATACTGAAAATATCATATTTGAAAACAAAATTTGATCTTATATAATTCATCTTCTCATTTAATGATCTTTACCATGATCTGAACACTTAGATTTCTATTAAGAAAACATCTCAAGGATAGAAAGGTATAATTGAGTTGTTTTCTTAAAAAATAGGGACAACTTTAAGAGTCTTATTAATGATAATCGTATCCTCTCGAGATTTTGAAAAGAAACCAACAACACATTTTGAGCAGGAATTTTCTTCTGGTGATTTGACTTTTAGCATTTTCAGCATTGGTGCTTTGAAAAGTCTTCAGTTGTTTCTATTGGAAAAAAAATTGGATTTACCTTCCAAAAATTAAATGGTGACACATATATAATTATTCAAAAACAAAATAAAAACAAGAAAAATGAAAAGAACCAAATATATATATATATAAAGAAAATTAAAACAAAAACAAACAAAAAAATGTACACAGATGGATCTAGAATCATTAGGTGAAATACCTTTTGAGAGCCTGGCCATTCACTAGGAAAGTGTCTGGTTGTCCCTCCAAATTTTACAAGAGAAAAGAGTTGAGACCTATTTTTTCATAAATTACAAATGGTATGAACCACAGATTCTGGAACTTGGTGTGCTCCCCCATTCCCTCATGAGATTTATTCCACTTGAGAACCAAATCTATGACATTGAAATTCCTATCTGAAGAAGAATTTGAATCAAACCAGCTTTTCACAATTTGTTGATGCTGATCCAGTTTTTGTTTTGCTTGTGCCCTTACTTCCTCCAATTTTAGCAAGGCATTAATTCGACTTTCTAGGGGAGGGCACTCCTCTTCTTCAACTTTCTGTGATAATTGTAGAGAAGGCAGTAGAACATGTGGAGGGAGAATTGCTTCTCTTCCGTAGATGAGAAAGAAAGTGGAATTACCAACAAAGGATTTTGTTGTCACCCTATCAACCCAAAGTGCATTGTGCCAGTTCTTATGATTCTCTGAAATTGTCCTCTTAATGATCTTGATTAAAAAAAAAATTGTTGATTCTGCTAAACCATTTCCTTGAGGGTAGTAGCTGGCATAATATTTTATTTTAATCCCTTTTTCCAAAGAAAAAATGTTCATATCGAGGGATGAAAAGTAGGAGGCATTATCAAATACCAAACATTTGGGAATGTCGAATCGAGTGACGATATGAGAGTTAAGGAAAGATACTACCTTATTTGTGTTTACCGATTTCATAGGTACAACTTCGGACCATCTGGTAAAACAATCCATTGTTGCAATGATATACTTGTGTTGCTGTGAAGAATAAGGATTAGTCGGTCATATGATGTCAAGACCCCATTGCTGGAAAGGGGAATCTACAATGATAGGATGCAAAGGGAATGCTCTCTTTTTCACTCATCCTGTAGCCTTCTAGCAGATTATACATTTACAACACAGTGCATGGGAATCTTTAAACAAAGTGGGCCAATAGTACCCACCACTTAACACTTTGTGAGCAGTGGTGTCTCCACCGAAGTGACCACCGGTTTCACCTGCATGAAGTTTAGATAACACTTTCTCCGCTTCTTCCTTTTCTAAACAACGCATAAGAACACCATCAAAGTTCTTTCGAAATAATACATCATTAATTAACTGGAGAGATGCAGATTTTAACCTGAGTGCTCTTCTATTTTTAGGATCAAGATAACGAGGAGGAGATCCATGTACCAAGAGTTGGCATCAACTTGTGGATGGTGATCTATTTTTTGTTATGCTAATTTATAGTTAAGGTGTTGATTTGACTTTCCTATTCTTTAACTGAATCATCCACTAGTTTAAACAGGCCCTGACCTCTAACAATCTGTGCAGGGGTTATTTCGAGGTCATTTTCTTGTAATGAGGTCATCCAATTTTCCCTTTTCTCACCTAGTTATTTTTGTACTAACAAGTTTCTTACAACTGGGTAAGGAACAATAACCTTGGTTCTAGATTTCAGTAGGTAAGATCGGAAGTGTTTTACTGCTTTAAAAACAACATATGCATGTTGATATACTGTTGGGTAGATAATATATTCTCCTTTGAAAATTAATCTCATGAAGGTAATGGGTATCTCATTACTCTCAGGGTTTTTCTCTGTTAACACAACAGCATAAGATCGGTCAGAAGCAAAGGTATAAAGAGTGAAATATTGCAAAAAATCAGGACTCATCAAGGAAGGGGATTCTACTATTTATTTTCTAATGGAATCAAAATCTCGACTTTATTGTGGTCCCCAATGGTACAGAACATCCTTTTTAATTAAATTTTGCAATGATCTTACCATTTCCAAGAAACTTGGGACAAATCTTCTGACGAAATTAATCTTGCCCAAAAGGGACTACATGGCTTTTTTGGAAGAGGGAGGGGAGAGTTTAGCAATAGCTTGGGTTCTTTTAGGGTCAATAATCATTATTTCCTTAGACACTATAAACCCAAGAATTTTACCTTTCTCTACTACAAAGACTGATTTCTTAGGGTTGAGAGATATACCAAACTTGCAGCATCGTTGCAGGACAACCCTGAGGTGAGACAAGTGATCTTCCTTGTTTTTAGAGAAGACGGTAACATCATCAAGATAAACCATGACCGATTAGATTATGAGGCCATGGAAATAAATATCCATTGCTCCCTAAAAAGTGGCACCGACGTTTATCAGTCCAAAAGGCATTTTCCTATAGGAATAAGTGCCCCATGGGGTGAGAAAGGTGGTTTTAAGATGATCTGAGGGATACATGAGGACTTGGTTGTATCCCGAAAATCCATTTAACAAATACAGTCTCTCGGAACCAGACACTTGTTGTAAAATTTGTTCGATTGGAGGAATGGGGTAGTTATCTTTATCAGATGCTCGGTTTAGGTTTCGAAAATCGACACAGAGTTGAATTTCACCACTTTTCTTCCTTACAATAACTAGATTAGACACCCATTGAGTGCGCCTTATCGAGAAAATTATCTTTGCAGTTAGTAATTTATTCAGTTATTTCTTAATGGTGGGTTCTAATTTAGTGGGCATCTTCCTCAATTTCTATTGAAAAGGCTGACTCTGGGGTTTCATGGGGATGACATGTTGTATGATGTTAGGGTCGAATGTTTTCAAGTCATCATAGGTCCAAGCAAAAACGTCTTTAAATTATTTAAACAATTTTATGAAAGCAGATCATTCTTGTTTGGATCATCCCATTCAAAGATTAATATTTTGAGGATTTTCCTTTGTTCCTAAATTAATCGACTCATAAATCAAAGAAGAACTATTTGTTTTATAATTAACTGTCCCTCTAAATTTATCATGCAAGTCACAAAACTTCTCTAGTCTTACGACATATATAGGGATAGAGTTTATGAGATCAGATGTTGATTCAAGAGAACTAGGATCTGATATTACCATGAAGTTTTAGAGGTTCTCATCGTGAGTGCCTTCATCAATGAATTCACCTGGAAGGTGTCTTCCATATGCAATAAGTTGATAATCTGTTGGTCATCGTCGAACACTCTACAATTGGTGATGTTATCTGGGATCGACATCCTGAACAAAAATTCAATCAAAACTGCATTAGGAGAAAGACCTTCTGTGGGCAATAATTTAGAAGCGACATTAGCCAATAAATTAGCCTCCAAATTACTTGGTCTAGGAATGGAATTTATGTTAAATTCTGAAAATTTTTGCATTAAACTCCACACCTCAGTTTGTTAGCTTTTCATATGTGGTGATAAGCAATGTATGGAGTTTCTTACCTGTGTAACCACAATTTATGAATCACCAAATACCATAAATTTTGCACGTCCATATCCAAAGGTTTCTTGAGCCCTTGTAGAAGTTCTTCATACTCGGCAATGTTATTAGTGCATTCAAACTCTAACCTGCAAGCAATAAAAGTCTTATTACCTACAGGATTGATGAGTACACAACTTGCACCTTCTCCTTCTTTGTATTTGGATCCATGAAAGTACAATGACCAGATTTGGGTTTCGTCAGCAATGTTTGGCATACATGGCAAACTCGATGCCCAGGTATAGGTCATAACTTATGATTGTTTCCCAGGATCAGTAATAGGAGAAATTTTGGTCATGAAATTACCAAATAAGGTATTCTTTCCCTGCATTTGAAATGAATTAGTAGATGCATTGAAAGGTTCATTTGCATCATTTAGATCCGTCACAGTGTGCTTCAGATAACGTTCTTTGTTTATCTTGATCTTGTTCGGCTTTCCATTTTCAGGTAGCCAAAAATGAGACCAATATGTGGCAAAGTAACCATGCAGGTGTTCAGACCACTCCATGCTAAAAAACAAACCATAAAATTCAGGGATATCCACAATGATAATGTCAATTATCTGGTGAACCTTAGGATTGGAAGATAATCTAACCAGAACATTCTTAAGCTCACCAATTACTCTAACATTTGTTCGATCAAGATGAATGATTTTGAGATCAAAAGGTTTAAATTCTACATTAATATTTTGAAAAACAAATAGAGGCATCATGTTTGACGATGAACCAGAATCAACCATACAATTATGTACATTCCTATTGAAAATTTCAAAGGTTAACAAAAGAGGCAGGACATTTTTCTGGGTGTTTACAGCAGAATTCTGTTGATTTTTAGTTGTTGTCCCTAAAATAGTTTTATCTACATTTGCTACACTTTTTTCAGCTAAATCCCTTTTATCTGGAAGTTCAGATGTTGTTTTAGTTGGGATCTTTTTGGTTGTTTTTGAACCAATTTCTGCAGTTTTCTTGCTTCTAGGATCGTTGTTTTTACTGTTTTCAGTGATACTTTGAAGCATTTTATGCAAAATAAGGGGGAATTTCAACAGCTCAAAAACACAAATGTTATTCCTTAGTTTTTGTAGATCTTCAATTCAATCGTATTCTAAAACAGGGGTTTCTAAACTTTGTTTAATTTCAGCTTGCTTTGACTGTTTTGGAAACACATTATTACTCACTTCACAAGAAGGTTTGTTTTGTGTTTTGCTTCTTGTGTTGTAGGGGTGAACAACTTAAAAATTTTCTTGGAAGATACTGTCTGAGAAGTGACCGAAGATATTGGGAGATGATTCCTCCTCTTCTGGCATGTCTTCCTCAACTATGTCTTCAGAACTTTCAGGAGGGACAGAAGAAGAATTATCATGTGATTCTAAGATGGTTTGCAAAGAATACTGCAAGCTTTCGAAATTTAGACCTTCATTGGTCAAGTTTGGTCAATTGGGAGGAAAAGGTTTTCTGAAAGGAGGTTTAAAACTTCCTTTGCTTTTGGATGCCTCCTCGACTGATCTCTTCAAATCAACAACCTCGTTGGATAGTTTTTGGAAATCTTTCTGCAAGCTTCCTAAGTCTAAAATTTCTGGTTGATTTTTAGCTTGAGGAGGCCTAGTAAGGATTTCTGTTTTTTTTCTAGAGGATGAAGCTATTTCAGCTTCACTACTAAGATTGTATTTTACTCTTAATATATCCTTTTCAATTTGGCTTGCCTCCTCTAACGATTCTAACAATGTGTTCTTTTTAGACGTTTTGACCCAAATTTCTATGTTATTATGCAGAGACTTAGTGTAATATGCAACAATTAGGCTTTCAACAGGCATTGAATTTGCACGTATTTTATTTTTTAACGCAAGAAATCTTTGGTTAAAATCTTTCACTTTTTCCTTAGGATTCATTTTTAAGCTAGAAAGTTCCATAACCAAGACTTCCAGAGATTTATCATCCCTGAATGTTTCCAAGAAAAAAAATTCAAACTTGTCCCAAGAAACAATG
Source organism: Picea glauca (assembly GCA_000966675.3). Taxonomy (NCBI): domain Eukaryota; kingdom Viridiplantae; phylum Streptophyta; class Pinopsida; order Pinales; family Pinaceae; genus Picea; species Picea glauca. The sequence goes on along the minus strand of JZKD02S0716839.1, from coordinate 126,875 downwards.
GTTTGGGGTTGTTGAGTGAAATACCATGTGGAAGAATTTCCCTCAAAAGTATATGGAAATAATCTGCATACTACATCCTCATGTTCAACACTCCAAAGTCTAATGGCCAACATAAATTATTTCATGTGATATTCAGCGGATTGTTTGGAATCCGGATCAAATTTGGGTAACCATTTCTCTGGATGTTTTGGTAATGGGTGTTGAGGTCTGGGTACAACCACAACATCTTGATCAAGACAAGGTCTGGCATGATTGTTTTGATTTTCCACGGGCGTTGGTGGTGTCGAAGACTGTGATGGTCCTAATGAGGAACTTCCTTCATCTGAAGACTCTCCCCTTGAAGAGGATGGAGATGACTCAGGTGGGGAAGGTGGAATACTATATCCCACAGCTCCAAGGATAGGTGTTTTAGTAGGATTAGTAGTATTTTCACCTAATGGGTTTGGGAGTAGACCAGTGTCTTGCATTTTTTCTCAGATATCAGAGAAATCAAGGGGTTGATTAAGTGGCCTACCTGGTTGTCTACTATGGGCTAAGGCACTATGCGTTCTTATAAGTGACTGGCAAACAATTTCTTGGACGTCGGCCCCTTGAGGAACTGGTGTCACAGGTTCAACGGGAAACTCAGGGTTATTGTTGAGGTAGTTGTTGTTTCAAAAGTAACGTTGTTTCCTAAATGACTATGCATTATGAAAGGGGAGGATTCTTGCGACCTCCACATTCCATCAGTTGAAATCAAGCCCTCCTTCTAGTGCCATTTGTAGACAGGTGTAAGTGACACACCATCAACTAGGAGAATAGATATGGACCGGGGTTGTCTAATTAACCCAAGCCATTTCATGTAATCTATTCTGACGGGTTTAATGGCTTTGTTAGCCAACTAGGGTCCTAAAACAAAGAAAATAAATAAACTACTCTAAATCTAAAACTATGATACAATATACTTTAATCTAATTATTTACAAGTGTTTCCAGAAACATAAACATGTGATTATAAAAAAAGTATTTACAAATTGCAAGTTTTGGTGAATACCTTGCGAAATCAATGTTCGTGATTGTTTTCAAAAGTAGATAAATAAATCACATAGTTTTATATTTTCTATTTTATAATCTAAAATCTAAGAACTTAAAAAAACATGCTAATAAAACATAATCTAAAACAAGGATAGAGTAATGGTCACAGCCAATTTAAATTGTCCTATTTTGATAATAAACAAACTGGTAACATAAATTGAATGTGAATACAACTAACTTGAGATTAGTTTCATATTGTGTCTATGTCTCTGTGCGATCCAAACCTCCCGCTATCTTGTCTGTGAGAGAAATATGCGACATACTTGTACTAACAACTCTTGAATAAACTCAAAGTGTTTATTGACAGTTTGGATATAAGACAAAGTAACAAAAATGTTGATCCAGTGATATTGTTATTACAAATGATTACATTAAAAGAAATTTCAATGTGAAGCATTCATTGGATACATCAACTAAACATCAAGCATAAATTATGACATTGAAGTTGAAATGACGATCACATAGATAATATATGAAACAACAAGTTATAGACAAAAATTTAAAGTATTGAATAAAATGAAACATCGCATGCTAATGAGACTAAAGTTTCATAATATATCAATCTTCCATAATAAAAAGAAAAACATAAATGGACCAGTTTCACCCAGGTTTAAAGCCACAATATGAATCACTTGTCCATTCAGTTCTGAGAATTACATGTCCATAATATGTTCCAAGAAAAGATGATCCCTTTTACTATCAAAGTGAATAGTATTTAAGTAACCTGGGATCACATACTCTTATCTCACAGGATAGAGATGGATCTCCTAAAATCAAGTAGTATTACAAAAATAGTGGATTGGGAACCACTTATAACAAAGTTGGTTTATTTAAAAATATATCAAAGTTTCTATAAAACATGAAAAAAAAAACTACTAATCACTTGCGTATAATTGAAATATATTTCCTCCCAGTAATCAGCAGCAGCATCTCCAATTTCCTAAAAAGAAAAAGACATTTTAATAAATTAGAAAAACAATTAATCATAACTAATTACTAATTTTTATAAAAAAGAGACCTGGCTATAGAATCGAAGATTCTGTAGCCAGTCTTAATTTTAGTAAATAAAATCAAACTTCAAATCGATTTATTTTGAATTAGATAACAGAGATCAAACGAAAAATAAAATCAAATTGTTTACCATTAAAAGTTAACTAAAGAGGGGTTGGGTAGTTCAGAATTTATTATCACCTTGACACTAGTTGCATTCTTGATGACTATGTTTCCTGGTCTCTTAATACGTTTAGCTTTCCTCTCGGCATGCGCCTTGAGATCACGGTTTTCTTGCTTCAACAAATCATTCTGGGCAGCAAGAGTTTTAAGTCTAGACTGTAGGAAAGGAATGTTTGTGTAATACTGCTTGACCCATTGGAAACAAACATCACATTGTACAAGAGAGATGGCAGGTCGATGAAGTGCATAGTCAAACAAGGATGTATTAGTCTTACCTGTTGTTTTATTTTGATCAAGCATAACACTGGAGAACCGTTATTTACCTTTAAGGCATGGTGGATAATTTGTCACAAAATTGTAAGGTTTGGTAGGACTGATAACTTCCCTCTTGGAACCCTACAGTTCTGGATCTTCCCAAACTAGAAAATCCTCTGTCTCAAGATCTAAACCTTCATCGATCTCGATCAGACCAATCGACCTCAGATGAGTATTGTTTTGTTTCCTTAGTTTCCTTGAAATTAGTTGACCTGCCTTCTTGTTATTGAACCCTAAGTCTGCTCATTGTTGTTTTGTTCCTTTGCAAGGTTTCCCAATATCCGACTTAATAATAACGTTTAGGCTAGCATCAATCTCAGGCAAAAGAGAGTCAATTACCTTCAATTCAATAGTCTCTTTCTCAGGAAAACCTACAGGTGAAGACTTACTCAGAATCCCTACGTCTAGAGGGTTTATGTTGATAAACTCTGGTCCATTGATTGAAATACCGAACTGGTCTTCCATCAGTGGCTTGTCTACATTATCTTTTGTTGTAGGAATAGTTTGGGAAAAATCATTCCTCATAAGAAAAAATTCCCAACAGTCACCTACGCTCGACAGGTGATACATCAACAATAACTTAACCAATCCTTGATGGAACAGGCTTGAATCAACACCCTGTCTTTTATATCGTTTGGACATCTTATATAGGCTTCTCAACAAGTAAAATGGAATATCTAAATCGAAACCAATGAAATGCATGAGTAAACGGATATGGTATAGGATGACCAATCCATATCGACCTTTGGATGTCACGAATTGCTTGAGAATTAACAACAAACTATGTCATCTAGGTTTTACCAGAGAGATAGAAATATCGTTCTCACAGCAGTTGATCTTTCGAGATTTCATAAACAGACTCCATGGGACTCCTTCAATTCGGGTGTTTTTTTACCATTTTTCACCCTTTTATGGAAGCCCTATTGCTTTGCTCACAAACTCCTTGGTCAATTCTAACTGTGTGTCCCCAATTTTATCTCTGCAACCATCGAAGGTTTGCGTGAAAGCATAGGAAATTTAAGACTATAACCCTCAAATTTATTAAGGAAAACATCCCAGCCATGGATTTTTAGGTCCTCAATCACATCGTCATGAGAAAGTAAATCCTGTTATCCATTCGTCTCCAAGCATATGACAGGCACCATGAAAAATGTAACCAGAATGCAACATCGGTTACTCTGGATAGTTTTAGGTTCGAATCGTGTGAGCAACAAAAACAATTCTGAATGGGGAGTGGAGACATAAAACTAACATAGTCTGTGTGTTATCACAACTCGAATAGAGGGAGTGAAAACAAGGATTTTGATTGTAATCCTTACCATCTCTTGTGATGAGAGAAAAACATACAGAGTACCAAAACCCTATGCATGTAATGAATGGCTCATTAAGATGTTAAGCCATCAAGGTGAGGTGAGGACATGAGTATAGTAGGTGTGTATTCATTTGTATGATTGTTGGTACGACCACTAAATTCGTGACAAGACTATCAAAAAAAATATCAAAGGCTCTGCACAAATAGAAAACTATCAAACCATTGAAACAATAATCGTATTAACACAAAAAAATGGGTCTAACAACCATTTTATAAGATTTATATTTCAATTTCATATGAATGGTTTGTTGAACAATATACCTAAGGAAAAAAATTACTAAAACAACAAGCCAAGTTTTATGTTTAATTCATGCTTCCAGTCATGAATTAAAAACAAAACAATCGAAAATCGAAATAGTAAAAATTAATGAAGTAGGCTTTAACCCAATCAGTCATAATAAACTCAGAAAAGTGTTTATAGACGGGTTGATGGAAGCTTCAGAAAAATTCAAATTCTTTCAATCGTGTACAATATAAAAAATGGTGTATTGCTGCCAACAAGTTCCTCCCATCAAAGTGGAGGGTGCCTCCACTTCGGGCATCCATGACTACTATGAATGTCCTTCTCCGACTATACTCATCGTCAAGGGATCTCACAGTCCAGATTACCTCTCGGAGCCTTCCCCATTGGAATGCCTCCACTACATCCTTGCGCTTGACCACTCTAATAACCACGCCTTGAAAAACTTATGACCAACATCAATAGTCTAATATTCATTGAGAACTTTTCTCCGATAGATCCAACAACTTCTATGGGATCGGAGCTCTCCCATTGGACTATTTATGCAATATTTCACTTACTCACCAAGGGAACTAGTGAAACTTGTGAGGAATCAATAAATGAGATTGCTTCTCACCCACTCTTCGATCAATGGTCTATGTTTGTTCTCAGATTTCCCTCCATCAGAGCCACATTACAGCATAGTATTGGAATGCTGCGATGGTTCATCCCCTGACCAACAGTCATTATTTCCATGCCCCCGATCCTCCGATAGATCAAACACTACCACTAAATCAGGATTAAAACATGGGTTCTCCTCCAATTAATAGTCTAATTCAAGACTTCAACTCTCAGGAATTTCTTCCAAGTCTTTTCTAGGGTTTCATCAGGCTTTCAAGAGCTTTGGAAATTACTCAAACACCAACTAAGGGATTCTTACTTCCCATCCTAAGTGAGGATCTTGCATCCTATAGGTCTTCCAACTCAACAACAGAGGTTTCACAAAGTTCAATACAATTGTTTTTCTTCGAAGTGATAGTCCATATCAGGACTTAACTCTTTCAGGGTTTCTTTAGGCTCTCAACCCATTCACAAAAAGTGCTAAGCCTACTACTTTGCATGCAATGAGGATTCAAATCCTCACATCCATTGGTGTCAAGGAGGTGGAAAGTAGGAAAAGGCCTATTGGCCTACTTTGGTCTTACGATTGTTGTTATTACAATATTCCACTTCACCTAGAAATAATTTTTCATTACTTAATTTGTCTGCATGTTTTCTTTTCAAAAGCATCACACTACAAAAAATATTCTACTACACACAAAGGAGGCACAAACACATAGTTATATATAGAACCACATTCACAGGAGGAAACCATTGATATAGTTCCTAAATCATTCGAATACAAGGATTTGTCAATAAACATGTATCAATACCACAAATCAGGCATGCACATTCATATCCTGAATACAAGCATCCAACCATTTATTTTAATCCATATGCAGAGATTATAGAAATACTTATCTATTTCAAGATGTAAAAAACCAATTGACTATGGGTTTACACCTTTCCATCCAACCATAGGCTCTGCATGCTTAGTCACTTTAATAGTAGGCCAACCCCGTGCAAAGCCATGATACCACAATGGAAGTCTGTTATCATTTCCCCCCCTGCAATATGAAATAACCTCGATTTCCTCTTTTCCTCTGTGCATCTGAGGCACAAAATCCCTTCGATTCCCCCCTCTCCTTCTCTTACAAGTATCCCCCCAGGAAGCTTATTGACCTCTACCCTTTCTTTTGTCAGAAGGCAACCTGTCGGTCAATCAATGGGACTCATGGTGATCTCTCATAGTGTCCTCTAACTGGAAGATTTATGTCACCTTAGGAAACCCTCCATACTTCCATTCATTGAGGGTGTTTGGTTGCTCAACCACCATTCCTCCCTCATTAACTGATTTTACCTTGAAATCAAAGTTAAGGAAAATAACTAGATATTTCCAAATTAATTCTTTAGCAAGGAGGCTTGGATTATTTTAGCATAATAAACCCCCTCAATAGGTTCCCTCATTCTTTCCTCCAGTCGCATCATGAACAATACTTTTAAGGATTCATCCCATAGTCAGGTAGTTGGCATTTCAATCAAATGAAACAAAATTACAATATTTGTATGCCATGCTTTGAAAATCATTAACATGATTAATTACATATATTCATGGGTTTATAAAGGAGGTCTTACAATCCCATCCCCCTTCAAAAGTAACAATGTACTCGATGTTCTTCTCAACAAAACCATGCATGCCTCTATATCTTAGCCACCTTAGCATTATCTTCTTTTTTCCTCACAACCTGGTCTTCCCTTAGACTCTAGCTTTGTCAAAACATGCCTTCAACAATTTCAAACAAAAATCATATTAATCCTAATTTCATGCAAAATAAATTGTATGGTTATTCATGATTCAGGAGAAACATTTACATATCAACACAATACTAATTGGTACAACTCATGGATCTGCATCCATATGGCTGTCACATTTACTAGGCTCATTGTTTTTGTCTTGAAATACTGGACTCATCATCCCAAATCATAAAAAATAAAGAGTTATTGAAGTAGCCTCTTCCTTGCGCTCACTCACCTTCTAGGATCATGATCAGGCATCCCCTTCTCTGCTATACAATCCCTTGGGAAATCCATCTTTCTTTCCAAGGCTTTCTTTCCCCATAAGAGTTTAAGAGAATTATCCAAGTATTACAGTTGAGGCATCCCTCCAGCCCATGTTACCACAACACAACAATAGCCTTTTTCCACACTTTCCATCTTGACAACCAACATTTATCCCTTCATGAAAGATCTATAATCTCACTTCTATCCCATGCATTTAGTGAGTTTCGTGATACATCATCATCAATTTCAATCAAGAATTTATTTTAAATGTACCACCCATAGATTTGAAGTCTACTTAAAGAGATTTATTCAACCCAAGACAGGCAAGCAAATATATGTTCCAACCACTATATTGTATTTATGAGATTAGTTTTCAATTCGAGTGAAAGAGCGATCCCTCTCTGAAATCGTTATCTGATGAGCATTTTATGTACATTCAACACAGGATTTGGGATTTCTAGGATTAGTGAGGTACGAATGGTTTTAGAGGCCACCAAAGATATGTTTCCTCCAATGGATCTGCTATATGAGAGTCTGCAGGTGGTGATTAGCCCTCATACGAGTGAAGGAATGATACTTATTCTTCTTGCGTTTCTCTACACAAGAATATGTATCATACGATTGGCTTAAACTGTTCCATGGCACCACATTCAGAGGTCATGCCATGATTATCTGGCCACCAAAGTCACTAATACCAACATGAAGGAGAAATCCATAGAAGCACTTCCCTCTATAATCTATGGCAATTCAATGTCAGAGCTTGCAACGGAGTGTGCTATCTGCTTGGTGGAATTTGTCGAAGTTAAAGGTGTGAGAGTGTTGTCGAGTTGGAACCATGGCTTCCACATGGGATGTGTAGACAAATGGCTTTGATATCACTCTTCATGCCCTACTTGTAGGCATTATCCTTCGTCAGAGCTGCACTACAACCCAGTACCGGAATTCTTTGATGACTCATCCCCTGACCAATGGTCAGGATTTCCATGCCTTCGATCCTCTGACGGATGATGACTCATCCCCTGACCAACGGTCAGGATTTCCATGCCTTCGATCCTCCGACGAATGATGACTCATCCCCTGACCAACGGTCAATATTTCCATGCCTTCGATCCTCTGATGGATCAAATACTGTCGCTAACTCAGGATTAAAATATGGGTTCTCCTTTGATTAGCAATCTGATTCAAGACTTCAACTCTCAAGAATTTTTTCCAAGTCTTTTCTAGAGTTTCACCAGGCTTTCAATTGCTCTAGAAATTAATTAGAAACTGGCTAACGGATTCTTACTTCACATCCTAAGTGAGGATATTGCATATTTCAGGTCTTCCAAATCAACACTGGAGGTTTCATAGAGTTCAATGTTCCTCAATCAATAGAGGGTTTTTTCTTCAGAGTGACAGTCCAAATCAAGACTTAAATCTTTTGGGGTTTCTTCAGGCTCTAAACCCATTCACAACAAGTGTTAAGCCTACTACTTGGCACATAAATCGAACTCAATTCCTCACAATCATTGTTGTCAAGGATGGGAAAGTAGCACAAGGCCTATTGGCCTACTCTGGCCTTCACACTGTCATTATTATAATATTCCACTTCACTTAGAAATAATTTTTCATTACTTAATTTGTATGCATGTTTTTTTTTCACAAGCATCACACTATAGAAAATATTCTACTACACACAAAGGAGGCACAAACAAATAGTTATATCTATAACTACATTCATAGGAGGGTGAGTGCAAAAACTTGGTGGCTAAAAAAGTGGCAATGGCATGATTAAGAACAAATACTTGAAAGAACACATATGTGTTCCTAGGAATGCGCATGCCTTCCTATAGATATAGGTTCAGTTGTGGCCGAACCTCCATGTGGATTTCCATGTAGGTTAATCAGTCGAAGCACGTTCACGCTCTTAGGAACGTGTGCGTGTTCTTACTATTGTATTTTTAAAAACCACCCAAGAGAGATTTTGTGGATATGTGCACAAAATCGCACTCTCATTTCTCATTGGGAAAATAGTGTGAAGAGAGGATGAAGAAAGAGAGGATATTTCCACCGCTACCACCACCATGTGTCTGATTATGTTACATTTATATTAACTTTAATCCAATTTAGTCAATCTTATTTAAGATATTGCTCCCAATAATCTAAGTTGAAAATCAAATGTAACTAAGTATTTCAAATAAAAAAGGAAACTAATTTAAATGCCATGGATGTTAAACTGAGGCATATAGAATACAATGGAACCCCAATAAAATTCAAACCGCTCAAAAGAAAACCAAGAAGATCAAAACCCCAACCCACCACAACCACCACAGAATGTAAACAGTGAAATTGATGAGGAATTGGTGATATTAAGAAGCCTTGATGAATAGTTAAGGGAGACTAGAGAACCTAGCAAAGTCTCCTTGGCCACTTCTTTGGACATCATTGTCCAGTCCATTGTAAGTGCCCAAAGGAAATTCACATCTATTTTTTACTATAGGGAAAGAATGTATGAGTATTATAGCATTGGTTTAGACAGAAACCAAATCAAAGAACTGGGCATTTCAAAATAACAAGTATTGTCTATTTTTAGGGATCCTAGAAATGGAAAAGAAGTACCATTGACTAGGAAATGCCTATCCATTGACTGGTGCATCCATCCCCAGATTAGTCAAAACTGAATGGATAGGTGGTACATGGTTTTTGATAAACCTCCCTACAATAACAGGGAGATTCCCTTATATTTTCTGAGGAAATTATGGGTAAACATGTCAACTACTTTGACATTAGTGACTTCCACAAGGTGGGTTGAGGGTCTGTACAGGATCGAGAGAAGGCCAAGAATGACCCCGAGTTAGGTCCCAATGCCCTTAGGTGAAGGCCTGACCCCCCTTCCCAACATCCTCTTGTTGCAGAGAACTTGCAACAGGTACATCTATCCCTCTCCTCATTGACTTGTATCCTAGTGCAACACAGTAGCTTTGTTGCACTATCTCGACCAAAGGTGTATGTCAGTGACAATGATAAGGGGTTTGGAGCATCAGCATGCACACGAGAGAACAATTAGGAGAGGGCATATTGACTTAGAAACCGTCAATGTGAACCTCACAGATGTTCCAACCATGGGAAGACATGTTATGGGACTATAGAGCCCACTTGACAACATAGTTTCATGGAGGAGGTTAGTATCTTAACCCTTTTTTTGTTCTTCATCGTTATATATTTATTTTGTATTTTGTGTATTTGTATAGATATTTGACTGTATTTTGTTTTGTAGTTATTGCGTCCCAAAAAAAAACCCTCTACGCCTATGGATGCATTAGTGCCTAGCCCCACCACTGATGCAACAATAGAGGAAACATGTTCATTGGGTGCACCATACACACAGGTATATATCAAATTTGATAGATTCAACATAGTCATTTCTTTATTTTATGACATCCTCATTTATTTTATATGTTCTTTTATTTCTATAGGATTTGGCACCAGGCGATGCCTGGGATTGTCCATATGGGATGGACAAGTCACCAACATCACGTGTATCATGTGTAAAGTTAAATATCATATAATTATCAAAATGTTTGTGTTTATGTTTTTGAATTTTAGTATTTGGTACTAATAGTTCAATTTTTTCATATGTACGCAGGCCGACGAAATATTTTCTAGGTATAGGAGTATTGCATCCCCTGGGCACCTAGGAATTTCTTCTGGGTTTCCTTTCACTAGACCTAGGGTGTTGGAATCACATGTACAGCCTGTGAGGATCCATCACAACCCACCTATCTACCACCCACCCCCACCACCACTTTCGGCCCCATCGACAAAGCCTGCCACAATAGAGGTTGTCTCGGAGTAGGTTGTACAACCTAGTGCTCCATCTGTCGGTGAATCTCCATCGATGCCTGAGATATTCACAGTGAGATAATGCATTGATGATCATTTTTTATGTTTCATGAATTTTTTTTATGCATATTTGTTTAATTTTCTTGACTTGATCCTTGCAACTGATGCCACACAATTTCATATGCTATGAGTTGTCTTAGGTTAAATTACAAAGTACCGATTTGTATGTCTATTAATTCATTGATGAAAAAAATTATAACATTGTTTATTGTGTGTATAGTCTCCAAAGAATCGAAGCACGCCCTGTTAGAATATAGAGGATTGTGGTCGTTTAACCATTGACGATACCCTTGTCACCCAACCACAGGCCGAAGCCACCCTCTAAGCACCTTGACCTTGACTGAGAAGAGAATCCTGGTAGCAATCAATAGCCAAGAGAGGCTAAATGCACAAAGCAAGAGAATAGAAACTAAATTGAACAGATGATCCCACCCAGAAGCTAGAGCACCACTTTCCCAACTCTCCCAGAAACTTGTGCACCAAACTGCCTACAACTGCCTGCGCAAACTTAGCTCTCACTGTAGCTGCTGAGATATGAAATAATGAAACTGGCACCCTGTATTTATAGTGGACTGGCTAGTCTAACTGGGGCCAACTTCTCCTTCTGGGCATCAATAAATTCAAATTAAATATATTTGTTCAGCCAACAACTTGTCTAGGGTTCCTTTAATTCTTTTCTTCCTTCCGGAGGATTCTAGTCTCATCATAGGTCACAATAGAGGTTCATACCTCCCGAAGCTACCATAATATTAACACTCCCTCCTAGCTAGGGAGGTATGGTCTTGAGCACAACAGACCATTCAATATGTAGCACCACGAGCACCTGTCATTATTATCCGACTGGATAATCTCCTATGACAACTGGTACAATATCAATTAATAGAGCACACATGTGTCTATTCTAGTAGTACACAACTACTCAGACTTGTGAAACACAATCACAAACAGTAGCATATCTACTGTCATTCATTCTTCATAAAAAATATTTGACAACAACCTGCATGGAAACAATGTTATGACAAGAACTGAATCATCTGGACCAATCTTTCACTCACATCTATGAGATCTAAAGGAATGTCTGCCCTTAGTATAGATCATCAATAATAATCATCTGGGCCAATATTTCACTCACATCTGCCCTCAATATAGAATATGAATAATGGGCCATCTTCCCCATTCTTCTCAACCAAGGAAGAAGGATTGTTTCTGATTTCTGAACCTGGACCATTTCCCACCTTGGGCCATTCTTCCGACACTAAACAAAGTGTAAACTGGAGAGAATGAGTCTGCCCTCGAGAAAATTTTGGACCATTCCTTACCCTGGGCCATTCCTTTGACACTAAACAAAGTGTAACTTGGAGGGAATGAGTTTTCCCTAAGGAATGACTGTCCTGGACTATTCCCCACCATGGGCCATTCTTATGACACTAAACAAAGTGTAACCTGTAGAGAATGAGTCTACCCTCGAGGAATAATTGTCCTTGATTGTTGAGCCTGGACTACTCCCCACCCTGGGCCATTCTTCTGACACTAAAAAAAGTGTAACCTAGAGAGAGTGAGTCTTCCCTCGAGGAATAACTGTCCGGACCATTCCCCACCTTGGTTCATTCCTCCGACACTAAAGTGTAACCTAGAGAGAATGTATAACCCTCGAGAAATGTCTGTCCTGCATCAACCTCCAAAACAAATGATTCTTTGAAACTGCTCACAACTGTGAACTTCGAAAGAATGACTGCCCGACGAGGCGGACCATTCTACTTGACCACTACTCAAAGTGACTACCAAGAAGAATGTATGTCCTAGACCACTCCCCATAATGGTAAGTCATTGTCTATGATACATCAACAATCAGTCTGCCTCCCATGTTAGCTACAATGGGAAGTCAATGTCTGTCAAAAATCTCAATCCACTTTCCGAACAGGAAAGCATCTATCCAATCTGGACTATTACAAAGATAAATAATATTTTCAATGCTCCCTCCTAACTGGAGAGTTATCATAAAATAAATGTTTTTCAAGAATGTTTTTTCTTACCTTCTCTATCCTAGAGAATCTTCCCTTTCATCTAAGGGAGTTATTTCCATGATCCCCATCTTCTCTCGGAAATATGCAAACTTGATTCTAGAAAGAGGTTTTGTCAAGATGTCTGCTATCTGTTCATTAGTGGGGACGTACTCGAGATTTACCTCTCCTTCCTGGACTTTATCTCGGATAAAGTAGTATTTGATCTCAATGTGCTTCAACCTTTCATGAAACACTGGATGCTCGGATAATCTTATACAACTCTAATTATCACAATATATTATGGTCGATTCTGGATTCTGATCAAATAAATCAGATACTAACTTCCTTATCCATACTGCTTCTATGCATTCTTCACAAGCTGCCATATACTCTGCTTTTGTTGTACTGAGTGCGACAGACTTCTGCTTCCTGCTGCTCCAAGATATCATAGCCGAACCTAAGCTAAAACACATACCTAAAGTACTCTTTCTGTCTTCTGCACTTCCTGCCCAATCAAAATCTGTGAATCCATGAAGTTTGACATCACTGGATGCGGTATATTTTAA